>NW_020869791.1:427627-433168 GCF_003789085.1 Penaeus vannamei | reverse complement strand
ATATTTATAGACCTGAATTGCGATATATTTTTTCTGATCTATTTTCATATGAATAAAATATATTTGTCTATAATGCATTTTACATAACCTATGATAATATGCATGTAACCTTTATGAAAGGTTTTCTATCGTTATACTTGTATTTCTGATGATATTTCTTATACTCAGAATACGCATTGCCAAAGTTACATAAAGATGCACATGCTACATTCTTGTGCATGGCATGTTGCCATGCTACAGAAGCATGCATAGATATACATATATACCGTACAATACAAAAATACCTCGCATAAGCACATGATTCTCTTTTATACTGTAAATTATACGACAGAAATTAAGAAAACTGAAAACTTTATTTGATACATTTGTATTCTTCTCTTATATCTGTCAATATGAAAAAAACCGCATTCGCTATTTCACTACACTAACCACTTCAGCACAATTCATATCTTGAAGTACAAAAGTAATGAAATGTATCTATTGTTTAAAGATTTTGTTAAGACTAATCCATAGATAACAGACAGACAGGCATATAGAAGCAAGAGCTTAGATATGCACAAGGTGCCCATTCTATCATCTTGTGGATTATAAACTTCAACGTATGATATGAACTTCCTCTCACTCGTTCAATTTTTCTCTGCCTTTTCAATAAAATAATAAATAAATAAAAAGAGAGCTTCAAATGGCAGTCGTTATATCGTAATATAAGAAAAAAATCAGTTAATGTCAGATCTAGACCAATTATAAAATATATTCTCTTTAAGAACGTTCTTGAATAAACAAATAGCAGTTTCTAACAGCACCCTCATTTTTTAAAAAGAAAGCTGCAGAGTTTAGCACTTGTCTAGTTCCAGATAATGCTAAAAGCAAAAAAAGAAAGAAAAAAAAAAAGTTGTGATTGTCCGTTTAAGATGTAATGACCAAAAACCCAGTGGATACGTTTAGACTTCACATTCACAGAACAATGTTAATGTTCTTGTTGAATATGAGGGAAATAATTATTCAAGAATCGCAGAAGTTCCAAGCACATTAGAATGTTGCATATGTGCATATACACACACACGCACTAGCGCGCACACACAACACACACACACACATCCACACACACACGCACACACACACACACATACTATATATATATATATATATATATAAATATGCACACACAACATATATATATATATAATATTAGTATATATATTATATATATATATATATATATGTATATAAACATATATATTCATACACACATGTGTATATTGAAGCACACACACAAATATATGTGTATATATATATATATATATATATATATATATATATATATAATATATATATATATATATATATACTATATATATATATGTAAATATATACATACACACACACACACACATGTATATGCACACAAACGTATATCTGTATATATATTTCTAAATATAAATGCAGGGATTTAGCCTATAAGGACAGAAGTCCTTGATTCCTCATTTCCTATTGCTTATTTTACAATTATATTCTGCTATATGTCTGGCGTCTGTTAACAAGAGAAGGAAATGAAACATAAAAAAATAATAGCTGTCTCTTTTCAGCGCAAAAGATAATTAAGATCATTTATGAATTATGTTCATGGTTTGGAGGCCAGTGCGGTCCCGCTGATCCACAGTGGCGGCAAAGATGACCTCATACAATACAAGATTAGGCTACAATATGTGTAACAGCGCAAGCATACAAAAGCAAACGAAGAAAATGAGATACACTCTGCCAAAGCATTATATTTGGTATATATGTGTGTGTCTATGTGATTGTGTACACACATTTACATTCATATACATATACATATAAGCATTTACACATTTTCATGCATGCATACATATAGACACGCACACATACACACGCATAAAGATATATACATGTTTGTGTGTGTGTGTGTGTGTCTGTGCGTGTCTGTGCGTATGCATGCCTGGTGTGTGTGCGTGCGTGTGCATGTGTGGTGTGTGTATGTACGCATACATCTCGTGCATATATGTATATATACACATATAAGTACTGCATGGATGCATGTATGTAGTGTATACATATATATATGCGTGTGTGCTTATGGTTCCATATCGTGTAACATAATCATGCATCGAGTGAAATAACGACCATTTTCATGTAAACATTTTTATAAGGCATCAAGGATCACAATAAACCTCATCGTCCATATTTGGTCTGAAGGAATCCGACTGGTGCTTCACGATGATTCATCCTACAACAAACGGGATCAGATTTCTTCAACTTATTTGTGAGATTTGGAGGAAAACGTGGAGATAATCTGCCTATTATCCGATTTCTTAACTGTATTTCTTGCATAAGAATAGCATTCTATAACCTCTTGAATGTACAAATGAACAAGGTTTACTTATAGATGGTAATATGTGATAATTGTGATGAAGCTATATTATTTGTAGAAAATTCGAAATCTAACACAATATATCGCAGATCGAAAATAAAAAGCAATAATAATTATAATAATAATAATAAGAGTAATAATAGCAATGATAATAATATGCATTCCGTCACTAACGCGTCCATTACAGACATATGGCAACTCCATTTTACCATTTTGGGAATATGAACATCGCCATATCAAACACAAGTCCATACACAGAAAAGTGAATAAGGATTGAACCAGAATGTTCTCAGTGCGAGGAAGGGAAAGGAACGCGCCATGACATCATCAGGTATGCCTGGGCGGTGGGCGTCGCTCCAAGTCGGGACACATAAAAGGTGGCGGTTCGTCTAACCCGCCAGTTACTTCTACGCTAACACTTGCAGTGAACACACCGCGAATCAACGATCCTCCGTTTTCAAAAGCTTCTTGATCTATTTGTATACAGAAAGAGCAAAATGGCCCCAATTCAGAAGCACTTCTCTTCTCACGTTGAGGAGAACTCAAGCAGCGCAAGCAGCGAGGCCTTCACGACCAGCAGTTCCTTCCACACAGTCAAAACGTCTTCGTCCCACAACAGTGCAATTGCCAGTGAAAGCAAAACAGCCACGAACAGTGATCAGCCACAGACACGCATCTCCCTCCTTGAAAACCAGGCTGACCGAGGTTATGCTGCCATCACCTCACGGGTCATTTCCACCACGACTCTTTCTTCGAGAATCTCCGCCAGCAGTTCGACACAGCCGTGCGAGACATGCTGGATCTGTGGGATTCACGCTCATCCTTCGAGGACGACCTTCTCTCCTACAGACGAATGCGAGATCTCAACTCACGGAAGAGACTCAGGCTCTCTCCGTCAGCCAAGACAACACGTCGCATCAGGTAAGTGGCTTCCACAGTAATGATTTACTCGTATCTTATGGTGATATATACGTGTCATTATCTGTTGTATATTGGTTGTACGAATGAATTCCTTAAAGATGCAATAATGACCTCTGACTTTCCAGGTCGTGATTGACGTGCGCGACTTCATGGACGGCGACATCAAGGTGAAGGTGGTGGACGACAGCGAACTGGTGATCGAAGGCAGCGTCGAGAAGCGACGAGATGGCGCCGTCTCGAAGAAGACTTTCTGTCGACGCTTCTCATTCCCGGGTCTTGAGCGAAGACGCTGTGTCCTCGTCCATGTCGGCAGATGGAGTTCTTACTGTCACTGTTCCAAAGAAGGTGCGTGGTAAAAGCTGTCAAATTGGACTGAATATAATCACCATTTACTGGCGGCGCATTATCTGAAAACTTTTTACAGACAAGGAACCTTCATTTACATGAAATTCTTCTTCCAGAATTCCTTGACAAACAACAAGGAGGGCCAAACTATCAAAATCACTGCCTCGCACAAAAAGTCTGCAGATGCTACAAAGACTCACACGAACATCACCAACAACGTCGAAACGAAACAAGTTAGTGTCGAAGGAAAAACGTCAAAATCGTCTGGAGTGAAAGTGCAAGAGGATCAGACTCAGTCGACGGAGTCTCAGAACACGCAGGACTCGAGCGACTCGACGCAGGCCAACTCACTTGCTTCGTTCCACCTTCTTCCCATTTCGGAAAGAGGGCCTTTCTTCCGCGATTCCTTCTTCCAGGACACTCGAAAGCAATTCCAAGAAGCCGTCGACCAAGTCCTCAAAGAATGGGGACAAGTGGACTCTGCGAGCGACCACATGAACATGTACAGGAACTTGCGAAAGCAGAACTTGCAGGAAGAGAACCAAGCCGTCGCCTTCAGCGAGGACCACCAGTGTTATAAGGTCAGTTGGAAGAGCATTCAGTACTGATACATTTGACTTCATATTATCAGGTAAACAATCCATCGTTTCATAAACTCATGCTGTTGCAGCCATGTGTGTGAATCAATATTAAGAAAATTTTCAAATGAATTCAGATTGTGGTGGATGTACAAGACTTCAAGGAAGGCGACGTCAAGGTCAAGGTGGTGGACGAGAATGAGCTAACAATCGAAGGCAATTTGGAGATCAAGCGAGACGATTCCGTGTCCAGCAAGAGTTTCTTCCGCCGTTTCTGCTTCCCAGGACTCGTGAGCGCCGACACCGTGACGTCCGGGATGTCATCTGACGGCATCCTCACTGTTACTGTACCAAAGGTATGTCTGCAAAGCATTTTCGATCATTTCATTTTATATTATGGATTGAAAATAACGATTGATATAGTTCTTAAAATACAGTTCAATAATCTCTATTTTCTTCAATCAGACAACATCGGGATCGAAGGCCAGTGCGGTTTCTGAAGCGTCAACATCTCAGGTTTCCCAGACTTCATCTCAAAACACAGAAGGAAAACAAACTCTCACAAAGGTATCCAAATCAGAACAGCAAAGTTTTCGTTCCCAGTATCAGAATACATCTACCAGAAGGACTGAAGCGACATCGTCACTCGCAAACAAAATTACAAGTGAGGAAAACCAAGAAGGCGCCAATAGTAGAATCTGTGAAAGCGGGAGCTCGCTTCTAGAAAGCACACAGTCAAGCAAGGACGCAGTGGACGACCAGTGGCTTCCCATCTCCTCGAAGGGTCAGTTCTTCTCTGATTCCTTCTTCGAAGACGTCCGTAAGGACTTCGAATCGGCTGTCAACGAAGTCCTCAGCAGGCATGACATCATGAGGAGTGCCAACGACGAACTCTCCTGCTACCGAAGTCTCCGGGAACGTGAGCTCAAGGATGAGACTCAGGCGATGAAGACCACGGAAGATCAACACGGATTTAAGGTGAGCATATGACGTCTTGGTGAAGTAATATGATCTTAAATAAACATTAGAATTAACCTATCTTCGTATCATCCCTCACGTTAAATGATACTAATAGTTGCTTATATCCTAATTAGGTGGTGTTGGACGTTCACGACTTCATGAACGAAGACGTCAGAGTGAAGGTGGTGGACAACAAGGAGGTGGTGGTGGAAGGTCGTGCGGAGAAGAACGACGGAACGTTGAGGTCAAGCAAGAGCTTCTGTCGACGCTTCACTCTTCCTGGCGCAGTGGACATGAATGCTGTCACCTCCGCCATGTCCTCCGACGGTGTCCTCACCATCACCGCGC
>NW_020869791.1:420127-422627 GCF_003789085.1 Penaeus vannamei | reverse complement strand
GGTCTGAAGGACGAGTCCAGTGGCGGCTTTGGGCCACCTGCAGCGGCGACTCCTTGTCCTGCAGACTCTGGCGAATTGAGGCGATGCTGTTCTCCTCCTCCGCTATTTCCTTTCGCAACTGTGGAGGGAGAAGGAGGGGTAAGAGGAAAGAAGATGGGAGGGAGGAGAAAGATGGATGTTATCGTTGATATTTGTTGTTTATCTTTTCTTTTTATTGGCCTACTTTTGTATGTTAGGAGGTTTCACTTTGGGTATATTTGTTTACAATGGCAGTTTTACTTTATTCTATGAAACTCTCATCTTAAAGGGTCAGTTAAATGTCAACGTAAATTATGTATAATGATAAAGAAAAAACACTATAATAACGAACAATGAATACGCCAATCATTGGAACGCAAAGTCAAAGAAAACGGTACTAATAATAGAAAACGGGAAGATAAGGGGTTACCATTCCATCTTGGTGACGAGCTTTGCTTTGGCTTCCTCAAGTTCTCTCAAACGGGTGTTGAAGGCAACGTCCGTAGCTTCGGCGGCCGCTTCGGAATCTCTTGCCACCTCTCTCAGCGCCTTCCGGAGGAGTTACCATGCAAATAGTACATACTGGTCATCATACTACGATCTAGAATATAATTAATGCTAATTCTATATCATTCTAAAGATAGCAGCCATGTACTTGTACTAATCATGTTTATATGAAGAACCATAAAATTTTCATGATAACAAAGATACACAAACCACACACATACCCACCGTTACCATCATTCGTACCGCCAATATACCTTAACTATCAATTCCACACCACCCTTTACATCAATAACTCCCCCCCCCCCTCCCTCGCTCCTCCCTCTTCATACCCCTTAAAGGCGCGGTTCAAGTGGCCTTGCCTTCGTTTAGACCTGACTATGTGGTCGAGTGCCCGGCCAGGCGTAGTGCTTGAACTGTGAAAAGCATACGCCGTAATAGACCGCACATGCCTCTCGCTTGAATAACACCGCGCATAGTATTTTTGAGAAACATGAAGCACAAGGATTTATTCCCGTTTTCGTTGGGTTCGTGTTTCGTGACATATATCTTTTGAAGGAAAAGGAAGAGCGATTTACTAATTCAAAATTATTAACGTAGTCTGACAGGCCGTCGACGCGAGTGTAGATCCTGTTTCAAAATAGCCATTTCTTCTGTTTATTTGTTATTGTAATAAAATGAATTTTGTGGAAACTAACTAAATGTAAATATAACTTTTGTTGACTTTATAGATACTTTAAGCTACTGATAATATCTTAAAGCGAATTACAGACAATGTTTTAACTGCACCCTGGAAAGATACCCAAGGTCCACTGTCTTGTATACCCCCAATCAACCCCCCCTTAAATACAACCCCCACCCCTAACCAATCGGTCCCCTAATCAAACACGAACCAATCACCGACCTGGTCCGACGCGCCCCCTCAGCTGAGTGCCACTCGTGATTTCCCTCCGACAGACGTCCATGTGCTGTCGCTGCGGAGGCGCCAGCTCTCGGGGGCGGAGGTTCCTTCGTGGAGGCGCGGAGACTGGCTGTGGAGGAAGGAGGGTCAGATCGAGGGAGGGAGGGAAGGAGGGCAGATGAAGGGGGATGGGAGGGAAGGAGGGAGAGGAAGGAAGAGTTAGGGAAGGAGGGTGAGATCGAGGAGGGAGAGAGGAGGGGGAGGGAAGGAGGGAGAGCGGGAGGGAAAGAGGGTAGGGAAGGAGGGTGAGAGAGGAGGAAAGAGTTAGGGAAGGAGGGTGAGATTGAAGGAGGGAGAGAGGGAGGAGGGAGGGAAGAAAGGAGGTGAGAACGTGTGAGGGGGGGAAGGATGGAGGGAAAGTGGAGATGAAAGGAGGAAGGGGTGGTACGAAGGGAGGTAGAGAAGAATGGTACTATTACTGATATTAATCACATCTGTAATCTATAATAATAAACTACAATTATCACATTCATTTCTAATAGTACCGTTCTATGGTTTTTTATCGATATCGAGCGTTCGTTACCAAACCAACTTGTTTAAAGCAAGATTACATATTTTACGTACTCATTTCTCATCTAAGCATACCCCGCCCTTACCCTCTACCCCCTCTCCTCCCCTTCCCATCCCTGCCCACCAACTCGTACTCCCACTCACCTTAAACTGTGCCTTGACAGCGTGGTTGACAAGCTTGGCTGCCGAGTGGTCGAGCTGAAAGGCCTCCTGCTTGTCCGACCAGTCGTGCTCCAGCAGTCTCTCTTTACCTCCAGCAGCCTCTTGATCTGGGCTTTCCGTCTCCTGCAGCGTCTGCGTTAGGAGGGCGCGCCCGCTCGCAGCACCTCGGTCTCTGGAAGTTGGGAGGGGAAGTAGAGAGGGTTGGGGAATGGAGATGCAGGGGCGTAGGGAAGGATGTGAGGGGAGAAGGGGTTTGGGGAAAGGAAAGAGAAGTAGTGGCTTAGAAAGGGGAGGAGGGTTGGGGAAAGGAGGAGAAGAAGTAGTGGCTTGGAAAGGGGGGAGGTT
>NW_020869791.1:400127-415127 GCF_003789085.1 Penaeus vannamei | reverse complement strand
ATATATATATATAGTATGGTGTGTGTGTGTGTGTGTGTGTGTGTGTGTGTGTGTTGTGTGTGTTGTGTGTGTGTGGTGTGATGTGGTGTGTGTGTGCATGTGTGTATTAGTGTATTAGATACATACACACACACACATATATAATGTATATATGTTTATATTATATTTTATATATAATTCATTATATAGGTAGCATTTGTATGTATATATATGTTATGTAATATATAGTATACCATTATTTATAATATATATTTATTTTATGTCATATATCTATACATATATAATACATACATACACTTACACACACATTTATACATATCTATACACATTACAACACAAAGGACCACACATACATTACAATGTATATAGAATAACCATATCTATATACACACATAATATATGTGTGTGTGTGTGTGTGTTTTGGTGTAGTAATATACATATATATATATATATATATATAATAATATAATATATATTATAAACGTATTATATAGAGATGAGAGAGAGAGAGAGAGAGAGAGGAGAGAGAGAAAAACGAAGAATGAAAGCAAACGCGCAACGCTACCACCTCCGCCCAATATACCCAAAGTCTTATTTAAATCTCCTGCAACCATAGACATTACAACGTTTGACAAGTAACATCAAGGACCCCACCTGTGTGGCCGAGCCTCCTTTCCAGGAGAGTGTCGGCACAAAGTGCTATGCCTAAGTGGTGTTGGGATCCACCTCATGGGCGTGTACTCCGCCCGCCCGCGACTCTCTTGCCTCTGAAGGGGGGAGGGGCGCCCGTATAAGCCGCTCTCGCTTAACCCCGGTTACGTCGACGCCTCTTACGGGAAAAGGAAAACGGGATTTGTTTGCTGTGCTCACTCTGTTTCTCTATTGGAAGAACGTGTTATTTGTTTCGGTATAATGAGTACTATTATGTTCAGAATTATGGTTATCGTTAGTATCATTGTTGTTCTTATTATCTATTGTAGTATTTGTAATAGCAGTAGGAGTAACAGTAACAGTATCCCTTGAAATGTTTCATTGTGTTAGCATTATCATTTTCAGTATCACTTTTTGTGCAGTATTAACACTATCTAAATCATTAGTTGATCTGACCATTATTGTAATTTTTATCACTGTTCGTATCATCCTTATTATCAATTATCGTCATTATTACTCCTTTATTATTGCTGTTATATTATCATCATCGTCATTTTCATATTATCATTTCTAGCTATTAGTTAGGTCATCACTTTTTTACATCATATTAATTATTACTATTATGGAATAGGCGACTATCATGTCATCAGGAAAGATGTATTGAAAATGAAAAACATAACAAATCCAATAACAGCAGATGAATAAAATTTAATGAAAGAGACAACGAGAACTACCTGTAAGGATTGCTCCTGCCTGCCTCACATCCCTGTGCTCATCCGGAGCCACCAGGCCTCTGAAGGTGACCACGTTTCGAGGGCAGCGAGTGATGGCTCCCTTGTCTAAGCGTCCTCTGGCGTCCTGTAGGGCAGCTCCTAGGTTTTGAGTGTCCGTGTCGCATGATGCCACCGGTCTTTAGCATGGAGGCGCGTCGGGGCGGTTTCCGTTCGAAGTCAGTGCTAGGGCTGTGTTGAGTGTTGTGGCGTGGAGGATATGGTGATGAGTGGAGGTTGTGTGTGAGATGTGCGTGTGAGCACTGGTGATGTGGTGTGTGAAGTGTTTGTGAGCTAGGTGGTGTTTCCTTGTGCGTATGTGAGTGTGATGGGTTGGTGTGGACGTACGATGTCGGGTGTGGGGTGTGTGTGACGTGTGGGTTGTGTGTGTGAGTGATGATGGCGTGTGTGTGAGCAAAGTCAGTGTGATGAGGTGATGTGTTGAGTGTGTGGCTGCGTGTGTAGTGAGTGTTGTGGGTGGTAGGGTGTGTCGAGGCTAAAATGAGGGGAAAGTACACATTGGTGAGGTGTGGGTGGTAAGTATTGGGTGTTGTGTTGAGTGTGTGGGTTGTGTAGAGTGTGTGTGAGTGGTGTGAGGTGAGTATGGTGGCGGGTGGGGTGTGTGTGTGATGAGATCTGTGAGTTGTTGTGTGATATCTATATAGTAGTTGTTATGTTATATATATATATATAATGTAGGTTATAATTTTGATATATATATATATATTATATATAAGTGGTGCTGTATTTTTGGACATACCTGGAGGAGGAAGAGAAATAGTGGGGTGGGGTTGGTAAACAGATCTATTGATAAGTGTGTGTGGATATACTGGGAGGAGGAATAGGAGTAGATGCTTGTAAAAGTGGATTTTATATAATTGTGTTTGGACATACTAAGAGGAGGAAGAGAAAAGCCCGGAAGGTGGGGGGGGGGAGGTTTGTGGCGGAGTCAAAAAGACCACGTGGCTCCTCCCTCCTCCAGAAGCCGACCGAAGGAGCCTGTTTCCCCAGAGATAAGCGCCGGCAAGATTCAGCGCAGGAAAAGACTCAGGACACAGCAGAGTCCAGGGCTTAGGAGCGTATTGACGCCCTTGAGTCCTTGGCGGCGCTGGCACTCCCCGGGGTCTTGATGAATCTAGCTCAGCCACGCATATCGCTTTGATTGACTCTGTCACTATGTTAGATCCTGTCTATGATAAGGATGATTCTGATTATCATTGTTATTATTGTTATCATTTACATCCTCATAAGAATGATTATCATCATTCCTAAAATTATTGTTGCTGCCATTATTATTATCATAGTTCTCGTTATCATTTTTATTGTTATTATTTTATAAACATAACCATTACTCGTAGTATATTTATTGATCACATAATCATCATTATTATTATTGTCCTTTTCATTATCATCATTACTGTTATCATTCTTCAAATTTTCATCATTATCAGTAATGACATCATCCATCACTATCAAGAGCACTTTTACCTTCAAGATAAACTTATAAACAAATAAACGTAAAAGCAACCCTCAAGTCCAAACTTTTTTTCGACATACGTGACAGTTGATGAGTTGCATTAGATAACTTATTATCCGAGTAATCATCTAACTAGAGACAGTTTCTAATTCATAACATTCAATCACTATCTTTTAACACGTTATACGAAACGAACATCTTACAAATTATTGCCAGTGGAAAATGATGTTCGTGCAGTTCCACACAAACATACTATTACCTCAGATGTTATCAAGGTAATGCTTGTCGTCTAAAACTAGATCAAGTGACCAAGAAAACTTCATTTACCGTTATTTTTAGAATATGCCGACTGGCAAAAGAAATATGTCACGCTTTAAAATTGCTATGTACCCAAAACAAGACCTGGCTATAATGGATCCAGAAAAAGTGCTTTCGTGAGTTCAGGAGAATAAGCGTGCAAAGGTACCAGTTACAGAAAAAAACATTGCATTTTGTGAAGTATTGTCTTTTTACGATTATAAATTGTGGGAAGTATTTTGCCTTGCATACACAGGAATCGAATCATGTAATCCCAGATATTTTTTCATACAAGTACACGAAGAGATCTAAAAAAAAAACGAAAAAAAAATTACCCGACCGAAGAACAAACCAATTCCCCCCCAAAATACATACTAAAACCGGGAACTAATTTAGTTAATACTCCCGTAAATAACAACACCGAGTACATTCACANGAGAGAGAGGGAGAGAGAAAGGAGAGAGAGAGAGAGAGAGAGGAGAGAAGAGGGAGCGGAGGGAGAGAGAGAGAGAGAGAAGAGGAGTTCTCATATCGTCTTCTTTCTCTGAAGAGAGGGAGTGGAGGGGGGAGGAGGGAGGAAGGTGAGAAGGAACAAGGTGGGAGGGAGCGGTGGGAAGGAAGGCGAAGGGAAGGGAGTGGAGCGGTGGAGAGGGAAGGAAGGGAGAGTGGAGGGTGGGAGGGAAGTGGAGGAAGGAAGGGAAGGAATGGAGGGTGCGGAGGGAGGGGAAGGAGAGAGAGAGAGAGAGAGAGAACGGAGAGAGAGGAGAGAAGAGAGGAGGAGAGAGAGAGAGAGAGAGAGAGAGAGAGAGAGAGAGAGAGAGAGAGAGAGGAGAGAGAGAGAGAGGGGGGGGGGGAGACGTTTCTCATATTCGTCTTTCTTTCTCTTGAGAGGGAGAGTGGAGGGTGGGAGGGAGGGACGGGGAAGGATGGAGAGAGAGAGTGAGAGAGAGAGAGAGAGAGAGAGAGAGAGAGAAGAGAGAGAGAGAGAGAGAGACAGAGAGAGAGAGAGAGAGAGAGAGAGAGAGAGAGAGAGAATCACTGCCTCTCCTGTCTTGTTGCTTCCCTGTCTCAATAGGTCATAAGTCTGAATCTTATGAATAAGTCCTCAGACTTTTTATTAAACGCAATTCACATATGGAACCCCTTTGTTCACGTTGGAATTAGTAATAGATATAATAGGTCTGTTTATTTCTGAACGTTTATGTACTAAGAGACAAAAAAAAAAAAAAAAAAAAAAAAAAAAAAAAATTCTCTATCTGCCTCTCTCTTTCCCCCAATCCTTTTTTCCCTCTATCTCCCTCATCCTTACCCTTCCGACTCTTTCAGTTTCCTTCCTCCCTCCTTCCTTCCCCCCTCCATATGTGGTTTCTGTCCAAGCTGTGTACAAATTGCTTTTCAGTCATCCTTTAAAAAAAAAAAAATAATAATAATTAATAAATAAATAAATAATAATAAAATACACTTATATGACAACTGCATTCCGACACACAATCACACACGCAGGGAGGCAGGCAGGATCGGACGAAGGAAAAGGGAAAAGGAAACTTGAATACAAAGTAAATAATGGTCGACACAGCTCAATCAGGGTGGGGGTGGGGGGTGGGTGGGGGGTCATCACGAGAGTTCACCAAGAAGGGAATGGAGGAGGAAGAGCCCCCCCCACCTACCTCCCCTCTCTCTTCTCTTCCCTTTCCCTCTCTCCTTCTCTTTCCCTACCCTTTTCTCTATAGCTCCCTCCCCTCCTCTCCTTCTCCCCACTCTACCCCTCTCTTTCTCCCCACTCCCGTCCTCCCACTCTCCCCCCATTCTTTCTCCCCATTCCCCCTCTCTCCCTCTCTCTCCCCCTTCTCTCCTTCCCACTCTCCCCCCTCCCCCCTCCCTTCTTCTCCCAAATCCCTGCATCCCCTTCCTTTTCCTCGGTTCGCGTCCCTGTCCTCAGCTTCTTAGTCTAACAGACAATAAAAGGAAGAAGACGAGAAAAAAATACAATTGGGTTGATAGGTTCCGAAGTCTGAATCACAACCCCGATCCTACATAGTAACGAACGCATCTCGGATTGCCTTAAGGGTCAAGGGTCAGTGGGTTTCCAGTGGGAGCGTCAGCCGAAGGGACCGGCAGCGGATGGCACATTCCTGTCCCGAAAAGGACCTGAAATGTCACCTAACCGGCCAATGGAAAAGATTTTTTCCTCTCCTTTTTTCGAGTGACCACAAAATGGGGACAAGAAGAACCCAATCATCATACGACATTTCTGCCTGCTCGCTCTCTCTCTCTATCTATCTGTGTATCTCTCTCTCTCTCTCTCTCTCTCTCTCTCTCTGCTTCTCACTCCCTCTCTCTCTCTCGTGCGTTCACACACTCTGGTAATATTCAGCCTAAGGTGAAACCAATACTGATCGATAAAGACGGTGAACTATTGGTAAAGATGGATATAAAAGCTTACAAGTCACAAAAGCGCGCACGCACACGCATGCACACACACATACAAACTTACACACACACTCAGAGGGATGGAGTGAGGGAAGGCTGGATGGAGAGAGAGAGAGAGAGAGAGAGAGAGAGAGAGAGAGAGAGAGGAGAGAGAGAGAGAGAGAGAGAGAGAGAGAGAGAGAGAGAGAGAGAGAGAGAGAGAGAGAATACCACCACTACAACCAATACTACTACAGTATCTGCTTTGACTGAGCTTTCTGCTGCAAATATATTCATCGTGTCCTACGATTTCCCCGTACTACTGCAGTCATGCTGATGTGCCTCTAGTCGATGCGTAGAGGAGGTCCGAGTGTCGTCTGTGTCACACCACCACATCTAGAGCCTTTCTTCACACCCCCGACCTTCGCAACGTCGCGAAATGTGACACGTGACATAATATTTATCGCGCGTGTATTCATCCCAATGAAAACGAGGGTCAGAGGCGAAGGATGAGTCGCCTGGGTTCGTGGCAGTCCTTGTCCCGAGCTGACGTGATGCCGGGACCCCGAGAACGGCGGCGGCGGCGGCGGGCAGACGAGGCAGACGACGCTTCAGCCCAGACGAGGTAGTGCTAATGACAGTCGGCCGAGCGGCGTGCGTGCGCGAGTCAGCCCCTGATGACAAAAACAAAAACGCGAAAGTCGCCGAACGTTCCTCGACTGGCAAACACCCTTCGAGGGATCGCGTCGCGGGATGCTTCGGAAGACCTTCGGGAATTTTCTCGGATATTTCGGGTTTGAAAAAAAGAAGGAGCGAACAAGGCCTTCCCCCTCCCTCCGACACAACACAAAACTATAAATATATACATCACAAGAGTCACAGCCGTATATTCAACCCAACAAATTGCTTTGCCATAATGGATTCAGGACTCTGGACTGTCAGGCACCGCGTCGCCGTGGTCGCCATAATTCAGGGAAGGGTGAGGGGGACCCACGGTAAGGGGGGGGAGGGAGCTAAGGGAGGGGAGCTACGGGATAGGGGGGAGTGAGAGAGCAGCAACGGTGGGGGGGGGGAGAGGAGTGTAACAAGGGTAGGGTTAGGGGGAGGGATGAGGAAGAAGGGGGTGAGGAGTGGGGGCAGGGAGAGTAATAGGGGTGGGAGAGGAGAGAGGGAGAGGGAGAGCAACGGTGGGGGGGGGGGGTAGGGGGAGTGACGAGGGGTAGGGGGATGGAGGCAGGGCGGGTGTTAGTCCAGCCATCACGCTCATCAACCGCGGGACAAAAATATCATAGAATCTATTTCGTCGGCGCGAACGGAAATCCATTTTTCTTAGAAGTCGGCCATTTGAAGTGCGATTTCAAACGACGGAGACCAGATTATGCGAACTAAGGGACACAAAATTCCAACTATTTCCCTCCTTTATTCTTAATTTCTTCCTTTGGCGCAGTCGACAAAGGCGAACAAAAATCTGTTTTCTTTTCCCGGATTCCAAATGGTGAACCACGGTCCAACGTTGGGAAATAGAGAGAGAGAGAGAGAGAGAGAGAGAGAGAGAGAGAGAGAGAGAGAGAGAGAGAGAGAGAGAGAGAGAGAGAGAGAGAGAGAGATGAGATGAGATAAAGAAAGAGAGAAAAGGATGAAATAAAGAGAGATGAGATAAAGAAAAAAAAGAGCAAGAAAGAAAGAGAGAAAGGTGAGATAAAGAGAGAGAGCAAGAGAGAAAGAGAAAGAGAGCAATGTCGCCTTCCCCAGACCCAAAGGAATCTCCCGAGTGGCCCAATAACTAACGCCCCAGCCAGACCCCCTGCAGCTAAGCTAGGAATTCCATCCTTCTTCGCTCCACCAGACCTCCTCCTCTTCTTCTTCTTCTTCTTCCTCTTCTTCCTCCTCCTCCCATCTCTTCATCTTCTTCTTCCTCCTTCCTCTCCTCCTCACCCACATCCACTTCCCCCTCTTCCTCTTCTTCTTCCTCCTCCCCCCTATTCCTTTTCTTCCTCTCCTCATCCGTATCCACTCCCACCTCTTCTCTTCTTCCTCCTCCTCCTCGTCATCCTTCCTCCCTCCTTCTCTCACCGACCTCCTCCCTTTCCTCCACCACCTCCACCACGGCGCAGGCCAGCCACTCCACCCCGCTCCTCACCATCTCTCCACCTAATCACTATACCACACGCCTCCACACCACCGCTCCGCCACACCGCTCCTCCACACCACCACACCAGCACGTGAGCCCTAGACCTACAGCTCCCCGCGCTCGCCATTATGGGTCGACGTGAATGAGGATATTGCCTTATTGCATGTCCCGCCGGTGCCTCTGCAACCACATATCCACATCCAACGGACACACACACACACACATTCTCTCGCTCTCTCTCTCTTCCCTGGCTTTTTGTTTGTGTCTGACTGCCTGGATGGTTGGCTGTCTCGTTTCTCGCTGTCTCTGTCTTTGTTATTCTATCTCTGTCTGTCCGTGTGTCTGTTTCTTTCTCTCTCTCTCTGTCTATGTCTGTCTGTCTCTCTCTCTCTCTCCTTCCCTCCCTCCCTATCTTCGCTTCCTCTGCAGTTAAAGCAGTTTAATGGAAACGCCAGGATATGCTATTTGTCAGATAGACAAATAACAGTGATGGGGAAGACAGCTAGACAGGCAGCCAGACAGCCGCACGGCAGAGCCAGATGGGCGTTGCGGCGGGCACTTGCTGTCAGTAACTGTGCAAGCAATCATTGTAATTGGTCCTAACTGGAGCTCGGTTATGAGTGGCCAGTCACCTAATGGCCGACCTCACCTCCCGCCAATGGTAGCCACTCAAGGAACATCCTCTTCAAGAAATGAATCTGTAGGTCGAACTCCGCCGAGGGAGAGAAGAAACTCATAGAGAGATAAATTGGGTCAATTGTAGGGAAGGGAGGGGGGGGAGGAGGGGAGTGGGTGAGGGAGGGGGGGTGTTGGGGGGATCAAGCACGCAAGTTTTGTGCCAGATGAGGACTGATCGCTCCCTGATAAATGCGATCTCTGACTCCAATTGCGGTGGGTCGGAATGCACGCACACAAACACACACAAACACACTTGCACACACGCACACTTACACAACAAATACAAACTCCCACCGACACGCACAACACACACAAACACACTTACACAACAAATACAAACTCCCACACGCACACACACACACACGCACACACACACACACACACAAACACACAAAGCGCATACGAACACCCACGCTCCAACACGCCGCAGACAGCTCTCCCGACGCCGCAAAATATCCGAAAAAAAATATATATCTCAGAAGCGCCCAAGACACATAAAGAACAAGGAAGTCTGTACTTGTCTGCGCTCGCGATGACAGAACCAGGATCAGCGCGAGGAAAATTGCAAACCTGCATTTCTAAGACCGCAAAAATACGCACGACCGGAAGTGACACAGACACCGGCGATTAAAAAATTGTTCATATGAAAGAGACCGTAAAAGGACGTTCCCGGCAGGCCCGTACAGCGAACGCCTCCGCGAAGCCGGATTAAGAAACGGTGAACATGGTTATTGCGTCAACAACGGCTCACGGAATCGGGCTGTCGGGATGGCACTCCGAGGCTGGCGTCTGAGCTCCACGGACGTCAAATTACACTACACAGACAGACAGACAGACACACACACACACACGTAGTCACACATTTACCCACCCATGCAAACACCCACTCAACCCCACCCACATCACACACACTTACACACTTACCCACCCACCACACAAACACACACCCACTCAACCACCCACCCACAAAAACACCCACACATCCACACACACTTACACACTTACTCACTCACCCACCCACCCAAACACACCACCCACTCACCACACACTCACCACACACTCCCACACAACACCCATCCACCCACCCACCCACCCACCCACCCACCCGCACCCCTACCCACCCACCAATACCCCCCCCCCTCTCTCTCTCTCTCACACACACAAGCGACCCCCAAGAACAGTGACAAATGAACGGATCATACAGACAGACACGAAGCCGGGCCAGACATATATCTCCCGGTCAGCACGGAGCACATTAAGACTCGATCGGGGTCCGGATAAGCGATAATGGCCGGATCACGACGATACTCATCTCTCCGGCCACATTTATAGGGGGATAAAATGTAAGCTAAACAGGGCAGGTTATATTTAAGTGATGTAATCTCTCGCAGAACAATTAGCAGCGGTGAACTTGACGACATCCTGGGAGGCAATTCACTATCCCATGACGCTGACGCGCTGCCTGGGTGAGGGGTTCTGGTGGGGAGGTTCTGGTGGGCGGTTCTGATGGGGGGGGGGGGTCTGGGGTTGGTTCTGATTGGGGAGGTTCTGATGAGGTGGTTCTGGTGGGGAGGTTCTGATGGGGAGGGTCTGATGAGGTGGGTTCTGGTGGGAGGTTCTGATGGGTGGGTTCTGATAGGGAGGTTTCTGATGGGTGGGTTCTGGTGGCGGGTTCTGATGGGTGGTTCTGGTGGGAAGGTTCTGATGGGTGGGTTCTAATGGGGAGGTTCTGGTGGAGAGGTTCTAATGGCCGGCTTCTGATGCGTGGGTTCTGGTGGGGAGGTTATGATAGGTGGACTCTGATGACCGAGTTCTAATGGATAGGTTCTGATGTGGAAGTTCGAACAGGTAGGTTCTGAAGTGAGTCCTAATGGATAGGTTCTGATGGGTAGATTCTACTGGATAGGTTCTGAAGTGAGCTCTGATGGGTAAGTTTGATGGGATAGATTCTGATGAAGAGGTTCTGACGGGGAGGTTCTAAAGGGCAGGTTCTGAAGTGAGTTCTGACGGGGAGGTTCTAATGGGTAGGTTCTGAAGCGAGTTCCGACGGGGAGGTTCTAAAGGGGAGGTTCTGAAGCGAGTTCCGACGTAAGGGTTCTGGCGGGCGGGGTTCTGACTGGCGAAGAGCACCGCGCGCGCCTCCGCCTCGTCATGCCCTTCCTTAATTTGCCTGAGTGATGATCGTCGTCTTCGGTTTTAGTGGCGCTCAGGTACGCCATCAGACGCTCGAGGAGGACAAAGGAGAAGCGGAGGGCGGGAAGGAATGAAGAGAAAAGGGAGTGAAAAGAGGAAAGGAGAGGAAATAGGAAATCAAATGTGTGTGCGTGTGTGTGTGTGTGTGTGTGTGTGTGTGTGTGTGTGTGTGTGTGTGTGTGTGTGTGTGTGTGTGTGTGTGTGTGTGTGTGTGTGTGTGTGTGTGTGTGTGTGTGTGTGTGTGTGTGTGTGTGTGTGTGTGTGTGTGTGTGTGTGTGTGTGTGTGTGTGTGTGTGTGTGTGTGTGAGGGGGAGGGGGAGTGGGGTGAGGCAATGTGTGTGTGTACAAAAAAGGAGAAGACACAGGTGCTATTAGGTAAGGTATTCTCTGATATCAACCTGAAACCACCGGAAATTATCCATGTCTGCCATCCTTACCCCCATTCACCTACTTCCCCCTCCCCCCCCACCATTCCCCCAACTTCACCCCCCCGACCCCCTTCATCAAACTCCACCCCCCTACACCCCTCTCATTCCCCCTACAGGATGACCATATTCGCAACGCACGCAGAACCGAATGACATTTGTTTGCGCTATTCCTCAGTCGCTGACCTCGAGTGCGAGAGTCGAAGGTCGAGCCGAGTCACGTGACCTCTCTCTTATCGCTTATCGGCCCGCTCCAAATCTCGGCTTCGACCTCCCTAAGTTCCCCCCCCCCCTCCTTACCGATTCATTCCCTCGTCGTCTTCAGCCTCGCCCCCCCCCCCCTTCCTCCCTCCCGCAGAAGGTCGCAGGCAGAGAGGACAGGAGCACGAGGGACCTGGAAGAAAACATCCCGGATTCCTCAAGTCGCCGATAATTCTTCCAGCGGTGAGTCACCGTCGGCAAGACTGAAAGACGACCTACAACTTCCGGTGTGCTGAGTCAGAGCTGGGGAAATCCTGTAGGCCGTGAGAATCTTTGTTTTTTATCGCGCGAGACGACGTATCGAAGGCGGCTGGGCGGGCGAGGCGGGAGTCCCGGATGAAGGCGGCTGGGCAGGGCGGTGGAGATGGAAGGGAGGAGGGGGCAGGGAGGAAGGGAGGAAAGGAGAGGGTGAGGGAGAGGGAGAGGGAGGGAGGAGGAAAGGAGAGGGTGAGAGAGAGAAAGAAAGAGAGAGAGAGAGAGAGAGAGAGAGAGAGAGAGAGAGAGAGAGAGAGAGAGAGAGAGAGAGAGAAGAGAAGAGAGAGAGAGAGAGAGAGAGAGAGAGAGAGAGAAGAGAGAGAGAGAGAGAGAGAGCAGAGTCAGACAGCGACAGAGACAAGCAGATGGGTAGAATGACAAACAGAGAGAGTAGATGCTGAGTGGGATGAAAACAAAGAAAGATCCCAAGACCGACAAAGGGAAACCGACAACGCCCATGCAGAAGAAATACGCGCCGCCGCAAGACAGCGACCAGAGGCGGCCAGGAAGGAGCAAATAAAGCCGACGCAAGGAAGGAGGGGAAGAGGAAGCACGCCACGAGCGAGGCAACGAGACAAGCGGCCAGACGGATCATGACTCCGGGCGAAATCCCGCTCGTTCAGCCGCCGAGCGAGGAGTCACGCAGACGGAGGTGCCGCGTCAGGCAGTTCCGCCACGAGCTGGGAGTTGTGCATGAACCATGAGCTATGCATGAACAGAAGAGCCTGTGCCCTGACGTTAGCCAGCTGGCCTCCCCCCTGCCCCCCTCCCCTCTCCCAGGGCCACGCCCACAGCCAAGAGGTGTCTACACGTCCATTCACATGCAGGCGCCAGTGAGAGACGTGCTTGGCCTGCTCGCCTGGAGTCACGCACAATGCCTCTCTCTCGACTGCTCAAGGAAGGAAAACAAGCAGCAGATAAGGCGATGATCAGATGTATTAACATCATTTAACAGACGCGTGTTCTGGGGCTCCACATCTTTGGGTGCATGACGTATTTCAGAAGCAAAGCGCGGGCTCGCCAAATGGCAACCCAGCCCTTCGAATGCAGACAACAGCATTCAGAAAACGCCGAGTATCTTGAAGCTCGAAACAGGATAAGTGGAGATTCATGCTCCCTGCAAAGCGTGCTAACACCTTTGGATACACAATGGGGAGACAATAGCACCGGCACTCTTGTGGAACTCATTCTGTTAAGAGAAAAAGAAATAAAAAAGGATGTCTTTTTTCCTAACCGATGCAACCCGACGCCATAAATCCGACTCCTTCCCAACCCGAAATTCGCGCAGAAAGCCTCAAAACTGTTGCTCCAAGACGTCAAAAGCGACGGCCGAGCGAGCGCCAAGGGCGATGGGAGGCCACCACGAAACCACACCCGACGCCGCTCTCGGGAGAATTGCCCGCCGAAATGTTGTGTCGTCAACTCGGAGAATCATCCCGACAAATGGCGATTTTGAGGGGCGGGGGCGGGGGAGGGGGGAAGGGGGGACCCGCTAAAATTCTTGCGGTCGGCAGGCCAATCACTGCGCACCTAACTTGGCGCTGTTGCGGGCGGTCGTCCGGGTTTGACCATCGGCGGCGGGCGGAAAAGGGAAAGGAAGGTAAAACGGGCTCTTGGCTTCTCGCTTCCTTCGCTCCTTCTTCGTTTGCTTCTTGAGATATGGATCCTGCTCGCCGTGGGACTGTCTCTCTCCTCGTCGTCTTCTTTTTTCTTCTTCCTCTTCTTTTCTTCTCCTCCTACCCATCCCCCAGCTTCTTCTCCTCCTCCTCCTTCTTCTTCTCCTCCTCCTCCTCCTCCTTCTCCTTCAACTTCAACTTTTCTTCTTATTCTTATACTACTACTACTGATACTACATCTCTTTGTCAATCAGTCAGTCTCTATCTGACGGCCTGTCTGATGATCTGACTGTCTGTTCTGACATACAATGAGACAGACAGAAAGACACAGAGCTACAGGGTGAAGAAAGAATCTAAAAAAAAAATAAAGAAAAAAATAAAAAAAAAACGCTTTTGGCGGAAGGAAAACACACATTGCCTAAAAAGCCACAAAAATTGTTACTAATGAGCATCTTATCGGTCACTGAAGGGCTGTCAGGATATCGGTACAACAGACTGGTGACGATCGAGCCAATGTCTTTGTAATTAGTTAGATAAAAACAAACAAACAAACGATTCTTCGATCATGATTCCTTATATAGCAATTAATCCAAACAACAAAAAAATAATGCTACCCTTTTATTATGATGGTCGTATTCCATAAACAATGTTCGCCTGAATACCAGAGGAAATAGGAAAGAAGCATTTAAGGCATGATAATAACACAAAATTACAAAAGAATGCTATGATCTATTGCCAACTTGCAAACGTGCTTTCTCGCATCTGTTCACCATTGGCTCATTCATTCATGAATCTAACAATTTCGTATTTTGTATTCTCTCTCTCTCTCTCTTCCTTTCTCTCTCTCCCTGTATCTCCCTCTCTCTCTCTTCTTTTCTTTCTTTCTCTCTCTCTCTCTCTCTTCTCTTTCTTTGTCTCTCTCCTGTATCTCCTCTCTTCTCTCTCTCTTTCTCTTTCTTTCCCTTTCTCTCTATCTCTCTCCCCCCCTCTCTCTCTCTCTACTCCTCCCCCTCTCTCTTCCTTTCTCTCACTCTCCCTCTCTCTCTTCTTTTCTCTCTCTCTCTCTTCCCCTCCTCTCCCCAACACTCTTTCCTCCTCTCTCCTTTTCTCTCCATCGATTTGCCTCCCCCGGCTTCCCTCTCTATCCTCATTTTCCTTTCTTTAACCTTTTGCTTTCCCTTATCTCCTGTTCGTTTACATTATCTTTCCTTCCCACGTAAAGACTAAGAAATACTATCCCTCTCACTCGTTTCCCTTCACACTTAGCTCTCCTCTTACTATCTCTCACGCTCTTTTCTTCCTCTCTCTGCCCTCAACTCTTTCTCTGTCTCTCTGTCTCTCTCTCTCTGTCTCTGTCTCTCTCTCTCTCTCTCTCTCTCTCTCTCTCTCTCTCTCTCTCTATCTCTGTCTGTCTTCTCTTCTCTGTCTGTCTCTTTCTCTCTCTCTCTCTCTCTCCTCACTCTCTCTCTCTTTCTCTCTATCTCCCCCCCCCCGTCTCTCTATCTATCAAGAAAGAAACATATTGTAATATAAAACGAAAAGAACGAAGATAGGAAGGAAGAAAGACGGAGGAAAAACGGAAGGGGCAGAAGGAGGAAGCAAGGGAGGGAGAGAGAGAGGGGAGGGAGGGAGGATGGAGGAGGGAACGACTGAATGAATGAATGAATGAAGGGAGGGTGGAGGAGAGAAGAAAGGAAAGAGGAGGGTGAATGAAGGATGAGCAAGGGAGGGAGAGAGCGAGGGAGGGAGGGAGGATGGAGGGATGGAGGAAGGAACGACTGAATGAATGAATGAATGAAGGGAGGGAGGGATGGAGGAGAGAAGAAAGGAAAGAGGG
>NW_020869791.1:385127-392627 GCF_003789085.1 Penaeus vannamei | reverse complement strand
CTGTAATTCATCCGCTGCTCACTATAAAGACACCATAAACCTCTCGACACCCACTAATTACCTACAGAACACTATCATTCAGTCACTATCGTATAATCACCATACTACACCAACGAAGACATCATCACCATATCACATCACTATATAGAGAACCCATTCACACATACAACACATAGTGTACCTCAAGATAAAAAAAAATCATCACAATCATCATCACAATCATCACCACAACCCCCCACCCCCACCCACCCCCCCCACAACCCCTTCCTCTCTCACCCACAGGAAAAAAAGGAAAAAAGAAAAAGAAAAAAAAAAACTTTTAGGACACCATACCACCATTGCCTACAGAAACATCCGACTCATGAATACACAATTACGTTGTCAGAGCTCTGGAAAGGGACGTGTTCAAGAAAAAGGTAAAGGGGGGGGGGGGGAGGAGGAGAGGGGGAGGGGGAAGGTAGGGAGGGGGGAGGGAGTTAAAGTAAAAGAGGGTTGGGAAGGTAGATAGGGAGGAGGAGGGAGGGGGTAAGGGTTAGGGGGGTTAGTAAAGGGAGGTTGGGGAAGGTAGGTAGGAGAGGGGAGGGGGAGGGTCACATGGGGGTGAGGGTGGGGGTTAAAGGGTGAGATGAGAGGGAGGGGAGGGGAGGGGGTAAGAAGGGGGGAGAGGAGGGGAAGGGGAGGGAATGTAAGGGAGAGGGGGGAGGGGAGAGAAGTCGGAACGAGAGAGTTAGAAGGGGGGTAGGAGGAGAGTTAGAGATATGGGGGGGGAAGAGACGAGGAGAGGGAAGGGCGTGGGGAGGGAGGGGGGTAGAGAGGGTCAGAGGTAATTCCCCTCTTCACGCTCGGGGCATTAACCCTTTCCCTTCTGTATTATCGTCTTGTGCTTCTAATTCCTCTTCGTTGTTCATTTGCTTTATTAATATTTTGCCTTTTTTTCTTTTTTCTTTCTTTTTTTTTTTTTCTTTTTTTCTTTTTTTTTTTGTTTCATGATTTCGTTACATTTCAAAAATATTTTTCATGCGACCTTGTTTGTGTTTCCGGGTTTTTGCAAAAAAAAAATAATGCAAATTCGAGGTTAAAGGGAACAGGGCGAATGACAAATGAAAAGAGAGAGAGAGAGAGAGAGAAGAGATGAGAGAGAGAGAGAGAGAGAGAGAGAGAGAGAGAGAGAGAGAGAGAGAGAGAAAGAGAGAGAGAGAGAGCGACGGCGAAGGAAAATGTGCCAAGTGATATGGAGAGAAGGATAAAAAGAAAGAGAGAGAGCGAAAGAAAGAAAGAAAAAAGAGAAAACGCGAGAAAAGAAAGAGAAAGAGAGAGAAAAAGAGAAAAAAAAAAAAAAAACAAAAAAGAAGAAGAAAAAAGAGAAAAAAAGAAAACGCGAGAGAGAGAAAGAGCAAGAGAGAGAAAGAGAGCCATAGAGAGGGAGGACGGACGAGGGTGGGAGGGGTGGTGAGTAACAGATTAATTTTACGCCTGTTCCGATTATCACAGACATTGTTACCCTTCCGCGGACCTCGAACCAGCAGCTGTATTTACGAGTGAGGGGAAAGGGAGCGTCGAGGGATAAAGGGGAGAGAGGTAGCGAGAGGAGAGAGAGAGAGAGATAGAAAGAGACATAAAGAAAGAGAGAAGGGTAGGAGAGAGAGAAGTAGCGAGAGAGGGAGAGAGAGAGACATAAAGAAAGGTTAAGAGAGAGAGAGAGGGAGGAAGAGAGAGACATTAAGAAAGGGAGAGAGAAGTAGCGAGAGAGAGAGATAGAAAGAGACATAAAGAAAGGGAGAGGGGGAGGGAGGGAGAGGTAGCGAGAGAGAGCGAGAGAAAAAAGAAAGGGGAGAGAGAGAGAGAAGAGAGAGAGAGAGAGAGAGAGAGAAGGAAGAGAGAGAGAGAGAGAGAGAGAGAGAAGAGAGAGAGAGAGAGAGAGAGAGAGATGAGAGAGAGAGAGAGAGAGAGAGAGAGAGAGAGAGAGAGAGAGAGAGAGAGAGAGAGAGAGAGAGAGAGAGAAGAAGAGAGAAAAAATGGGGAGTGAGGGGGGAGAGAGAGAGAGCAAGAAAGAAAGAAAGAGAGAGAGAGGGTAGGGCAGACAGAAAGAGAGACAAAAAGAGCAGACACAGAGAAAGAGGAATTAAAACAAAAAAGATAAAACAAAGGCAAGGAGAGAATGATGAAACCAAACGAAAGTAAAAATAGAAGGAAAAGAGAGAGAGAACAAGCTAACGATAAAACATGGAATGAAGATGGACGAAAGGAAAAAAGACAGAGAAACGAACGAGAGGGAAATAAAATAAACACTACAGAAGGAAGGACATGAAAGAGAAGAGCAGAGAAAATACCGGAAAACCAGAAGACGAAAAGGGAAATAGAGACAAAGAGAGGGAAGGAAAGAAGGACAAAATAGAGAGAAAGAGAGAAAGCTAAAGAAGATCTAGGAATAGAGAGATGGGGAGAATAGGGGGAGAAGAAAGGAGATTACGTCAGGAGACACGGATAAAGGGAAAGAATGGCGGGACAAAAGAACGAGCGATAAAGCTGAAGAGAGGGCGGAGAGTGAAGGATAATATGTAATAAAAAGAAATGTCGTGAAGATAACCTCGAGCTAGATAAAAAGAAAAAGAAAAAGAGAGACAAAAAAGTGAAAGAATTGTTTTGAATATATATACATCCATGCACACACTCAAACACACACGCACACACACACACACAAACACACACACACACAAACACACACACACACTCAAACACACACACACACACACACACACGCACACACACACAAGATATGATATGACAAGATTTGTGTCTGTCCCGAACAATATCAATAAAAATGGCAGCGAAATATTTGCAGACATTTCATTTCCATTTCTTTTGTTTAAGTAGAGCATTCACTTTAGAAAAGGCTAACTGACAAGTAATAATAATGATAAAGAAATGAAACGACAGAAATAGATTTAAAAAACCGCGTGTTCCGACGCCCGCTCGGTGCCTCGACCTCCGGAATCCCCCCCCCCCCACCACCCCTCGGCCAGCGATTCCCCCTCAATATCGTTCTAAAGCCACTTGATCGAGCCTTTAATCCCGCCGGGAAGTGGAGGAAGCGCGTAATCCCTAATAATCCCAGTTATCATCATCATCATCATCGCGATCACCGTCTCCTTTTGTGCTCGTCAAAATATCAATTGAGCGGCGGCGGAGGACGAGTCCGAGTCACGGCCAATTCCGCCAGCAAATAATATGGAATGATTGAGTCTCCCCTCCTGGCAATAGGCCGAAAGAAAACGCCATTTGCCTCGCTCGTCCGAAGGGGCTTTCTCCATCTGCTTTGGCCATAAGTGTATAAACCTTATAGGCTATGTCATTTAGCACTATAATGCTCTAGATCACCTATATTGCTTCTTTTGTGTCCGACGGCCTGAGTCGTTCCTTTGGGAGAGTCTCGGGGTAATAAAAAGTCGGTAAATGACCGTCATACAATCAGAAGATTAGTGCTACTTGCAGGAAAAAGCCGCTTTCCTATTGGCCGAACGTAATTGAGTTTGTCGCTGTCAGCCAATCCCCGCGGGGCCTCAGCCTCTAACGGGGATAACACAGGTGCCGAACTTTATTAACAAAATTCTCGCGCGTTTCGCATTATAATGGAAAAATGGCGATAACTGGTTGTGGCAGCTTAGTGCGAGGCATGGAAAAAAAGACGAAGCGAGAGGGAGAGTGAACGAAAAGCGCTCCGGTCGTAAAGTAAGTCCTCATCGAACGAAAGGCGAGAGGGAACTGGAGTCAGTATATCACCGAAAGCGAAAAAAAGGAGAGAAAAAAAGGAAAGAGGAAGACAAAGAAAATAGGTAATAAAACAAAAAAGGAAGTCACCGTCTCCTCGATGAAAGAGAACCCCCCTCCCCACCTCCCCCCTCCCCCTCGCAAGGCTTCCAAGATAAATACCTGTTAGGAACTGATGATTGAAAATGTATTTGGAAAAACACCCAGTGGACAAGATAATTAATTCTTGGGCAATGGCTTCCCTCCCCCACCCACCCACCACCCTACCCCCCACCCCTACCCCGCCCCTACCCCGTCCCCTACCCCCCGTCCCCTCCCCTCCCCCCCCGTCCCCCCCCGTCCCCTAGCCCTCACCCCCCCCCACCAGGAGCTTAGCACTGTATTGTCGCCGCCTGATGGAAAGAGATTTTGTCTCTCTCTCTGTTTCGGCCTTTTGTGTCGTCCTCAATGAGTCGATGGGAGCGCCGACACTTAGATGGCGCGGGGGGTCGGCGGATGGGCGCGCGGCTGGGGGGAGGGTATGGGCGGCGGGATGGGCTGGGGGGAGGGGTATGGGCGGCGCGGATGGGCTGGGGGGAGGGCATGGGCAGCAGCGAGGGGCATGGGCGCGGGATGGCTGTGGAGAGTATGGGTGGGGAGGGGTTGTGGATGGGTTTGTGGGGAGGGGCATGGGCGGCGGGATGGTCTGGTGGAGGGGCATGGCGGGGATGGCATGGTGGGTGAGGGGGCGTGGATGGGCTTGAGTTGCGGTGGCGTGATGGTTATGGATGGGCGTGATAGTTTATGGATGGCGTGATGGGTTTGTTGGACGTGATGGGGTCATGGATTAGTGCATGGTGGGCATGACAGGCTCTGGGTGGTGGAATGGGCGTTATTAAGCCTCAGATGGTGGGTGAACGGGCGTGATAGCTTGCAGTAGGTGGATGAGGAGTGGGCGTGATGGGCTGCGGATGGGCAAATGGATAGACTTTTTTTAATTATCTATTTATTTATCTTTTTTATTATTTTTATTATTATTATTATTTCTTTTTTTCTTTTCTTTTTTGCTAAATTTCGCACCTAAACTGCCTCTGTTCGCTAGATGGTATGGATGCGCGTACCACAGGGTTGGCTTTCCTGGTATGATGTGTATTTACGTGTCACTGACTGGTAATGATACCAACAATAATAGTGATACCTCCTAATGATACCTCCAATACCTGTGACAGTAATGATACCACCAATAAGTTAGAATAATGAGATACCAAAAGCAGTAACAATATGATACCACCAATAATAATGATTGGATAACCAAAAGCAGTAACAATATACCACCAATAATAATGATTAAGATTATAATGATAATTATGATGATGATGATGATGATATTAACAGTAACACTGATAGTATTATCATTATCAATATTACTAATGTCTTTACAATTATCTCAGAGAGTCCTGTAATAAACTTGATATCAGTAATCTTTTTTTTAACAATATGATGTCGCTTTAATTATCCTTTTCATTTGTTTCTATTCTATTCCAAATGAGTTACACAGATTAATTATCATTATTTTGATATGTTTATACCAGTGTCATCGGATTTATTACTTCACAGTCATATACACTTAATTATATTCACTTACAAACACTTATAACAACAGATAATTACATATACATACAAGTCATTTTCTCAAGTCACTTCTATCTACATGAATTAACGCAAAAAAATCACCATATTTACACAAAGTTCACTATAATATCATTTAATAGTCTATAAAATTTTAGAATCACCCAGTCTCCTACAGTTAAGCACAATTACCGCCAAATCACCTACTTCTCAGATACAATCACTGATGCTCATTTACAATCACTTAAAATCCAATCATCTGGATTTGTAATCACCTATAAAAAGATGCAATCACTTGGAAATTAAAGATATCAGCGTACAAACCACCCGGTAATCACTTGTAATCACTTACACTCACTTACAATCACTTACACGCACTTACAATCACTTACACTCACTTACAATCACTTACAAGCATTTACACTCATTTACACTCACTCAGACTCACTTACACTTACTCACAATCACTTACATTCACTTACACTCACTTACAATCACTTACACACTTACAATCACTCCCAAAACCTCCGACATTACCGCCACCCTCTCAATTCTCCCTCATTATCACTGCAGCACCATCTTGCTCCCTTGATTATGTACTTTTCCCGTTAATTAGGGTAAAGGTTTTGAGGTAATTAAGCCCCCCCCCCTCAGCTCAACCCCTTCCTCCCTCCCAACATCTTCCTTTCCCTCCCCTTCCTTCCCCTCCCCTCACCCTCCCTCCTTCTACGCAATGAGAACATCTCCCTCCCTCCCTCCCTTTCCCTTCTCTCCCCCATCCTTACCCCTCCCTCCCTCCCCCCCCTCGATGTAATTAACTAAAATTTACACTTTGTCTCTTTTATTGCCCTAATCTTCACGGTTTCTTAAATGTCTTGGAAGAAAAGGAAGAAAAAAAAATCGACTTCTTCCTTGGGGTCTTAATTGGAGTTCTTAAGGAATGCACTGCGATTAATTAATGTTAATGAGGTCTGTGTGTGTGCGTATGTGTGTGTGTGTCTATGTGTGCGTGTGGAAAACAGGAGGGAGGGGAGGGAGAAGGGAGGGGGGAGGGGGAGGGGTTGGAAGGAAGGAAGGGAGAGGGGAGGGGGAGGTAAAGGAGGAGGGAGAGGGAGAGGGAGGGGGCGGGGGGTGTTAATTGAGATATAAACACGGTATGTGTTCCTTCCCTGCTTAAGACGTTCGGGTTTTGTCTCTTCTCCGTTTCGTTTCGTCTTTTTTTCTCTTTCGCTTTGTATTTCTCTTTGATTTTGCTTCCGGTGTTATCGCTTGCTCTGGTTTCTTTTCATTTTTTTCTGCTTCTTCTTCTTTCTGTCGTACTATCTCGTTTCTCTCATTTATTGTTGGTCTATTTCTTTGAAGATATTCGGCTTTATTTAGAACATCGAGAGAGAGAGAGAGAGAGAGAGAGAGAGAGAGAGAGAAGAGAGAGAGAGAGAAGAGAGAGAGAGAGAGAGAGTGAGAGTGAGAAAGGATAGAGAGAGAAGGGGGGTTGAGTGAGAAAGGAAGAGAAATAGAGAGAGAGAAAGAGAACGAGACGAAAGAACGAGACATACAAACAACATAAAAGACAGAGAAAAAAAGAAAAGAGAGAGACATACAACCATTGTTAAACTAAATTTTTTTCCCACGACAGAAAGCACATCCGATCTAACACACATAAGTCCATTCAAGACACGTTCTTTAACCAGCGTTTTACATTATTCCAAAACCTCAATACTGTATCTTAGCGTCTTGTACCCTCGAAGAATCCCCTGGTGTACCCCTGAGTAACGGGTACCTCGGAGTAAGAATTATTACCATCTTTATTTCACAAAGATGTTACCTTTATTGACGATTATGATTGTTATTAATGACGTAGTTTAGTGATGATGGTATTATTAATAGATAGGATAAGAATTACTATGTTTATTTTCACAAAGATGTTACCTTTAATGACGATTATGATTGTTGTTAATTTGACGTAGTTTAGTGATGATGGTAATTATTTATACAAAGATGTGTTTATACAAATTACTTTATACAAAGGATATTTCACAATGTTACCCTTTAATGAGGATTATGGTTGTTGTTAATTGACGTAGTTTAGTGATGATGGTATTATTAATAGATAGGATATGTTTA
>NW_020869791.1:365127-382627 GCF_003789085.1 Penaeus vannamei | reverse complement strand
TATCTACTATCTCTGATCCATCTATCTATCTATCTATCTATCCCTAACAAACACCCACGCAAATAACGTTTCCAATATTACTCCATTTTGGTCCCACCCACCCACCCCACCATCCACCCACCACCCACCCCTACCACCCAGCCCCCACCCCACCACCCACCCACCCCCACCCCTTCACCCCCACCACCCCCACCCACCCACCACCCACCTCCCCACCCCTTCTTCCCCCCACCCACCCCCCACCCTCACCCCCACCCCCCCACCCCCCACCCACCCACCCCCACCCCCACCCACCCACCCCCACCCCTTCACCCCCCACCCACCCCTCACCCCCACACCCACCCACCACACCCACACCACCTCCCACCCCCTTCCCCCTTCTCCCTGAGTGACCGACCCAGCCTGGCAACATAACCGCCACCTAACCCATATCCTGCAACATGCAAATGAAAGCAAGACAAATCCGACACCCGACCAATTACGGGAAACCTTGTCCTGCAAAAGCCCATCGCGAGCGGCGCCTCTGCGGACCGACAGATGAGACGACCGACCGACCGACGGGGGGGGGAGGAGGTGGGATGGAGGGGGAGGGGGTGAGGATGGAGGAGAGAGGAAGAGGAGGGGAGAGAAGAGAGAGAGGAGAGGAGAGGGGAGAGAGGAAGATAGGAAGAGGGTGGAGGGGAAAAGAGACAGGGGGAGGGAAAAAAGAGAGAGGGTGAGAGAAGATGGAGGAGGGAAAGAGAGGGGAGAGAGAGAGAGAGAGTGAGAGATAGAGAGGATGGGGTGACAGGAGAGAGGGAATAGAGAGAGAGAGAGAGAGAGAAGGGGGAGGGATGGAGAGAAGGAAAAAGAGAAAGAGAGGAGGCAGAAGAAAGAAAAAGATGGGGGGAAGAATGAAGGGAAAGAGAGAGAGTGGGAAAGGAAACGAAATAGACACATAAAAAGAGAGTTAAAGAGAGCGACCGAGAGACAAACAGAGAGCGTAGATCAGAGAAAAAAAAGAAAGAAAGAACAAAAGAGAGAGAGAGAGAGAAAAGAAACAGACAGAGACCAAACGGGAGAACAGAGACAGCGCGTGCGAGAGCCAGGCCGCACTCCACCCAATTCGATAACACAAATCCGCAAAGATTTTTGAACATTTCCGCGCAGAATTTTCAGTCGCATCGTATATCTGGCAGGGATTGTTGTGCCTTTCCAATTATGAATTCTCTTTTATGTTCTGTGAAATATAACTTTCGTATTACATCAGCATTTAGCCTGGCAGATGATTCTCTCTCGCCTCGACAGGGAATTACAGACCAAATGGCGAGTGGAAATGGGGTTGGCGCTTTTTGCGGGCGAATATGGTCGACCTCAAACACAGGCATTGGCGGCGCTGCTCGATCATTTACACACGCGCTGATATGCGTGGAAAAATATATATGCGAAGGGAGTTTGTATTTGTCTGTATATGTGTGATGACACAAACTCATACACAAATATATATGCATATATACATACGCTATATACAACGCATATACACATACGCATACACGCGCACACACACACACACACACACACACACACACACACACACACACACACACACACACACACACACACACACACACACACACACACACACACACACACACACACACACACACACACCGCACGCACGCGCACGCACGCACGCACATATGTATATATTTCTTTCTTTCTTTTCTTTTATTCTATATTTATATGGGTATGTACATATATGTATGTACGGCACATATACTTATGTATATTTCTTGAGATCTTGAGAACCGGTCACTGTGCGAAGATGAAACAGGCAAAGTTCAAGATCAAGTTTAGTGTCAGAATGAAGTTGATTGGATGACTGGTAATATATATATAATAGACATGATAATCGTCAGCCATTAATAAGAGGCCTAGAAGGACACAGAATAAGGTTCAGTGTGTGTGTGTGTGTGTTTGTGTTAGTATAGGTGTATTTCTCTATGCTTACATATGTTTCATATTCTGGATACCTTTCACAGAAACGTACATACACAAATACATGCTCGTACATACTATATCCACACATACACACACACACACATACGGGATTATATCTGCACCCACACATATATATGTCCCCAGATACATATATCCTCAAACACACACGTATGTCCAACTGTATCTACATACACACACACACACACACACACACACACACACACACACACACACACACACACACACACACACACACACAACAAACACAACACAACAAACTGCATCTCCATCCACACAGAGACAACAATCACACACAAACACACATTAAAGACACACACACACACACACACAGACACAAAACCATCAGCATAGCCATCAACACCTATGAAGTATTTATAAACCCAATCAACCCAACTTAGGAGAGGATTAACACGTGATATAAACCGCATGTTCCCTTTTAGTATGCAAATCAGAACGGAAACTACGGGTCCGAATTTCAACAGAAGCGGTCGCCTTTGCTGAAATCATTTTCGCGAAGGAGGGAGAAGGAGAGGAGGGGGAGAAGATGCGCGAAGATGGGGCAAGGAGGGGGGAGGAGGGGAAGGAGGGGGAAAAGAGGGGGTGGGGAANGAAGAAAAAAAAATCGACTTCTTCCTTGGGGTCTTAATTGGAGTTCTTAAGGAATGCACTGCGATTAATTAATGTTAATGAGGTCTGCTGTGTTGTGCGTACGTGTGTGTTGTGTCTATGTGTGCGTGTGGGAAAACAGGAGGGAGGGGAGGGGAGAGGGAGGGGAGGGAGAGGGGGAGGGGTGGGAAGGAAGGAAGGGAGAGGGGGGAGGGGGAGGTAAGGGAGGAGGGAGAGAGGGAGGGGGGCGGGGTGGGGGGTGTTACAATTGGATGGATATAAACACGGTATGTGTTCCTTCCTTGCTTAAGACGTTCGGGTTTTTCTCTTCTCTTCTCCGTTTCGTTTCGTCTTTTTTTTTCTCTTTCGCTTTGTATTCTCTTTTGATTTTGCTTCCGGTGTTTTCGCTTGTTCTGGTTTTCTCTTCAGTTTTTTTTCTTCTTCTTTTTGTCGTACTATCTCGTTTCTCTCATTTATTGTTGGTCTCCTATTTCTTTTGAAGATATTCGGTCATATTTAGAACATCGAGAAGAGAAGAGAGAGTGAGAGTGAGAAAGAGAGAGAGAGAGAGAGGGAGAGAGAGAGAGAGAGAGAGAGAGAGAGAGAGAGAGAGAGAGAGAGAGAGAGAGAGAGAGAGAGAGAGTTATTGAGAGTGAGAAAGGGATAGAGAGAGAAGGGGGGTTGAGTGAGAAAGGAAGAGAAAGAGAGAGAGAAAGAGAACGAGACGAAAGAACGAGACATACAAACAACATAAAAGACAGAGAAAAAAGAAAAAGAGAGACACATACAACCATTGTAAACTAAATTTTTTTTCCCACGACAGAAAGCACATCCGATCTAACACACATAAGTCCATACAAGACACGTTCTTTAACCAGCGTTTTAACATTATTCCAAAACCCAATACTGTATTTAGCGTCTTGTACCCTCGAAGAATCCCTGGTGTACTCCTGAGTAACGGGTACCATCGGGGTAAGAATTATTTACCATCTTTATTTTCACAAAAGATGTTACCTTTATTGACGATTATGATTGCTGTTAATTGACGTAGCTTAGTGATGATGGTATTATTAATAGATAGGATAAGAATTACTACCATGTTTATTTTCACAAAGATGTTACCTTTAATGACGATTATGATTGTTATTAAATTGTCGTAGTTTAAGTGATGATGGTATTATAAGTTAATAGGGATAAGAATTACTATGTTTATTTCACAAAGATGTTACCTTTAATGACGGTTATGATTGTTGTTAATTGACGTAGTTTAGTGAATGAATGGTATATTATTGATAGATAGGATATGTTTACGTCCACTGGATATGATTCCTTCGGTATTATGTCCTTTGTAATGACGATTATGATTGCTGTTAATTGACGTAGTTTAGTGATGATGGTATATTATTGATAGGTAGGATATGTTTACGTCCTTTGGGTATGATTCCTTCGGTCTTCGTTTATGTACTTTTTAATGACGATTATGATTGCTGTTAATTGACGTAGTTTAGTGATGATGGTATATTATTAATAGATAGGTATATGTTTACGTCCACTGGATACGATTCCTTTAGTATTATGTACTTTAGGGAAGATTAAGTAGGTAATCGTAATGTCAATGTGGGTGGCAATAAAAACGATTACGGTAAAACTAGTCTTAAAGTAACAATTTCACCTTCCAGTAATATCACAAAGTATAACCCGTCACGGATCATAACCCTCGCGCATTTTCCTCTAATAACCATCTATTTACACGAGGCGATACATTTCTTTGATAAAACGAAAGAATGCTTTGGGGTCTTTTTATGGGGTAGACTTTTTTTTTGGGGGGGGAGTAGGGGGGGGGTATTGATAGGTTTGAGATGAAAGTTTCGTTCATCGGGAAAATCTCTTTATGTAGATTTATACGTCTGTGTGGAGGCGAAATGTTATTTTGTTTCTTTTGTATTTTGTATTTACTTTTCTTGTTTTTTTTATCGTTTTTGTTGTTGTAGTTATTGCTTTTTCGTTTGTTTTTTTTTTTCTTTCTTGTTTATGTCTTCTCGATCTATCCATTACGTATCTATCCTTTTCTACATCCTCTCTCTTTCTTCCCTCTCTCTCCTTCCCTCCCCCTCCCTCCCCCCCGCCCTCTCCTCTCCTTACCCCCCCACTGACCCCAAACCCTCCTCCTCCCCCTCTCCCCTCTTCCCCCACCCTTCTCCCTGCCACGAATCCCCCGCAATTGACTCACGCCCGAAGGTGAGGGCGTGAAAAGTGTGATTAGGATTCGGGATCGGTCCCATGGGCGGTCGGGCGATGCATTTTACATCCTAGGGTCTTAGGACGGTCGCCTGGGGAGCTCACCCCCCCCATCCCCCCTCCCTCGCCCCCCTTTTAAACCCCTTACCCTCACTAACCCCCACTCTTCTTTCACTTACCCCCCTTTCCCCTCACTAACTCCTTCTCCCCTCACTAACCCCCTCTTCTTTCAATAACACCCTCTCCCTCACCCTTACCCCTCTCTTCCCGGCAACACCCGCACGTATCCCCCAACTAAATACCCCTTCCGCAGACCCCATTTCCCCTCTCCCCCTTATCACACCCTACCTCAGGCTTTCTCCCCTGCCCCCCTCGACCCCCTTACCCATTCCCTAATCCCCCTCTCCTCTCCCTTCCCCCTACCCCTTCACCATGCCCCTTCTCCTTCCCTCCTCTCCTTCTCCTCCTCTCTCCCCCGCCCTTCACCTGAACACCTCTCTTTCCTCTTCAATCCCTTCTCATATCATTTCAACCCCACCGCACTTCTTCTCCCTCCCCCTCCCCCTCCTCCCTCCTCCCCTCCCCTTTTCCACCCTGAACAACGCTGTCTTACCCCTAACCCTCCCCTTTTCCTCTCCCCCCGCCTCCTTCCCTTCCCCTTACCTGAACACCCTCTCTTACCCCTACCCCCTCCCCTTTTCCTCTCCTCCCCCTACCGCCTCCCCTTTCCTCTCTTCCCCCTCCCCCCCCTCCTCCCCTTCACCTGAACGCCTTTCTTTACCCCTCCCCTTTTCCCCTCTCCTCCCCTTCCCTTCCCTCCCCCCGTTTTCCCCCTTCCCCCCCCCCCCTTTCACCTGAACACCTCTCTTACACTCCGGGAAACGTGGTTCTTAACGCTGGCCGTGTGCACTCCCGGGGGACGTGTTATGACCCTCTCGCAAGCAGCCAAGCCACCGGAATTTCTGTTGCTTCCCCCTGGGGCTTTTTTCAACCCCCCGCTCGCTGCTGCTGCTCCTCCTCTCCTGCTGGTGGTGGTGGTGGTGAGGTGGTGGTGATTTCCTCTCCTGCTCCTGACTTCCTGGTTTCTGTTTTCTGATTTTCTTGCTTTTTTTTCTGTGGTTTTTTTTTTTTTTCGGGTTTTCTCTTTTTTTTCTCTCTCTTTCTTTCTTCTTTCGTCTGTCGTCTCTAATCTCTATTTTTCGTCGGATCAATAATCTTCCTAATGTTTCTTTCTATATTACTTTTTTCGCTTTTATCCTCCTCTTTTTTCTTCCCTCTTTTTTTCCTCCACTTCTCCTTCTTTCTCTATTCCTCCATTTCCTCCTGTTTTCACTCTCATTCGTTTTTTTGTTTTGAATCTCTTGTTTCATATATCTCTGTCAATCACTACTTACTGTAATTACACCCTTATTATCCCTATTATCTAACACCATCAGCGTTCACCATCATCATCATCACCATCACTATAATTATATTTCACCAACATACAGTCATCATCACTTTTTCTTCCTACGCCAAGTAAATAATTCAAAATGACAATGACAACAAAAGTTCAAAATGACAATGACAACACCAAAAGAAGAGAGAGAGAGAGGAAAAGAAAAAAAAACTTGGAGAAAAGCAACGAGTAGAGGAAGGTGCCAAGAGAGGGTGCCTGACACGTGAGGCAAGGATGGCACAGATCAGCCGTGTCTCTCGAGAGTGTCATTTTAAAGGGGAGAGGAAGTGGAAGGAAGAAGGGAAGAAGAGGAGGGATGGAGAGAGAGAGAGGAGGACGAGGAGGAGGAATTGAGATGGAGGAGATAGGATAGGAAGGAAGAAGGGAAGAAAGGAGAGGGATGGAGAGAGAGGAGGAGGAGGAATGGAGGGAAGAGATAGGAAAGGAAGGGAAGGGAAGAAGGAGAGGGATGGAGAGAGAGAGAGGAAGAGGAGGAATGGATGGAAGGAGAAAGGAATAGGAAGGGAAGGGAAGGAGAGGGAATGAGGGGGAGGACGAGGTAGGGTAGGAGAGGAGAGGTGGAATGGAGGAAGATGGAATTTTAGGAGGGAAAGGGAAGGAGTGGAAAAGGAGGGAGAGAGTAATAGAGGGAAGGGGTATTTTAGGAAGGAAAGAGAAGGAAGGAGGAACGGAAGGAAGAAGGGAGAAAGAAAAAACAGTGGAAAAGAGGTAAGAGGAAAGAAATTGTAAGGCAAATAAATAAAGGAAGGAGGGAATAAAAGATGGAAAGAGGGAGAGATACCAGAAAAAAACAAAAGTAGAAGGGAGAGAGAGGAAGGAAAAAATTAAGATGAAAAAAAAAAAAACACACCGTAAATGACAGACAGAAAGAACTGAACTCTTTTGCAAACATTTTCCGCTCTACTTAAATTAAAAATAATAATTTACCCATACAGAAAAAAAATCGCAAAAAAAGAAAAATAATACCCCCAGTGCGCAAAAATATAAATAGATAAATAAACAAGACGAAAAAAAATAAACAAAATCTCTCGCTAAAAAAAAAAGAAAAAAACACCGTCACTTGATTTAGCCGATGTGCGAATAAACAAGACGAAAGAATAACAAAACTCTCGCTAAAAAAAAAAAAAAATAATAAAAAAAAAAAAAAAAAAAAAAACACTTGATTTAGCCGATGTGCGAATAAACAAGACGAAGAAATAACAAAACTCTCGCTAAAAAAAAAAAAAAAAAAAAAAAATAAAAAAAAATAAAAAAAAACACTTGATTTAGCCGATGTGCGAATAAACAAGACGAAGTAATAACAAAACTCTCGCTAAAAAAAAAAAAAAAAAAAAAAAAAAAAAAAAAAAAAAAAAAAAGTCACTTGATTTAGCCGATGTGCGAATAAACAAGACGAAGAAATAACAAAAATCTCGCTAAAAAAAAAAAAAAAAAAAAAAAAAAAAAAAAAAAAACACCGTCACTTGATTTAGCGATGTGCGAATAAACAAGACGAAGAAATAACAAAACTCTCGCTAAAAAATAAAAAAAAATAAAAAATAAAAAATAAAAAAAAAAAACCGTCACTTGATTTAGCCGATGTGCGAATAAACAAGACGAAGAAATAACAAAACTCTCGCTAAAAAAATAAAAAAAAAAAAAAAAAAAAAAAAAAAAAAACACCGTCACTTGATTTAGCCGATGTGCGAATAAACAAGACGAAGAAATAACAAAAACTCTCGCTAAAAAAAAAAAAACAAAAAAAAACACCGTCACTTGATTTAGCCGATGTGCGAAAAAAATACCCCTTTGTAGATATCGCAAGCAGGATCCTGTCTTCTGTTTTCTTCTGTATCATTTCCAATTTCTTTTCACAAAGGACCTCTGCTCCTTCAGACGGCAATAAGTGATGCCCTTTGACACGTTTAGGTCGAGAAGTGCGTCTGCAGGAAGAGAGAGAGGGAAGAGGGAGAGAGAGAAGGGAGAGAGAGAGAGAGAGAGAGAGAGAGAGAAGAGAGAGAGAGAGAGAGAATGAGAGAGAGAGAGAGAGAGAGAGAGAGAGAGAGAGAGAGAGAGAGAGAGAGAGAGAGAGAGAGAAGAGAATAGAGGGAAAGAGAGAAATAGATAGAGTGAAAAGATATAAATTAACTGATTAATCAATCAAAAGGTTGATAAATGGACTTTTTGATGAATAGGTAGACTGATAGAGACATCACCAGGTCGGTTGGTAGACAGGCGAGGAGAAACACACAAACACACATACACACACAACACACACATATATATATATATATATATATATATATATATATATATATATATATATATATATATGTGTGTGTGTGTGTGTGTGTGTGTGTGTGTGTGTGTGCGTATAAAGGAAGGCATTTAAAACATGTATACACACACACACACCGAGAGCCCGACGACGGCACACTTCCCGAGGGCGGTCGGGCGGTCGGCATTGACGCGCCTCCTAAACAGGTCATGAAGAGGCATGAGGTCCGAGGTCATTCCCTCTGCCTCCATTTCCCCAATTTCCTTTCGTTTCCTTCATTCTTCTTCCTCTCGTCTTCTCCTTCATCTCTCTCTCTCTCTCCTTTTCTTCCCCAATTTTTCAATTTTCTGACTCTTTTTTTTCTTTTTTTTTTTTTTACTCCGTTTTAGCCTATTTCATTTACGTATCGTCTCCTCGGGCCTGCATTCCCCTCCCCTGCCCCCCCCTCCCCCCAACTTCAAGTCCTCTGAGTCCTGTTCCTCCCTCTCCTTCTCCCCCTGACCCCTCCCCTTTACTCCTGGCCCCTCAACCCCTCCCCCTCTCCCCCTCGCCCTTCCGACCCCCCTCGCCCCCTCTTCCCCCTCCCCCTCTTCCCCCCCTCGCCCCTCTCCCCCCTCCCCCTCGCCCCCGAAAATGTAGTTTAAACTTTTAGAGTATAAATGACCCCCCGAAGTACATTCTCAAAAACCAACTACCCCACAAAGCGCGCGCGGCGCCATCAGCGCCGCCTCCCCGGGGACTCGCTGGCGGCCATTTCCGCTCGCGACGCGGGCGGGTCGTGCGGGAATGGGCGGCGGGCGCGTCCGGGGCGCCATAACCTCCTCGCCGCCGCGCCATTCGGCATCTCCGCGCCACCTGCCTGATGGCGCTGAGGGCGCGGCGCCCCCCCCCCCACCCCACCCCCTGCCGTACCCTCTCGCCCTCTCCTCCTCCTTCCCTCTCCCCCCCCCTTCCCCAGCCCGACCACAGCCACTTCTCAAGCCCCAACCCTCCCCCCCCCTCCCCCCTCCCTCCCGCAGGTGTAGCGCCGTCGGCCATCGCGTGCACCGCCCCACGGCCCCTGCGTCGCCGCGTCCCCAGGGTGCCCCCCTCCCCCTCCCCCCTTGGCGTGGCGCTGTGCCTGACAAAAACGCGGACGCTCTTTACAACGCGCGTACATATGTTAGGCATATATACATATATATATATATATATATATATATATATATATATATATATATATATATATATATATATATATATGTGTGTGTGTGTGTGTTATATTTATCTAGATATCTATTCATGTGTTTGTATATGTGTGTGTGTGCGTATGCATATGCTTATGTGTGTGTTTGTGTACATATACATCATATACATAAGTACATATATATATATGCATATATATATATATAATATATATATATATATATATATATATATATATTATATATATATATATATATATATATATATATATACACATATAACACTTATTTTCAACCTCATGTCAAGCAATTTCTTAAAATACAACAACCTGAATCGAGTCTCACATGATTATCAACACTTTCCCCCAATTCCTTTATTTATCGTATTTTCTCTCTTTCTCTCCTTCGTAGGCTTGGACTCGTCAGACTCTATGAGCAAACCCTACGACGGACAGAACCTCAGCCTCGGGAAGAAGAAGAAAAAGAAACGAAGACATAGGTAAGTGGCGTGATGATGGTGGTGATAAGGATAGGAGGGATAATGATGATGAAAATGATGATAATGTTAATAGTAATAAGAGTGATGATATTGGCAATGATGATAATGATGATGATGATGATAATAGTAATAACAGTGATGATAATGACAATGAAGATAATGATGATAGTAATAACAGTAATGATAATGACAATGATAATGATATTAATGATAATGATAATGATAACAATAGTAATAAAGATGATCATAACAATAACAATGATTGTATTAATGATGATAATAACAATAGTAATGATGATGATGATAATAAGGATTATAACAATGATATTCAGGATAACAATGATAAAAACGATAAAGATGATAATGAAAATAGTGATAATCAACTATTATAATAACTACTATAATGATAAATGATATTACAATGATTATTATCATTACTATTGCTGTTATTATAACCATTGTGAAAACAATAATAATCAATATTGTCACTGGCAGTATCAAAATATTCAAAGTGTTATCATAACAATGATCATTCTAGTTATTAATAACATCATTATAATTAAGATCAGTATTATCAAAATAGCAGGGATAGTATTATTATTATCCGTTTTATCGTCATCATTATGATCATCATTGCTGTTTTTAGCATAATCGTCATTATCATCATCAAATCATCCTTTTAACATTATCAATATCATCATTATTATCATTTATCACCGTTCTTGTTGTCGTGTTTCTGCATGTACAATGTTATCGTTATCTCATTTATGTTATTCACTATTATGTTGATATCGATAATAAAAACGATAATGAATTGTTGTTATCTTCATCTTGATTTCATTATAAATGTTATTGTCGATGTCATCATTATTGCCATTGCATTATCATCATTTTCATAATTTCCATCAACATCGAAATATCTATTTATAACTATCATTATTATTCTCAACATCGTAGCTATGTTATCATTACTATATAGTCATCAGTCATCATCATTATCATAATCAAATTGACTGTACTGACTGGCATAATATACCTTATTCATATCACTATCTTTTCCATTGTTACACATTCTTCTTTCTTTAATATACTTTTTATTTGTACCTTTATTTTTCTATACCACTATATTGCAAACATTGACAGCGTTGGCTTAAACAATAAGCATTAGATTTTAAATCATTCATGCACACATACATACATGTATACATAAATACATACGTATATAATACATACATACATACATACACACACATATATACATAATACATATATATTACATACTTACATACATACATACACACAAACAGACATATACATACATACATACATGCATACACACCACGCACACATACATACATACATACATACATACATATAGAACAATGGGGGAAAGAAGGATGAGGAGAGAGAGAGAGAAAGGGGAGAGGGAAGGGAGAGAGGGGAGTGATATATGAGGATGAGAGAAGGGAGAGAGAAATGGAAGAAAGAGGAAAGAGAGAGAACAGTGAGAGGAAAGAGAAGGAGAGAGGAAGGATATGTAATATAAAGAGAAATGAGAGAGAGAAAACGATAGGGAGAATTAAGAAGATGAAAAAGGACAAACCGAGAGAAGAATTGGAAAATGAGAGAGAACAGAAAGAGAGAAAGGAGAGAGGGAGAAGGAGAAAGGAAACAGGGTAAAGGGATAGCAGGAGGAAGGAGGAAGGGGGTACGGGAAAGGAAAGCAGTAGGGGGGGGTAAGGGAAAGGGAAGGGGAAGGGGAAGAAGTAGCAGGGTTGGGGAAGCAGGAGAATGGGGAGGGATATGGAAAAAGGAAGGGGGAGGGAAAGCAGGAGGAGGAGAGAGGAGGAAGCAGGAGGAGGGAGGAGGGGGTACGAGAGGGAAGCAGTAGGGAGGTGTGTGGGGGGGGGGGGGGAGATACGGAAAGGGAAGGGGAAAGGGAAAGCAATAGGAGGGGAGGGAGAAGCAGGAGGGAGTTGGGGGGTGGGAGGAGGGGGGAGGGGGCCACGAGAAAGGGAACCAGTAGGGAGGGTGGGGGGGATACGGAAAGAGGAAGGGGAAAGATGAAGCAATAGGGAGGGGAAAGGGGAAGCAGAAGGGATGGGAGAAGGGGTGGGGGGATGAGGGGGGGCAGGCTGACGAATCGCTGACAGGCCTGGGTGACACAGCGACAAAGAGGGCGCGTGCTGCAACATCGCTTCAGGGTCAACGCTACGTAGGCCAGTTGCAAGTTGCAGATGTCACGTGGGTCATTGCGTGACCGGCTGGCTCCTTGGGGGTTTTGGGGGTGGGTGGGGGGGGGGTGGGGGGAGGAGGCTCTCTCTCTCTCTCTCTCCTCTTTCTCTCTCTCTCTCTCTCTTCTCTTCTCTCTCTCTCTCTCTCTCTCTCTCTCTCTCTCTCTCTCTCTCTCTCTCTCTCTCTCTCTCTCTCTCTCTCTCTCTCTCTCTCTCTCTCTCTCTCTCTCACACACACACTCACAAACATCACACACACAACTACACACACACACACACACACACACACACACCATCACACACACACACACACACACACACACACACACACACACACTACACACACACACACACACACACACACACCACACACACACACACACACACACACACACACACACACACACACACACCACACACAAACACACCACACACACACACACACACACACACACACACACACACACACACACACACACACAACACACACACCACACACACACACACACACACGCACGCACGCATACACACGCAAATACACATTACCTATATTCTTACCGGTCGCAAGATGCCAAAGTGTCTTTAGTGTTCCGGTGCAAATGACTTAAGGGAAAACTATCCTCTTTCTCCCTCCTTTATCTCCTCCTCCCTCCCTTTCTCCCTTCCCTCCCTTCCTCCTTTCTTTCCCTCTCCCTCCCTTCCTTTCCTTCCTTTTCCCTCTCCCTTCTTCCTCTTTCCTTTCCCTCTTCCTCCTCCCTCCTTCCTTTCCTACACCTACCCTCCCTTCTCCCTCCCCTCCCTCCTTCTTTCTTCGCTTTCTCCCTCTCTCTCCTCTCCCTCTTCCTCCCTCCCTCCTTCCTTACTACCTATTCTTCCCTTCCCCCTTCCCCTCCCTCCCTCCTTTCTTTCCCCCCCTCTCCCTCCCCGTCCCTCCTCCCCTTCCTTTCTCCCCCCCCTCCCCTCTCCCTCCTCTCCTCCCTCTCCTCTCCTTCTTCTCCGTCCCTTTCCCTCCCCTCTCCCTCCCCTCCCTCCTCCCTCCTTCTCTTCTCCCCCCTCTCCTCCCACTCCCTCCCACTCCCTCCCTCCTCCTTTTCTTCCCCCCCTCTCTCCCTCCCCTCCCTCCTTTCTCCCCCTCCTCTACCTCCCCTCTCTCCTCCCTCCCTCCTCCTCCTCTTCCCCCCCCCTCTCCCTCACTCTCCCACTCCCTCCTCCCTCCTTTCTCCCCCCTCTCTCCCCACTCCCTACTCCTCTACCTCCCTCCTCCTCCCCTCGCTTTCTTCCCCCCCTCTTTCCCTCCACCCTCCTTTCTTCCCCCCTCTCCCTCCCACTCCCTCCCCTCCCCTTTCCCCTCAATAGGAACGGCCATTGAGGGGAATTGAGGCAGCGACTGCGATTCTTTCGGGCGTAATTATGCGGGGAGAGGAATCTTTTATAGGCCTATGAATTGATGCGCGGTGGGTGGGGTGAGGATGGAGCGGGGGTGAGGGGGGGGAGGAATGGAGCGGGGTGGGGGGGGGTGAGGGGGGAGTAAGGGTGGGTGGGGGGATGGAGTGGGTGGGGTGAGGATGGAGGGGGGGAGGATGGAGGGGGGTAGAGGATTGAGGGGGATGGAGGATGTAGGATAGGGGGTGGTGGTGGTGGGGTGGGGGTGAGGGTGGAGGGGGAGGGAGGAATGGAGGATAGATGAGTGGATTATAGGGGGTGTAGAGGATGGAGGGGGTGGTGGAGGATTGAGGGGATGGAGAATAGGGGGATGGAGAAGGGATGGAGGATAGGGGGTGGAGGAAAAGGGGGGGGGGGTGAAGTATGGGGGGAAAGGAGGAAGGGGGGATGGGGCGTATGGGGTTGGGGAGGAAGGCAGTTGAGGTGGAAGGGCGAGGGAAGGGGTGATGGGGGAGAGGGGATAAGTGGGGGGGGGGAAATAGTACCATTATTATTATTATTATTGCTTATTATCAGTAATTGTTATTATCATTATTGTTATTATTATTCATATTGTCATTATCATTATTGTTATAATCATTTCTAATATCATTATCATTATTATCATTATTTCGATATTATTATTATTATCATTACTATTAATATTGCTATCATTAATGTTGTTATTGTCATAACTATTATCATTATCATCATCATCATCGTTATTATCATCATATCCTTATCATTATATCGTTATATCATATTGTTATCATCATTATCATCACTGCATTCATCCCTATGATCATTATCACCATCATCATCATTATCATTATCATAAATACTGTTATCATTACCATTATTATTGTTGTTGTTATTATTATTACCATTATTATCGTTGTTATCATCATTATTATCATTATCATTATCGTAATTAGGATCCTTGTCATTATTGTCATTATCATTACTGTAGCTATCATTATTTGTATCATTATTATTATTATTAACATTATTGTTACTAATGCCATCACCATTATCATTATTATTACATCATCATCATTGTTTTCATCATTGTCATTCTTATTACTATCATTGTTGTTAATGCTATTATCATTGCTATTATTAGTAGTAGCCTTTTAATCATCATCATTATTATAATTGTTAATGTCATCATTATCATCATTATCACTATCATCATTTTATCATTATCATAGTTATCATGATTATCATTGTTATTGTTATTATCAAAATCATTATCATTGCCATTATCATAATCAACTCTTCTATTATTATCAATATCATTATTCATATCAACAACATTATCACGATAATGAAAGAAAAAATAATTTGTTAAAATATTCAAAACCCTAATGATTTTTACCCCCCCCCTTTTTTCAATGAAAAGACAATACACCGAGAGAGAAAAATAAAAATAAAAAAGAGAAGAATAGAAAAGAAGCGGTTAAAAGAAAAGAAAGAAAAAATATATTTTATGCCAAAAAAATCGCGAAGTTTAAAAACAAAGAAAAATCATTAAAATGTTGAGCCGATAATTACATGACAACATGATAATTAAATGGTGGATGATGCTCCAAGGCAGGGAGGGGGGAGGGAGGAGGGAGGGAGGGAGGGAGGGGAGGGAGGGAGGGAGGGAGGGAGGGAGGGAGGAGGGAAGGGAGGGAGGGAGGGAGGGAAGGGAGGGAGGGAGGGAGGGAGGGAGGGGAGGGGAGAAGAGAGGGGAAAGAGAGCGGCAAGAGGGGAAGAGAGAGAGGGAGAAAAAGGAGACAGAGAGAAGGTGAGATCTAGAGAGGGTGAGAACAACGAGGGGAGAAGGAGGAAGTACGTAGAAGGAGGAGGAAGGAGTGAGGGAGAAAGAGGGAGAAAATAGGAAAGAGAGAGAGAGAAGAGAATGAATGAGAGAGAGAAAAGAGAAAAAGAGAGACAGAGACAGAGAGAGAAAAGAGAGAGAGAAAGAGAGAGAGAGAGAGAGAGAAAGATAGACAGAGGAGAGAGAGAGAAAGAGAGAGACAGTAGAGAAGAGAGAGAGAGAGAAGAGAGAGAGAAAGAAAGACAGAGAGAGAGAGAGAGAGAGAGAAGAGAGAGAAAGAAAGAGAGAGAGAGAGAGAGAAGAAAGAGAACAGAGAGACAGACAGAGAAAGAGATAGATAGACAGAGAAGAGAGACAGAGAGAGAGACACACACATACACAGAGATGGAGACAGACAGACAGAGAGAGAGAGAGAGAGAGAGAGAGAGAGAGAGAGAGAGAGAGAGAGAGGAGAAGAGAGAGAGAGAGAGAGAGAGATAGAGAGAAAGAGAGAGAGAGAGAGAGAGAGAGAGAGAGAGAGAGAGAGAGAGATTAGGGATATGACGTTTAAGATGTCTTGCGTGACAGTTCCATAACTTCATTTTCTCTCTGTTTTGCAATTTCACTGTCGCAAACACTTGCTTCCTAGTTGGATAACGCATTCATCTCTATTTTTTTTTATTTTCTTCTTCTTCTTCTTCTTCTTTATCATGTTTATTTTTCATATTTTCATTCGTCGTCCTTTCCCTGGTCTGCATTTCTCTTCTCTCTTTTTCTTTCTTTCTCTTTCTCTTTCTTCTTCTCTCTCTCTCTCTCTCTCTCTCTCTCTCTCTCTCTCTCTCTCTCTCTCTCTCTCTCTCTCTTCTCTCTCTCTCTCTCTCTCTCTCTCTCTCTCTCTCTCTCTCTCTCTCTCTCTCTCTCTCTCTCTCTCTCTCTCTCTCTCTCTCTCTCTCTCTCTCTCTCTCTCTCTCTCTCTCTCTCTCTCTCTCTCTCTCTCTTCCCGACCTTCCATGTCTATCTTAATCTCTCTTCCTTCTTTCTTCAGCCTTGGATTATCCAATTCCTTCTTCCTTCATTTTCTCCCTCTCTCCCTCCTTCATAATTTCTTTATTCTCTCTTCCTCCTTCCCATCATCTTCCTTGGTTTTCTTATTACTATTCCCTTCCAGCCTCTTCTATTTCCCTCTTATTCTTTACTCCTCTTCTTATTCCATTATTCCTTTTTCCTTCTCTTTTTCCTTCTCATTTCCTCCTTTTCTTCTTCTTAACCGTTCCCTTCTCTTCCTCTCTTTCTCTCCTCCTTCCCACCTTTTTCTGTCTTTCTCCTGTTCCTCTTTCCCTCTCCTTCTCTTCGTCTTTCCTTCGCTTCCTCTCTCTTGTCTTCCTTTCATCCTGTTCTTGTACTTCCCCGTTTCTCCTCCCCTTCTCCTCTCCTTTCCTTCATTCCTATTTTCCTTTAAACTCTTTTCTTTCCCCTTCTCCCCTCCTTTCTTCTCTTCTCCTCCTTTTCCCCTCCTTTCTTCTCTTCTTCCTCCTCCTCTTCCACTCATTTCTTCTCTTCTTCCCACTATCGCTACTTCTTTCTTTAGTCCCTCTTTATCCCGTCTTTCTCTCCCCTCATTTCTTCTCTTCTTCCCACTTTCGCTCCCTCATATTCTCTTCTTTACTTCCCACATCACTACTTCTTTCTTTACTCCCCCTTTATCGCGTCTTTCTCTCCCCTTCTTTCTTCTCTTCTTCCTCCTCCTCTCCTCATGTCTTCTCTCTTCCACTATCACTACTTCTTTCTTTAGTCCC
>NW_020869791.1:345127-355127 GCF_003789085.1 Penaeus vannamei | reverse complement strand
CTGCAGTGCCTTCGTCTGCTCACCCTCACACGGGGGCGCCATTCACCTTACGAAAACACTTCATCACATCATCGCATCCTGCCTCACAGAACTGCATTGCGGCCATCTGTTCATCACTTTACAACCGCATACCCCACCCACATACACACACACACACATCACACATACACACACACACACACACACACACACACCACACACACACACACACACACACACACACACACACACACACACACACACTACCCTACGAAAAAAAAAACAACACGGCACCATCTGCATCACCGTCTATCCCCCCGCATCCCTTTCACCACACCACTAGCTCTCGTCCTCACCACAAGACGCCAAGGCAGATCACGGAGTCATCACAAGCATGTCTTTGACCGCGAGGATGAGCTGATATCAGTGACCCATTGCATCGCCACGAATCTTATTATCATTGTGGATTTAAAACGTCTGCAATTTTTTTTTTTTTTTTTTTTTTTTTTGTCGTACCGTTACTTTCAACTTTTGCAGAAGTGCTTTTGATGTTGTTGTTATCGTTATTGGGTTTGTTGTTGTTTCTGAAGTTGTTGGTATAACTATTATCATTGTCATTTGTTATCATTATCATTGTCATTATTGTTGTTATTAATATTGTTGTTATTATTATCGCTATTATTATTAACATTATTATTATTATCAATATTGTTATTATTGTCATTATCGATGTTATTGTTACCATTGTTGCTATAATTGCCACTTTTATTATTATTATTGTCATTATTTTCATTTTCATTATTATCATCATTATTATTATCATTATTATTGCCATAATCATTGTTACATTATTATTATTATTATCATTATTGTTATTATCATTATTATTCATATCATTAATATTACTATCTCAATTATTGTTATTAGTATCATTATTGTTATTATTATTATCATTACTATTATTGATAATGATAATAATGATATTATTATCATTATTATTTCTGTTATTATTGCTATTATTATTGCTATTATTATTGTTATTATTACTATTATTATAATCATTATTGTTATTAATATTATTATGGTATCATTATCATTATTAATATCATTATTATGGTTATTATCTTTATTTCTGCTATCACTGATTTTATTATTGTTGAAGTTGTCGTTGTTATTGTTATCATTATCATCACCATTATTATTGTTACTTTTATTATTATTATCATTATAACTATAATTATTATTTTATTATTATTATTATTGTTGTTGTTGTTGTTGTTGTTGTTGTTGTTGTTGTTGTTGTTATTATCATTATTATTATTATTATTATTATTATTATTATTATTATTATTATTATTTATTATTATTATTATTATCATTATTATTATTATATTATTATTATTATTATTATTATTATTATTATTATTATTATTATTATAATTATTATCATTATTGTTATTACTTTTATCATCATCATTACTAATGCCAATAATAATATTGATGATGATAGTAATCATAAGAACAATAATAATAATGATAATATTAATAATATCAATAATAATGATAATGATAATAGTTGATATGTTAATGATAATCATAGTAATTATAATTATTATAATAATGATAATAGATAATGATAATAATGATAACAATTATAATGATGTTGTTACTGATAATGATAATAAAAGTATGATATAATAATAGTATAGTAATATTGATGATGATAATGATAGTAATAACAATAACAATAATAATATTAAGGATAATGATAATAATACAACAAAGTGATGATGATAATGGTAGCCACAATACTACTAATAATGATAGCAATAACGATAATAATAATAATAATAATATATAATAATAATAATAATAATAATAATAATAATAATAATAATAATGATAGTAATAATAATAGTGAAAATAATTATAATGATAATGGTAACCATCCCTCCCCCTCTGATTCCCTCTCCCTCCCCTCAAACTCCGCCCTCTCCCCTCTAACTCCACCCCCTCCCCTCTGACCCTCCCCCCTATTCACTTCCTACATTTCATCTAGTAACTCTCTCTCCCTCTCTCTATCTCTCTTTCTTTCGGTATTCTTCTCTCTTCCCTCCGATATATTTTCTTTCCCCTCTTCCTTTTACCTAACCTTCCTCCCTCCTTCCTCCCCCCTCATTCCTCCTTCTCCCTCCTTCCCTTCCCTCCCTCCTTCCCTTCCATTCACTTCCCTCCCCTTTCCTTTCTATCCCTTCCTCCCCTCTTCCCTTCTTCCCCCTCCCTCCCTCCCTTCCTTCCCTCCCTCCCTTCCTTCCCCTCTCTCCCTTCCTTCCCCTCTTCCCTCCCTTCCTCCCTTCCCTTCTCCTCCTTCCTTCCCCTCCTCCCTTCCTTCTCCTCCCTCCCTTCCCTTCTCTTCACCTCCCTCCCTCTCCTTTCTATCCCTCCCCTCCTCTCTTCCCTCCTTTCTTTCCCTCCCTCCCTTCCTTCCCTCCCTTCCCTCCCTTACTTCCCCTCTTCCCTCCCTTCCTTCCCTCCCTTCCTTCCCTTCACTTCCTTTCCTCCTTCCTTCCCTACTTCCCCTTCCCTTCCCTTCACTTCCCCTCCCTCCCTTCCTTCCTTTCCCCTCCTTCCTTCCCCTCTTCCCCCTTCCCCTCCCCTCCCTTCCCCACTAGCACGAACAATAGAAGGACGCCCACATGCAACACGAAGGAGTGCGTGCGTGCGCGTCTGCAACAAAGGATGTCTTGAGCCGAGGATTTCTCCTGCAACTGAATCCTTTCGGTGTCGTTGCAGGATTATATTTGTTCTTTGTTTCTTATCGGTTTCCTTATCACTATCATCTTCGTTAGCGTCGTTATTGTTATCTTTATCAGTGTTGTTGTTATGGTTATAATTACTACTACGATATTGGTTTCCTTATCACTATCATCTTCGTTAGCGTCGTTATTGTTATCTTTATCAGTGTTGTTGTTATGGTTATAATTACTACTACGATATTGATAAGGATAGTTGGTATCAATATTGTTGTGGTTATCATTATTGTTTTCATTGTTGTTATTGTCGTTAGTATCAATATCATCATCGTCATTATCATTGTCATAATCATTATTATTATCGCCATTACCATTATACTCACTTTTGTCTTTATCATTGTTATCGTTGTTACTGTTGACATTCTTTTTTTCATCATCACCATTTATCATCTTATTCTTATCATCACTATTATTCCCATTATTTTTTTCTGTTATCATCATTATAGATCGCATTGCCATAATAATAACATAAAATACTACCATTGTTGTTCTTTTGTTATCATCATAATTGCTGCTGTTGTTATTTTATTGTCATTATTTATTGTTATTTTATTGTTCTTTTTGTTATCATCATAATTGCTGCTGTTGTTATTTTATTGTCATTATTTATTGTTATTTTATTGTTATTTTATTTTTGTTATTACTATTGCGAGTATTATCATGGTCACTCTACTTCTCACGCCCACGATCACAACATCCAATTCATACCGCCCATTCACGCCCAGATGCACCCACGCCCGCGACAATGGCCTGTATGAATTAGCTGGCGATGTGATGATGGTGACTGACTTTCCTTTCACAAAAAAAAATGATGATAATGATGGTGACTATGATGATAATGATTGATAAGGGACATAATTACAAAAAATAAGAAATGCAATATAGACAAGAAATATAATAATATTCAATAAGATTAAGAAGAAAAATATATGACAATAATCGAAACCACAATAATAGCAAAGGTACAAAGAAATAAAAACTAATGATAAAGACGACATAAAGGAAGAAAAGTGATGCCAAAAGACAAGGCAAACAACACTAATGACTACAATTACATTTAACAACAACACCAAGATTCAGCACCAACAACAGCGGTAGCAATAGGACACACAATGTCCTCAGTCTCGCCCAGTTTAACACCAGACACATCTCACACACACTCACATACGTACATACATACATACATACACACAAGAGTACACGCCTTCCTACTTCTACTTATGGGATGGGGGGAGAGGGAGAGAGAGAGAGAGAGACGAACATAAACAAACTATGAGTTAGAGAGACGGAGAGACGAGCCGAGCAGAGGAAGAGACCGAAGGAGACAGAGACAGAGGCGAGAAAAGGAGGGATAAGGGCAGTGGGAAGGATGGTGGGAGAGAGGGAGAGACGAGCATAAACAGATTAGGAGTTAGAGAAAAAAAAGCGGAGAGACGAGACGAACAGAGGAAGAGAGAGCGAAGGAGACAGAGACAGAGGCGAGAGAGGAGGGAGAGAGAGACAAACATAAACAAACCACGAATTAGAGACAAAGAGAAAGAGAAACGGAGAGACGAGACGAACGGAGGAAGAGAGCGCGAAGGAGACGAAGAGACCGCGGCAAGAGAAGGAAGAATGACTCAGCACTTCAACCGCCCCGTGCTCCGCCGCTGGTAAACAAACATTCGAAGCCACGAGAGCCTTCGACGATATGGTTGTTCAGACACGCCTAAACGACCGATGGACAGGTTATGATGGGTGTGAAGAGGGAGGGGGGGGAGAGGGAGAAGGTGAAGGAGTGGATGGACGGAGTAGAGGGTTGATGGGGAGGGAGAGACGAGGGGAGAGGGAGGAGAAGGGGGGTCATGGGGAGGGAGAGACGAGGGGTGGGGTGGAGGGGGTAATGGGGAGGGAGAGGCGAGGGAAGGGGTGAAGAGGGAGGGGGAGGAGATGGAGAAGGTGAAGGAGTGGATGGACGGAGTAGAGGTTGATGGGGAGGGAGGGAGAGGCGAGGGATGGGGTGAAGGGGAGGGAGGAGGAGGAGTGGATGGATGGAGAAGGGGGGTCATGGGGAGGGAGGGAGAGGCGAGGGGGGGAGAAGCGAGGGAAGCGGTGAAGGGGAGGGAGAAGGAGAAGGAGTGGATGGACGGAGAAGGGGGGTCATGGGGAGGGAGAGACGAGGGGTGGGGGAGGAGGAGGAGTGGATGGACGGAGTAGGGGGGTCATGGGTAGGGAGGGGAGAGGCGAGGGGTGGGGAGGAGGAGAAGAAATGGATGGACGGAGTTGGGGGTCATGGGGAGGGGAGGGAGAGGCGAGGGAAGCGGTGAAGGGGAGGGAGAAGGAGAAGGAGTGGATGGACGGAGAAGGGGGGTCATGGGAGGGAGGGAGAGGCGAGGGAACGGGTGAAGGGGAGGGGGGGGGAGAAGGAGAAGGAGAAGGAGTGATGGACGGAGTAGGGTTGATGGGGAGGGAGAGACGAGGGGAGAGGGAGGAGAAGGGGGGTCATGGGAGGTAGAGACGAGAGGAGGGAGAGGCGAGGGAGGGGGATGGGGAGGGAGAGGCGAGGGAACGGGTGAAGGGGAGGGAGGGGGGGAAAGGAGTGGATGGACGGAGAGGGGATTCATGGGGAGAGAGAGGCGAGGAAGGGGGAGGAGAAGGAGGAATAGATGAACGGAGAAGGGGATTCATGGGGGAGGAAGAGGCGATGGGAGGGGAGGAAATGGGCAGGGAAGAGGTGAAGGGGAGGCGAGGGGAAGGAGTAGTGGGTAGCTGGAGTGAGCTGATGGGCAGGGAAGGGGGTTCATGAGGAGAGGAAGGCAAAGAGAAGAGGGAAATGGGGAAGAAGAGGGGTTCATGGAGAGGGGAGAGACTGATGGGGAAAAAATGAAATGGGGAGCGAAGGGGAAAGGGGTGATGGTGTTAAGAAAGGGAAATAGGTAGAGGGAAAAGTAATTGGGGAAAGGGAATGGCAAAGAAAGAAGAAGGGAGAAGTAGGGAAGTCGGGGAAGGAGAAGGGAAGGGCCGATAAAGGAAGGGGTTAGGTGAAGGAGGAGAAGGGAAAGGGAAGGAAGAAAGAAGATAAGAAGAAAGGAAGAATGGAAAGAGAAGGGAGAAAAGAAAACAAGAAGAAAGGGGAGAAGGGAAAGGCAAGGAAGGAAAGAAAACAAAAAGAAAGGGAAGTAAGAAAAGAGGAGAAGGGAGAAGCAGAGACAAGAAAAGAAATGTTATCTCTCTTATAAGTTTATCACGTTTGTCTTAGTTCTTATCTTCTGTTTTTTTATGACCTTTACGATCCAAACTCTTCCTAAAGTTGTTACAGCTGCCGTGATGATTAACACTATTATTCTTATCATTAATATCATGAGGATGTTTACTCGCATACTTGACTGAAATTATTGATGTCATCGTGGGAATTAACTGCGTAATGAGTTTATATCTGTGACCCAAAATCTCTATCTGTCTATCTCTACATTTATCAATCATTGTCTATTCATTTATTTATTTATTCTTTTTTTTTTTTTTTTGTCTCTGTCTCCCTTCTTTTTTTCCTCTTTTATAAGTAATATCTGTTATTTTACTCTCTCTCTTCGTCTTTCCCTTCATACCACCCTACATCTACTCAGTCTCTCTCTCTCTCTCTCTCTTTCTCTTTCTCTTTCTCTTTCTCTTTCTCTCTCTCTCTCTTTCTCTTTTTCTTTCTATCTCTTCCTCTCTCTCTCTCTCTCTCTCTACTTTCCTCTCTTCTCTCTTCTCTCTCTCTCTCTCTCTCTCTCTCTCTCTCTCTCTCTCTCTCTCTCTCTCTCTCTCTCTCTCTCTCTTCTCTCTCTCTCTTCTCTCTTCTCTCTCTCTTCTCTCTGCTCTCTCTCACTCAAAATCTGCACCATCATCATATCCTTTTTTTCTCACTGTTTGTGTAAAGAATGCGGTCGCCACAAGGGTGTCAAATGACGTATAGTGTTCCAGAATATTCAAGACGCTACAGAAGATCTACGAAATCTCGAAGGAAAAAAGGGCGAGGGAGAGAGAAAGAAGAAAGAGGAAGAAAAAACATAGGAAAATAAAGAGTGATGACAACAACGTCTATTTTCGCGAGTCATCGTTTTAGTCATCGGTTCGAACTCTACGGAAGAACAACGCGTAATTGGGCCGCGAATGTTATGGCGTTCCGTTGTGGCATTTCGTTCTTTAAGTCTTATTTTCTGTACTTTTTTTTATATAATAGTATATATATATATATATATATATATATATATAGGTATTATAATATTATAATATATATATATATATATATATATATATATATATATATATGGTATATATTAATGTATAATATATATATATATATATATATATATATATATATATATATTACCAGTCATACTGTTGACTGTAGATGTCCGTCTGCGTTGTGTATGTGTATGGTGTGTGTAAATGACCAGTAGAATATTAAGAACTATGATAGTCAGGTAGAGAAGTAGAAGCGATATTATAAGGTATAGTACGGTATTATATATATATATAATGATATATTACACGTTATTCAGTCAGAGCGTAGAGATTGATAGTACATATGAGTGAGGTTAGTCGGATAATTGTGACTATTCTTGTATCTCTGCCACGCTAGAGCGCTGTAGGTGATAGTAAGATAAGAGAGTAAGAGTGGGAGGGTATATCTGGTATTTATAATTATGATATGATAGAGGGAGGGAGTAGGCCGTAATCGTATGATAAGATATAGGAGTGATAGTTATTTATAATATATATATATACTATATAGTGATAGTATAGTATATTGTGTGTGGTGTGTGTGTGTGTGTGTGATGTGTGTGTTTGTGTGTGTGGTGTGTGAGGTGTGTGTGTGTGTAGATGGGTGATGGCTGGTGTGTGCTGTGTGTGCGATGTGTGGTCGTCGAAGGTGTGTATATATAGACGATATATAGCTGATAGCACACGCTAAGTGATAGACGAGGAGACGTAGATATATATAAATAATATACAGGTATTAATATTAGCGTACTGTATATTATAAGCTATATATAGGTGTATCAAATAGTATATATTAGCATCAGAAGCAGACGACACACACGGCAGTCATATAGTGAGAGTTACAGTATTACCTAAGCGTGAGACGCTAAGCAGTAATGATCAGTTTCGGAAGAACATGAGGGTATGAGTATGATAATGGGTAGGTTATATGATTATAGCTATAGTTATATATATAGTATAGTAAATATATATATATATATACATATATATGTGTTGATATATGTCTGTAAGTAGCCGCTATATCACTCTACTAGGATGATGATAGTCGGTAGTAGTATACGTATAGTATAGTATTGAAATATATATAGTTATTAGAAAAGACCGTAAGGTAGTATGTGGATGATAGCATATATAAATGTATAGTGAGCGTAGTCATAGGAGGATAATTATTTAGAAGAGGATAGGGATGAAGTCATATGTTCTGTATAGTGATAGATCTGTAATATACGTAGTTATATGAATTATGATAGTAGTAGTATGTAGAGCTATAGTTATATGTATATTTAGAGTAATATAGATGATAGTGGTGTATAGGTGTGGTAGTGTGTGTAGGTGTATATATAAGTCGATTAAGAATATAGCTAAACGGGGGAACTATATGTTGGATGCGAGTATAATATATAGGCATTAACGTAGAAAGGTATAAGGTAAGGAGCGTAATAAGTATTACTGGTACAGTGATAGCGTAGTAGTGATAGTATATGTATACTATATTAATGGTGATGTGTGTGTATGTGTGTGTGTGTGTGTGTGTGTGTGTGTGTGTAAGTGGTGTGTGGTGATGTGTGTAGTGAAGTAGTGATAGAGTATATTCGTATATAATAAGTATAATGGTGTAGGTACAGTAGTATTATATTGATATAGAGTATGTTAATACTAGTTTATTAAGGACTGATAAGTGTGATGATTAGGATGATAGTGATGTACAGACTGATAATATATAGGTACTATTAATATAAGTTAGTATATAAAGATAATTAGCTGTCATTGTATATATAGTGGTAAATAGTTCATAATGATATAGTATGTAGTGTAGAGAGAGAGAGGATTGAGAGGACGAGAGGAGAGGAGATGGACAATATGAGTTATAAGTATAGTGAAAGCGTTATTACGTATAGTGAGTCGCATATAGCCGTAAACGGGATATATAATTAAGTAACGATGATTTAACATATAGATGGAGCTTAGCTAAATTGACAATAGATGAGTTATGATGAATGAGTATTTACATGTTACGAGGTGGGCGCTAGTGCAACTAAAGTCCCTAGGAGAAAATGGAGCCTCTCACAAGAGCACCAAGGGCACGCATGCTCCATCTTATGGCGCCTAATCATCACAGCGTCATCCGGAGGTGAGGTAGCCGTCACAATCCCGGGATGCTCGTCGGTCCCATGTCTCTCGATGCACGCCCTTCGCCCGTAGCATCCGCAGGCCGAGACGTCAAACTGGATATATACCTCCGTCCAAAACGTGCCCCTCCAAACTGAGGATCATGCACGACAGTCCTCCGCTCGTTTCCCTGTCGTCCTCCTAATCCGAGTGTCCAAACCGACACCCTGCTTCAAGTAAGTCAAAATAGAGGAACAATAAACAATAGCTATTTTGTTACACGTATGGCCGCGAGAATAATGAGTTTGATGAGAAAGGAGAATGGAGTTGGTAGGCTAACTCGAAGACGGAAGTGGCGTTGGGTGGCGGGAGGAGGGGAGAGAAGGCGTAGTAGGAAAGTGGAGAGGAGAAGGTTGGGGTGGGGGGGGAGGGGGACGGGAGGTTAGTATTATAAAACTCATCGCTTTGTATTCTCAATATGTGAATAGATAACCAACAGAACGCGTTACACGCGTCGGAGATAAGGTCGTGACCAGCTTGCCTTACGCTATGTGACGCCCGCCCCTCACCCTTTTCTCAGACCTGCCGGCCTAATCATCACTCGATACGCCGCTGCTCGGGGGGTCGACCCTTGGCATGGGTCTTGATCTCGACTCCTCACCCCGCCGCCCAGCTAAGGCTGCTATCTCGTTTTAACCAGGAACGTAGTACAGGCGTGATTGTCCTTAGGCTTTAATTACGCCTTCTAACTTCCGCTCGCCATCCTTTACTGCTGTCCAAGCCTGGGCCCTTTCCCCTCACGAGCGCATCGTGCGTCTATCCCTTCGCCTCTCGGCTTTCTATCCTCTGAGTTC
>NW_020869791.1:330127-335127 GCF_003789085.1 Penaeus vannamei | reverse complement strand
GGAGGGAGGTGTGTAGGGGTGGAGGGGGGGAGGGGGGGAGGGTGGAGGGGTGTGGAGGGGGAGGGGGTGGAGGGAGAGGGAGGGGAGGGAAGGGGTGGAGGGCGAGGTGGAGGGATGTGTGGAGGGGGGGGTGAGAGGGAGGGTAGGTTAGAAGGGCGGAAGGGTGGAGAGGCGTGGATGGAAGGTAGGTTGGAGGGGCGTGGAGAAGGTGGAGGGAGGGTTGGTGGGGAGGTGGCCGGGGACAGGGTCAGGTGGAGGACGGGATGGAGGTGCGAAGAGAACGCGAGGTTATCTGTGGAGTTTGAGGAATATTGAGAGGTGGATGGAGATGCGAGAAGAGGTGGACGAGGGTGTAGAGGAGATGAGGAAGGAGAAGTGCGAACGAGAGAAACGTAGGCGTTAGCAAATGATGATTATTAGGTCGTTGAGTGGTTTCGAACGCGGTCACGCTACTCGAACGGCTCTCCCGCGTTCGTGGATTCAACCGCATCCGAATCCGTGATTTGTATACCCACGTTCTTTCTGACATACAATCCGCATTCACAAATACAATGAGCACAATCGAACCAACAAAAAATAAATAAAAAGACGCCGACAAAAACACAAGGAACTTATCAAAACAAAACAAAACAAAAAAGTACATTTACGCGGGAACAACACACGGCGCCTTCGCTCGCCGCCTCTCGCTCTTCATTTTTTTTTTAAGTCTCTCGCCTTAACCACAATGAATAAAACATGAATAGCATCGGAAACCAATAGGTGAGCAATAGAGAGATTCATCCTAAAGAGATTCATCGTCGGAATATATTTTATCTCACATGAGGGGGATGATGTAAAAAGAAATACTTATCATTGTTGTTTTTTCTCTTTTTTTTTTTGGCGGGAAAAACATCATGATGTAAAAATAAATATTTATCGTTGTTTTTTTGGCGGGAAAATCATCATCATTCGGTTTTGTATGATTTAGTTATATTTGATATTGATCATTGTTGTTTTTCTCCTTTTTGGGCGGGAAAACATAATGATGTAAAAAGAAATATTTATCATTGTTTTTGTTTTTTTCTTTTTCTTCTTTGGCGGGAAAAACATCATCATTCGGTGTTGTATGATTTAGTTATATTTGACAGATTTTTTAACACAAAGAAACAATGGTATATGGATATGATGAGTCGAATAAGCTATTTCTTTTTTTATTTTTCTTCTTTCCTCCTTCTCTTCCCCATTACTCTCCCCTCGCTTCTGTCCTCTCTCAAACACCCACAGCAAAATCTGTGTACATTCTATATAGGAAAAAATATATATAAATAGATCACCCTAGAATCTGTCTCACATCATTCACGATCACTTTCATCATCCTTAATTTTATCATTATTATCATCATCAATATCGTCATCCTTGATTTTATCATCATTATTGTCATCATTATCATCATCATACTTAATTTTATCATCATAATTACCATCATTATCGTCATTATCATCATCCTTAATCTTATCGTCATTATTACCATCACTATCATCATCCTCATCATTTCCCAATCCACGCCCTCATCCTCTCATTACCGAAATCACCCCATTACCACTACCCCCCACCCACCATCCCCTCTCACCCTCTCTCTCACCCCCCAACTAACCCCCCTCCCTCCTCCTTGCAGCCGGACCATATTCACTTCCCCGACACCCCCACCATCCCCTCTCCACCCCTCTCTCACCCCCAACTAACCCCTCCCCTCTCTTCTTGCAGACCATATTCACCCCCCACACCCCCCACCAACCTCCTTCTCTTCTCCTTTGCAGCCGGACCATATTCACTTCCCCCGACACCCCCACCATCCCCTCTCACACCCTCTCTCTCACCCCCAACTAACCCCCCCTCTCTTCTTGCAGCCCCATATTCACCCCCCACCACCCCCACCCCCCCTCCCCTCCCTTCTTCTCCTTGCAGCCGGACCATATTCACCCCCCCGACACCCCCACCATCCCCTCCTCACGCCCTCTCTCTCTCACCCCCAACTAACCCCCCTCCCTCTTCTCTTCTTGCAGCCGGACCATATTCACTTCCCCCGACACCCCCACACCCCCACCATCCCCTCTCACCCCTCTCTCACCCCACCCCCACCATCACCCCCCGCATTCTCTCCCTCTCTCAACTAAACCCCCCCTCTTCTCCTCTTGCAGCCGACCATATTCACTTCCCCCCAACACCCCCACCACCCCCTCTCACCCGCCCCTCCCTCTCTTCTCTTCCTTACAGCCGGACCATATCCACACCCCACCACTCTCACCCCCCTCTCTCACCCCCAACTAACCCCCCCCCTCTTTCTTCTTGCACCGGACCATATTCAGCTAACCCCCCTTCTCTTCTCTTCTTCTTCCTTCCCTCTCTTCGCCATTCATATTCACTTCCCCCCAATCAGCTGGGACACCTCAGCCTTGCAGCCGGTCCACTTCTTAGCCGGTAACCCCCCTCTCTTCCCCCTTACAGCCGGACCATTCACTTCCCCCTACACCCCCCATCCCCACCATCCCCTCTCACCCCCTCTCTCCCCCCACTAACCCCCCTCTCTCACCCCCAACTAAACCCCCCCTCCTCATCCTAGCAGCCGGACCATATTCACCCCCCCATCCCCTCCACCCCCCCTCTCACCCCCAACTAACCCCCCCCCCCTCTCTCTCTTCTTGCAGCCGGACCATATTCACTTCCTTCAGCTGGAGAACTCGAGAAAAGCCTTCAAGGAATCCCACTATCCGGACGTTTACGCGAGAGAAATGCTGTCCCTCAAGACCGACCTTCCGAAGACCGGATACAGGTGAGTGGGTGGCCGGATAAGGGTGGTGAGTGTGGGGGGAGGGGGGAGGTGGGGTGAGGTGGGGGGGGAGGTTGGGGGGTGGTGTGGGGGTGGGGTAGGGTGTGTTGGGTGAGTGGGGGAGGTGGGGGGTAGGGGAGGAGGTGGGTGTTTTACGTGTGGGTGGATGGGTGGGTGTGGGGTGTGGTGGTGGGGTGGTGTGGGTGTGTGTGTGTGTGTGTGTGTGTGTGTGTGTGTGTGTGTGTGTGTATTTGTGCATATATTTTTTGTTATCTTTTTCTCTCTCTCTTTCCTTTTTACCTTTCTTCCTTCTCTCTAAAACACCCACCTCTCTTGGGAAGGTGGGTGTTTTAGGTGTGATGTGGATGTGGTGTGGTGATGAAGGTGTTGTAGGTGTGGTGTGGATGGCGTGGTGATGATGCCGTTGTTGGGCGGTGTGGTGTGGATGTGATGCGGATAGTGTGGTGATGTGGGTATTTTGGTGTGGTGGGATGTGTGGATGTGGATAATAAGTAAAATAGTCTGACGAGAATAGTATGATGCGAATAGAGTAATATGGATAGCATAATGCAAATAATACAATTCAAATCGTATGATAATCATGGTGGTCGCAGGAATAGCCAACATTTTAATATCTTTTGACTGATGACCTTATTATTATTGTTGTTATGATCAACATAGCAATTATAGTCTCTATCATCCTTTTCATGTGTTTGGTGAGTTGCTACTCCTCTCGGGTGGATAAATCAGTCGATTATTTTCATACCACAATACATATTGGTGTAATTACCGAATGTCATTACTGATACCATTGGTATTATTGTTGTCATTGCTATTATAGTCTATATTATTACTGATATTATCAGTATGATCAATATAATTTTTCTATGATGATAATCAATATATTTAAAGACTCGTTTGTTATTATCAATTACTAAGTGTTAGGGAATTCATAATCTCATAAATATTTTATAATTTTCTTCTTGATTTTAGCCACTGATGTTATCAATATAACACTTCACTTTACCTCGTACACATATCCACTGGTCAGTATACTAAGGAGATATGTGTCAATTCGAAAGTACAGGCTGATAATGCGAACATGACTCTATGACATTATGAATATGACAGCTTTCTCGAGTGTGGACATTAGCTATTAAGTGTGAATGTTAATGGCGTGTGATTTCATTGTGTGATTATCATTATACATTCAAAGTGAATGCCTTGATACGCAAATTGGTTTCTTTTTATTGTTACTCTAGGAAAAAGTGTATATATGTGTGTATGTATGTATAACGTATATGTATGTATATATATATATATATATATATATAATATATATATATATATATATATATATATATATATATATATATTATATATATATGTATGTATGTATATATTATGTGTGTGTGTGTGTGTGTGTATTTGTGTTGTGTGTGTGTGTCTGTGTATGTGTGTGTGCGCGTGTGTTTGTGTCTGTGCATATATTTTTCTGTTTTTTTCTCTCTCTTCCTTTCCTCTTCTCTTTTCTCCGTCTCTTTCTCGCGCCTCTTTCCTCCCACCTCCTTCGTGACCTGACAATCTCCACTGTGACCTGGTTTGACCCCTGCTGGTAAGTAGGAGAAGGACATAAAACAGAAGGAAAAGAAGACGAGAGGGAGAAAGGGAGGGAGAATGACATAAAAAAATAAAGAAAGACAGAGAAATAAGAGGAGACGATAAAATTGTGGATAAAACGAAAAAAGAAGGAAGGGGTGGAACACGAGCGAAGGAAAGGGAGAAACGCAGAGAGAAAAATTGATAAAAAAAACGTTGGATAAAATTGATAAATGGAAGAAAAGGGAAAAAGACAACCGAGCGAAGAAGGGAGAAACGCAGAGAGAAAAAATTGATAGAATTGATAGATGGAAGAAAAAGGGAAAAGGGAAAAGCGAACGAAGGAAGGAGAATAACAGAGACGAAATAAATGGAGGAGGATATGACCAGAGGATAAATTTGTGGACAGAGGGATTTATCGAGAGGATAATGGTGGATAAGCCGTGGATAAAGAGAGGATTAGGAGGTGTGAAGAGGGAGGGGGGGAGGGGTGGGTAGGGACGGCTTGGGGGGGGGGGTCGGAAGAGGTCCGTAGGGTGACGTGTTAGTATAATTTTCATCTAATTTATTCTATGATCTGGGTATTATAATTTTC
>NW_020869791.1:312627-327627 GCF_003789085.1 Penaeus vannamei | reverse complement strand
CTCTCCAACTCTCTCTCTCACCTCCCTCTCCTCCTGAGTCCCTTACTCTCTTTTTTGATGTTTTCTATCTTTTTTCTGATCGTTTAACCTTTTTGCATTTTCTTCTCTTTCTTATAGGCTAGTACGATATTCATCTCTTTACAGTCTTTCTCTCCATTCTTGCTCATGAGCTCACTCTTCTCGTTCTCGCCTCTACTCCCTCAGCTACTCGTCTCACTTCTCCTCCCTTCGCATTTCCTTCTCTCTCTTCTCTCTCTTCCTCTAGGTCCCTCCCTCTCCTTCTCTTCTCTTCTCTCTTCTTCTCATCTCTCTCTCTCGTACTTCTCTCCTTCTCTCAGTCTGTCTGTCTCTGCTCTCCTCCTCCGCTCTCTCTCTTCTCTCGTCTCTCTCGAACTCTCTCATCTCTCTCTCATTCCATCTCTCCTCATCTCGCCGACAGGCTCGGTCGTTCTCTCTCTCTCTCTTCATCAGGTCTCTTTCCTCTCTCTCTCAAATCATCGCTCACTCCGTCAGTCAACTCTCCATCACCTTTATCGTCTGTCCTCTTTCTCCTTTATTCTTCTCCATCGCCCCATCCGTCTCTGGCTCTCTTCNTCTCTCTCTCTCTTCTCTCTCATCTCTCTCTCTCCTCTCTCTCCTCTCTTTCTCTCCTCTCTCTTCTCCTTAATTCTCTTTTCCTCTTTCTTCTTTCTCTCTCCCTCTCCTCTCCTGCTCTCTCTCCTCTCTCTCTCTCTCTCTCTCTCTCTTCTCTCTCAGTGATAATAACAACAAACAACGATAAAAAAACAATATCAAGACAAGCAAGAACAGTAATGAGTGGAATAGAAAGACGAAAAAGGATTAAAGACAATAAAGTATAGGAAGATAATTAATTAAGACAAATAAACACCAGATTAGGGATAAATATAAAATGGATGACGCAATATTAAACAGAAAGACCACGCTTTGGCCTTCACCAACATACGCCCAGCGTCTCCCAGCGTTCACTCGTGCTCGGTTTTAAAATTGAAATGATTACCTTCCACCTTCTTATCCGATTATCCCCCCCCCCCCCAACCTTTTAACACCTTTCCCCATACCCGCCCGCGCCCCGGTTGCCTGTCACCGCTCGCGCGATTGACTTCCCTATCATCCTCACGCTTCGCCCCGCACCGCCCATAGTCGATTTATACGGTCACGTGCTTACGTTGTGTGCGCCGGGGAGGGCGGTTGGTGGTCACAGGGGCGAGGGACTGGGAAGGCAGGGAGGCGAGGGGCCAGAGGCGCCGGACGGGACGCAGGGATTGGTGAGGCGGCGAAGATTTGAAAGGTACGGGTAACGGGAATAAATAGTGAGCAGAGCGCAGGAGGAGAGCAAGAAGAAAGGGGATAAAGAGGGAGCATAGAGACAGTTCATGCGTGTGAAGCGAAAGACCCAATAGAGAGGACAGCGAACAAATGAATGACAGAGAGAGTGAAAAAGAAAAGAAGGACCTCTCCCTCCCGTTTTTATTATTTATCATCTATTATTCATTCATTTATTATTATTATTTAATTTGCGGTCTGTCTTGTTATTTATCACGTCTCTCTTTTTTATATTTTTAAACGATTTTTTGAATTAATCCTTCTCTTGTTTTGTATCATTTCTTTATTATTGTATGTTTTTTGGCTCTATTCCCATTTTTCTTTGGTTTCTTCTCCTTTGTTCGTTAAATTCTGCGTCCTCTTCATTGATTATTTTTTCTTCACTATTTCTCTCTCTCTCTCTCTTCTCTCTCTTCTCTCTCTCTCTTCTCTCTCTCTCTCTTCTCTCTACCCATCTCTCTCTCTCTCCTTCTCTTCTCTCTCTCTCTCTTTCTCTCTCTCTCAATCTATCATCTATCTATCTATCACCCCTCTCTCTGCTCTGCTTCTCTCTCTCTCTCTCTCTCTCTCTCCTCTCTCTCTCTCTCTCTCTCTCTCTCTCTCTCTCTCTCTCTCTCTCTCTCTCTCTCTCTCTCTCTCTCTCTCTCTTTCTCTCTCTCTCCTCCCTCCCCCCGTCTCTCTCTCTCTCTCTCTCATCTCTCTCTTCCTCTCTCTCTCTCCTCTCTCTCTCTCTCTCTCTCTCTTCCTCTCTCTCTCTCTCTATCTATCTATTCTATCTATCTATCTACTCTATCTATCTTTCTTTCTTTCTTCTTTCTCTTCTCTCTCTCTCTCTTTCCCCTCTCTCTCTCTCTCTACTCTCTCTCTCTCTCTCTCTCTCTCTCCTCTCTTCTCTCTCTTCTCTCTCTCTCTCTCTCTCTCTCTCTCTCTCTCTCTCTCTCTTCTCTCCTTCTTTCTATCCTATCTATTTATTCTACTCGATTTACTCTACGTCTACCTAACCTAATCTATCTATCTCTTTTATCTCTACTATCCCTTCTCCTGTCTTTCAACTCCCCCCCTCCCGCACCCTATCCAAACTTGACCCCCTCCCCACTCTCTTCCTTCTAACCCCCCCTCTCCCCCCCCTCCCCTACTCCCACTCTGCCCCCCCCCTCCCATCCTCATCTGTCTTTTAAAAAAAATACGTCTTTATAGACTACTTATTAAAAATGTCACTTTGTTTTTCCTTTTCTCTATCTCGCCTTGCTTTTCATTTTCTTCTTTTTTGCTTTATATATATATATTATATACTATATATACTATATGATATAGTAATATATATACTATATAATATATATAAATATATATATGTACTATATACTAATATATATATATATACTATATATATTATATATAGTAATATATCTTCCTTTATTATCCTTATTTAATCTTCCTTTCTTTAGTGTTTTTACTCTCTCTCCTCTCTCTCTCTCTCTCTCTCTCTCTCTCTCTCTCTCTCTCTTCTCTCTCTCTCTCTCTCTCTCTCTCTCTCTCTCTCTCTCTCTCTCTCTCTCTCTCTCTCTTTTATCTCTGCTTTTCCCTTTTCTTCTTTTTTAATTTATTGCTCTTATTTTTTCTTTACTTTTTTGTTTTATTTATTCTTTATTTTTTAGTCCTTTAGTGTTTTTCCCTTTTCTTCTTTTCTTATTTATTCCTTTCTTTTTATTATTTTTTAAAAAGTCATTCTTTATCTTTTTTAAGTCTTTTTCTTCTCTCAAAGAAAATACTAATTACCTTCAACGCTTTTTTTGGTTTGTGCACAGTTACAGCTACTCCCCTCAGGCCGCAGAAGTGTGTGGTGGGGGGGGGGGGGTGGGGGGGACAGACAGGAGGCGAGGAAGGGGAGGGGAGGGGAGAGGGGAAGGGGAGGGAAGGGAGGGGGAGGGGAGGGAGGAGGGAGGGGAAGTACCGTCGCACTGAATATCTTAAGTTGTCATTTTAGCTTTTGCTCCTGTCGCTTGCTGTCATTGTTTTGTTATTGTTGTTGTTGTCAGTAGTATTAGCCAGTATTATATTACATATTATCATTACTATTATCATTACATTACATTATCATTATCACTATCATCACATCATCATTCACTGATTCGATTGTTTGTTATCACCATTACCTTTGATCATTATCATTTTTTAATTACTATTACTTAAATATTGCTAAATTAATTATTAGCTTTCTATTTACTATTTTTCCTACTATGATAACTTACTACTATTAACTGCTACACTACTTACTGTAGTTATTTGTTGTTTTATTCTGTCAGCTATTGCCACTTTTAACTACAACTGTTATTTTAATCATCGCTTATAATTATCATGACTATCATTGTAATTATTTTTATCTTCGTTTTATTGCTTTCACTTTTTATCTTCCTTATCATAATCATTAAGATTATCATTGTTATCATTATCTTTGTTATTTCTACTATTTCTAATATCATTATTATTCCATCATCATCATTATTACTATTACTATTTTTCTTGTCATCATTATTACCATTATTGTTGCGATTGTTATTATTGTTGTTATTATTGTCAGTGTTATTACTAGTCTTTTTATTATTATCATTATTATGATTAGAATGTAGGTGGTATTCATCAGTATAACTGTTATTAATACTATTTTATTGTTAGAATTATCTATCATCAATTACTAAATTCATTAGCATATTTACTATAATTATAGTTTCAGTCACTGGTAAAGATAATAATAATGGTAATAACAACTATATAATGATGTGAATCATATTGTTTCATCATTTATATCATCACCATTATTAATCTTTCCTAAACGGAGAGTACTGTTCATCACGAAATTTCATTTTTTCCATCTCTTTATCCCTTTTTATTTTATTTATTATTTTTTTATCTTAAAATAAAAATCTTCCTTGATTCTCTATCATTTCCTTCCTACTTTCTACGAATCTTGATGCAAAACAACCTTTCTTTAATTTTTTCCTCCTCCTTTTTTTATTTTCTTCTCCTCGAGCTTATTAATTTACCACCCTTCCCCCTCCCCTCCTTCCACCCCTCCCTGTCCCACCCCCTCTTCCACCCCCTTCCACCCCTCCCTCCCCTCCCTCTTCCCTCCCACTCCCTCCCCTTCCCTCTCCTACTACCCCTCCCTCCTCTTACCACCCCCTCCCTCCCCCCCTCTCCCCCTCCCCGCCACCTCCTCATTATCTAATCTTCACATTCACTCTCCTTCCCCATTCGCGCCGGCCGCCCCTTGAGCACACTTCCGGACCTAAGGTGTTCTTTTTCGCACGTTGCTATTAATAGACATTAAACACGAAGAAATGGGCAACGGGATATCAATGGCATAAACAGGCATCGTAATTAGAGTCATTTTGGCACTGTCTCGGTGTCGGGGCGCGATGGTCGGTTTTCCCATGCGCGGGGGGAGGGTGAGGTCGCTCTTCCGCGCGGGTGGCGTAAGGGTTAGATTCGGGTTTTCAGGTTCCGGGGAGTTTCGACTTTATTTACTCCACGTGACGCGGGTGAAGACGAGTCTTAATTACCTCTGGCACTTGAATATAGTGTGCGTTTGTACAGATCTTTCTGCCTTTATGTCTGTCGCGTCTCCTCTCTCTCTCTCTCTCTGCTCTCTCCTCTCTCTCTCTCTCTCTCTCTCTCTCTCTCTCTCTCCTCTCTCTCTCTCTTCTCTCTCTCTTCTCTCTCTCTCTCTCTCTCTCTCTCTTCTCTCTCTCTCCTCTCTTTCTCTCTCTCTCCTCTCTCCTTCTCTTCTCTTCTCTCTCTCTCTCTCTCTCTCGTCTCTCTCTCTCTCTCTCTCTCTCTCTGCTCTTCCCCCTCCCCTCTCCCTCTCCGCTCTTCCCTCTGCCCTCTCCCTTCTCCCTCTCCTCTCTCTCTTCTCTCTCTATATTCCCCTCTCCTCCTTATTATCCTTTCTTCCTTTTTCCTCCTTCGATCTTTCCTCTCTTCCCCCTCCTTCTCCCTCCCCCTCTCTTCCCCTCCTGTCTCCCCTCCCTCCTCCCTCCCCATTCTCTCTCCTTCTCTCTCTTCCGCCCCCCCCCCTTCCCCCTCTTCCTTCCTTTCTCCTTCTCCTTTTCTCCTCCTTGCTCTTTCCTCTCTTCCCCCTCCTTCTCCCTCCCCTCCCTCTTCCCCCTCCCTCCCTAACCTCCCTCCTTCCCTCCCCATTCTCATCTCTGCTCTCTCTCTCTTTCTCGTCCTCTCTTCTTCCGCCCCCCTCTTCCCTCTCCTCCTTTCTCCCTTTCTCCTTTTCTCCTTTCGTCCCTCCTTCCCTCTCTTCCCCCTCCCTCCTCTCTCCCCCCCTCTCTTCCCCTCCTTCTCCCTCCCCTCCTCCCTCCCTCCTCCCGCCCCATTCTCTCTCTCTCGTCTTCTACTCTCTCGTCGCCCCCCCTTCCCCTTCTCTACCTTTCTTCCTTTCTCCTTTCTCCCTTCTTCTCCCTCCTTCCTCTTTCCTCTCTCCCCTCCCTCCTTCCCCCCTCGCTTCTCCCTCCCTCCTCTCTCCCCCCCTCCTCACCTCCCCATTCTCTCATCTCTCGCCTAATCCAGATCAAGGGCTAAATATGTACAAAGCTGTCACAATGTCATGAAAGACGTGTGATTTAATGACCTTTTCTCTCCTTTCTATTCAGTGCGCTGCACCACTCGTCTTCCCCTTCCCCCCTTCTCCCTCCGTCTCCCCTCCCTCCTTCCTCCCTTCTCTCCCCTCACGAGGTCTCGCCGCCCTCCCTCTTCTCCCCTCGCGCCTCCTTCCTCCCTTCGTCTTCCCCTCACTCCTCCGCCCCCTCATCCCTCTCTCCTCCTCGTCCGCTTGCCCCTCATCCTGCCTACCTTCCCCCCCCCCCTCTTCTGTATCCCCTCTCAAACCAGAGACTTCATTCTCCCCTTTCACATTTCTCCTCTTCTCTATCCCCTCTCTTCGCCTCTTCTTTCTCTCTCTCTTTTCTCTTCCTCTACTCTTTCTACTGCCTCCATACTCCCGCCCTCCCTACCACCCCCCGCTCCTCTTGGCTGTTCAGGATTTTGTTCTGAAAATCTGTCTCGCTGGTGTTCTATCCGCCCTGTGTTGCCGATTTGTTCATGTTCTCTCTATGATGCCTTGACGTTTATCCACTGTTCTGTTATTAATAGCAATCGCCTGTTTGTTGGTGACTTTGTTATGCGTCCATTTCGTTTATAGTAATTATATGTCTTTCCATCTGGGTTTGGGAATTTTTTATTATCATTAAATGCTCTTAATTCCATTTTCTATTCATATCATTATGATTATTTCTGATGTAAATTATTATCTTCATTATCATGACTATATTTTTCATTACTACTATTCATTGCGTGTAAGTTCACAGATATATATCACATTATTATCATTTAATCATCACTATCAAAGACAGCATTTTTTTATTAAATTTGCAAAGTCTGAGTTTTTAGTTATTTTCTTAAGACAATTATTTGTGTTTCCTTACTGGGTCTAGGATCTGCTTTCTTGGTTAATGTTCGTCTTGTCTTCGGTTCACTGTTGAGTGAATTAAATAATCTCTTCTTTCTCTCTCTCTCTCTCTCTCTCTCTCTCTCTCTCTTCTCTCTCTCTCTCTCTCTCTCTCTCTCTCTCTCTCTCTCTCTCTTCTCTCTCTTCTCTCTCTCTCTCCTCTCTCTCTCTCTCTCTCTCTCTCTCTCTCTCCTCTCTCTCTCTCTCTCTCTCTCTCTCCTCTCTCTTCTCTCTCCTCGCTTTTCTCCTTTCCCCTCTTCCTCCTTCCTCTCTTCCGACAAAAGCACAGCATACACTCAAGTATACATACACAGACACACCAGTTTCCTTCCCCTCTGTCTCCTCTCCCTTCCCCTCTGTCTCCTCTCCCTTCCCCTCTGTCTCCTCTCCCTTCTGTATCTCCTCTCCCTTCCCTCTGTCTCCTCTCCTTCTTGGTCTCCTCTCCCTTCCCCTCTGTCTCCTCTCCCTTTCCTCCCTCTCTGTCCCTCCTCTCCTCTCCTTCCCCTCTGTCCCTCCTCTCCTCTCCCTTCCCCTCTGTCTCCTCTCCCTTCCCCTCTGTCTCCTCTCCCTTCCCCTCTGTCTCCTCTCCCTTCCCCTCTGTCTCCTCTCCCTTTTGTCTCTCTCCCTTCCCCTCCGTCTCCTGTCCCTCCTCTCCCTCTACCCTTCCCCCCCTCTTCTTCCCTCTGTCTCCTCTCCCTTCCCCTCTGTCTCCTCTCCCTTTCCCCTCGTCTCCTCTCCCTTCCCCTCCGTCTCTCCTTCTCCTCTTCCTATCCCCTCTCCCCTCTGTCTCTCCTCTCCCTTCCCCTCCGTCTCCCTCTCCCCTTCCCTTCTGTCTCCTCTCCTCCCCTCTGTCTCCTCTCCCTTCCCTCTGTCTCCTCTCCTTCCCCTCTGTCTCCCTTCTCCCTCTCTCCCTCTCCCTTCCCCCTCTCCTCTCCTCCCCTCCGTCCTCTTCCCCCCCTCTGTCTTCTCCCTTCTCTCCCTCCCCCCTTCCTGTCTCCTCTCCCTTCCCCTCTGTCTCCTCTCCCTTCCCCTCTGTCCTCTCCCTTCCCCTCCCTCTCCCCCCTCTGTCCTTCTCCCTCTCCCTTCGTCTATCTTCCCCTGTCTCCTTCCCCTTCCTCTCCTCTCCCTCTCCCTCTCCTTCCCGCCCCCTCGTCTCCTCTCCCTTCCTCCCCTCTGTCCCTCCTCTCTCCCTCCCCCTCTGTCTCCTCTCCCTTTCCCTCTTGTCTCCTCTCCCTTCCTCTGTCTCCACTCTCCTCTCCCTCTGGGTCTTTTCCTCTCTCTTCTCTCCCTTCCCCACTCTGTCTCCTCTCCTCTCTTCTCCCCCTTCTGTCTCTCCCTCTCCTTTCCCCTCTGTCCCTCTCCCTCTTCCCTTCCCCTCTGTCTCCTCTCCCTTCCCCTCTGTCTCCTCTCCCTTCCCCTCTGTCTCCTCTCCCTTCCCCTCTACGGACAGCTTCGTCGGCAGCGAATTAAAACAGATAAAATGCGTTACTAAGCCGTTAGCGCCCTGCAAGACAGTTAATTAATCGAACTCATAGCAAACCGTATTGACTTTCCTATCTATTGTCACTTCTAATTGATTCACTGCTTAAATCTCCCATCGGCGCGCGGCCCCAGAAACAGATCAATCAGCTGCTTTAGATAGCGTTCACTCTCCGCTCGACGAGAGGGGAGAGAGAGGAGGGAGAAGAGAAAAAGAAATTTCCGTCTAAACACAACTCCCTCCAAAATCTTTTTTTTTTTTTTCCGTACGCGATTTTTTTTTCTTCTTTTTCTTTTTCTTTTTCTTTAGCTTTAAAATTAGCTCCGAGAAAACGCCTCGGGGGAACATGCACTTTTCCTGACACTTTCCCTTCTCACCTTCCCCTCCTCCCTCTCTCTTTCTCTCTCTCTCTCTCTTTTCCTCCCTTAGCCCCATCCCCTCCTTCCCTCCCTCCCTCCCCTCCCTCCCTCCCCTCCCTTCCCTCCCCTCCTTCCCCTCTGCCATGGAAAGCGTAGCGGGCTTTAGAGAGTCACTTAACGGCGCTCCAGAAAGGCACGAAATGTAACGAAACGGGAAATGGCGCTGTGAAACAAAGGCTCGGGACCGAAACCCACAGGTCCGCTCCGCCGCCATTGTTAAAGTAGCGTGGTTGTCGCCTCTCCTTTGTGATTCATTGGGGATTTTTTAAAGGACTTGACCCACCAACTTGGAGACGGGTGGGAGTGAGAGAGGGAGAGGGAGAGAGGGAGATGGGAGAGGGGAGAGGGAGAGGAGAAGAGGGGAAGAGGAGAGGAGAGGGAAGAGGGAGATGAGAGAAAGGAGGAGAGAGGAGAGGGGAGAGGAGGGGAGATAGAGGGGGAGAGGAGGAGAGGGAGAAGAAGGAAGAGAGGTAATAGAGAGGGGAGGAGAAGGAGAGGAAGGGAGAGGGGAGGAGGAGAGGGAGAGCAGAGAGGCGCGCGCGCGCGAGGGTGAGACGGTTAGAGTGAGAGGGAGAGGGAAGGAAAGAGGGTGGGACCGAGAAAAGAAGAGGGAGAGGGAGATAGGGCGAAAGGGAGAAAAAGAGAGGAATAGAGAGGAGGAGAGGCATGAGAAGGAGGTAAGAAGGAGGGAGAGCGAAGGAAAAGGAGGGTGAGAAGGAGGAAAGAGGGATAGGAAGAGGGTTGAGACGGAGAATTACACAAAAGGGAGAGGGATGAGGAGGAATGAGGGTGAGAGGGAGAGATTTAAGATAGATGGGAGAGGGAAGGAATGGAGGGTAAAGGGGGTTAGAGAAAGGAAAGAGAGTTGATCGGAGAATAAAAAGGAGAGGGGATGATGAATTAGGGAGAGATTAGAGGGGTGATCACCCACCGAAGGAAGAGGGAATGGAAAGGAAATTTTAGAGGGAACTAAAGGAGAGGGAGGAGGTGCGAAAAAAGCGAGAGTAGGGAAGGTGAGAGTGGAGATGAGGGAAAAAAATAAGAGGGACGAGGTTGAGAGCAGGATTGAGGGTAAAGAGAGAAAAAAAGAGGGACAGGGGTGAGGAAAGAGAAATAGGAGGGGATAGAAAGGAGAATGGAGAGAATGGGCGAAAAAGCGAGAGAGGAAAGGTGAGAAAAAAGTAGGAGAGAGGGAAAAGAAAAGAGGGAGCGATAAAGAAGCAGATCAGATGGGATGAGGGAGATGAATAGAGACGAGGATGGACTGAGAGAAAGAAAGAGAGAGAGGGAAAGAGAGGAGACTGCAGAGAGGGAGGGGAAACAGACAAAGTTAAATTTAAAGGATTAAGGTGTGGAAAAAGATGGGAAAGAGTATAAATAAAGGAAAGAATCAGGATTACATTTCATAAGACTACACGTCCGAAATAAAATGCAAAGAACTATTAATAAACATCAGCAAGTGAATGACGTGTCTTTATTGAACATGATTTAAGCAGATAAAGGAGACACAGAATAGATAGATGAAAGAGGAGGTGGGAAAAAGAGAGAGATATTATTTAGATATTTAACTTCGGCATTCTGTGACCCTTTAGACTTTTTTTGTAAATTATATTGTCTACTTCTGTTTTCTTTTTTCAATTCTCTTCGGTCCGTCCTTACATGTTCTTTCGGTCTTCTCGTGGTGTGTGTGTTCCTCGCTTATAGCTCGCAATAGTCCTTCAGTTTCTCGCTACATTACAATTTTATCTCCCTTCGAGCTTTCCTCTATTTATATCACGACATATCTCTATCTATCTCATCTCTCCCTCTCTCTCCTTCGGANTTTTTTTTCTATTCTCGTCCTCTCTTTCCTTCTTCTGGCTGTGTCTCTTCTCTCATACTCTCTTCCCTCTTCTCTTCTCCTTTCTCCTCTCTCTCTTCTATCTATCTAATCTATCAAATCTCCTCTCTCAGCTCTCTCTTCCAACGACTCTCTCGTCTCCTCTCCCTCTCTCTCTCATCCATCGTCTCTCTCTCTCGTCGTCTCTCTCTCGCTTTCTCTCTGCTCTCTGCTCATCTCCCATCCTCTCTCCTCTCTCTTCTCTCTCGTCAGATCGTCTCTCTCTCGCCCCTCCCTCTCCTCCTGGTCTCCTCTCCCTCTCCCCCTCCTCCCTCCCTTCCTCCCGCTCCTCCCTCCCTCCCTCCCTCCTCCCTCCCTCCTCCTCCCTCCTCTCCTCCCCCTCTCCCTCTCCCTCCTCCTCTCCTCCCTCTCCCTACCTCCCCTCTCCTCTCTCCCTCCTCTCCTCTTCCCTCTCTCCTCTCCCTCCCTCCCTCTCTCTCTCTTCTCTCGTTCTCTCTCTCTCTCTCGTGCGTCTCTCTCTCTCTCTCTCTCTTCTCTCTCTCTCTCTCTCTCGTCTCTCTCTCTCTCTCTCTCTCTCGTCTCCCTCCCCCCCTCTCTCCTCTCTCTCTCTCTCCTCTCTCTTTCTCTCTCTTCTCTCTCTCAACTTACAATTAACGTGCTTAATTCGAGAGATCGCCCATCGCTGACTCGACAAGTAAAAACAGGGTGGGACGATATACTTTTTTTTTCATTTCAGTTTAATCATGGCGATTTTCATTATTCTTATATTACCTTGGGAGTTATTTCTATTTTTCCCGCTCGTAAATTATCATCACTGTGGATGTATGCATTTCCAAACTGCAATTGGAATGTTAGAAAAAATATATATATCATTATTACTGTATTATATTAGATATGTATATATATATTTTTTCGTTATCTCTCGTTTTATTCTTTATTTTCTCTTTCATTTATTATTCTGGTCTCTATTCTCCTCTTCTTTCTATTTCTTTCTTTTCATTATATTCTTCTCTCCTTTGTCCTCTCTGTTCTCTCTTCTCTCTCCTCTCTCTCTCGTCTCTCCTCTCTCTCTCTCTCTCCCTCTCCTCTCTCTCTCATCTTCTCTTCTCTCTCCTCTCCTCTCTCTCTTCTTCTCTCTCTCTCTCTCTCTCTCTCTTCTCGTCCGTCTCTCTCCTCCTCTCTCCTTCCTCTCTGCTCCTCCTTCCCTCTCTCCCACTTCTCCCACTCTCTCTTTCTCCTCCCTTCTATCTATCTATTCTATCTATCATTGCATCTTCGACCTTACTCTCCCTCTCTCCTCTCTCCCTCTCCCTCCCTCTCTCATCGTAGACAGAAATCGTCCATGACAGCACACATCTGCGCCTAAGCTGACATGACGCGATAATACGATAATTTTCTTTTTTTCTTCTCTCTTCTTCTTTTTCTTTCTTCGTACGCTTAGTTGTTATTATTGTTTTCATTATTCATTGGGGTCGTCCGATCAATCATTTTTCTTCCTCTTTCTTCGCTTCTCTGCCTCTTTCTTCTCTTCCTCTTCTTCTCCTCCGCTTTTTTTTCAACCCCCTCCACACTCCATTCTTTCTAGTTCTTCCTCTAGACAGAAGAGGGAATAGGAGAAAGAGAAAAGAGGAGAAATGACAGGAGGAGGGGGAACAAAAGGGGAGAGAAAAGAAGGAAAGAGAAGGGAAGGAAAAGCAAGAGCACACAGGAAAGCAGGAGAAAGTACAGAGAAAGGGAGAAGGCGGAAGGAAAAGGGAAAAGGGGAAAAATAGAATAGAATATAGAAGAAAGAAGAAGGGAAAAATAGGAGGAGGAGAATAGGGACGAAGAACAGGAGAAACGAAGTAGGGAAAAAGACAGAGAAAAGAACGGAGAGAAATAGGAAAGGAAGAAAAGAAAGAGAGAGGGGAGAAAAAAAAGACCGGCATAAGAAACAATAGACGTAATGGAAAGAAGAAGAAAGAGGAAAGAGCGAGTAGAAAAGAGAGAGAGAAAGCCGAACAGACAAGAGGAAAAGGGAGAAATCAGTGGAGAGAAACGAAGAGAAGAAAGAAAAGAGTCGAGAAAAGGAAGAGAGTGAGAGAGCGAGAGAAAAGCAGACAGAAACAGAGAGGACAAGCGAATAGTGAGAGATAGAGAAAGGAAAAGAGTCGAGAAAGAGAGAGAGAGAGAGAGAGAGAAGATGTTAAAGGACAAGAGTCGTCGAAAGAAAAGAGAGAATATAAAAGAAGCGAAGATCGAAACAGAAGGGGAGAGAGAGAGGGGAGGAAGAGGGGAAAAGGGAGGACAGAAGGGGTTGGTTCCGGTCGGTGCTTGTGACAACGTAATAGAATTAAACACACTTACCCTAGTTTATATCATCGGCTGTATTCATTGTACGGGCGGCACTAGACTCTCGGACCCATTGTGCGCCCAAGATACCTTTCGAAATTGAGCCCCCCACCCACCCCTCTGTCTTGCCTTGTTTCGTGTTGTTTGTTGTTGTTGTTGTTCTTTCTTTTTTGCATCTCGATTTTCTTTCTTGTCACTTTGTCTCGTTTTGTCTACGATCTGTCCCTGTTTATTTTTTTTTTTTTTTTTTTATTCGCTTTCTTCTTTCTTTTCCTTTCTGGCTGGTCTGCCTCTCTTTCTATATATATATAATATTATATATATATATATATTATATATTATATATTATAATATATATATATATATATTATATATATATATTATAAATATAATATATATATATTTTTTCTCTGTCTCTCTTCTTTCTCTCTCTCTCTTCTCTCTCTCTCTCGTCTCTCTCTTCTCTCTCTTCTCTCTCTCTCTCTCTCCTCTCTCTTCTCGTCTCTCTCTCCATCTCTCTCCCCCTCTCGATCTCTTCTCTCCCTCTCCCCTCGAATCTCCTTCTCTCTCTTTCCTCATTCTTCTCTCTTCCCCGATCTCTCTCCATCTCCCTCACCTGCTCCCTCTCTCTCTCTCCTCTCCCTCTCCATCTCCTCTCTCTCTCTCCTCTTCCTCTCCCTCTCTTATGAGTGAACGGATTTTTCTTATCTTTCACCATTTATGCTAGTATTTTTGCGCATTGATGTTGAATGGTGAGCCACTTCAGTCAAGGATTCGTGTGTAGGTGTATAAGTTGTGTGACTGGAATGACGCGTTGTTGGGGTGTGACTCACTCAGTCCTCTCTCCGCTCTCTCTCTCTCTCTCTCCTCTCTCTCACTCCCTCTCCTTCTTCCTTTCCCTCTCTCCCTCTCTCATCTCTCTCCTCTCTCGTCTCTCTCTCTCCGTCTCTCTCTCCTCTTCCTCTTTCCGCGTCCCTCTTCTCCTCCTCTTTCTCGTTTTTTCCTCTTTTTCTCTTTTTTTCTCTTTCTCTTTTCTCTTTCCTCCTTTTCTCTTCTCTTTTCTCTTTCTCTTCCTCTCTCTTGTCTGTCTGTCTGTCTCCAACTCTTCTCTCCTCTCTCTCCTCTCCCGTCTCTCTCTCTCCCTCTCCTCCGCTCTCGCATCTCTCTCTCTCTCTCCCATCTCTCTCTCTTCTCCTCTCTCTCTCTCTCTCCTCTCTTCTCTCTCTCTCTGTTCTCTCTCTCTCTCTCTCTACTCTTCTTTACTTCTTCTCTGTCTGTCTCTCTCTCTCTCTCTCTCGGTATCTCTCTCTCCTCTCTCCTCTCTTCTCTCTCTCTCGTCCCTCTCTTCTCTCTTCTCTCCTCCCTGCTGTGTGTGTGTTGTGTGATGTGTGTGTTGTGTGTGTGTGTGTGTGTGTGTGTGTTGTGTGTGACTGTGTGTGTCTTGTGTGTGTGTGTGTGTGCACTACCGTCTTTGTGCGCATGTATAAACGTATTCGTAAACAGCAATCAAACATAGATTTATCCTCATCCCGAAATTCCTAACCTATTTATATCCATTGTTTTCCGCGCGACGAGCTTCTCCTATATTGTAATATGAAAAACGATCTTTCCATAATTCCATTACGAGGCCTCACGATAGCCGCGTAAGTGATATTAATGTGCTGGGCGGCGGGGCGGCGAGGGGACGACGGCCCTACAAATGCGACAAATCTCTACAAATTGACTCTTTGGAATCTTTGTTGCGTTGCCATCAATACGTCACTTCTTTTTTTTTTTTTTTTTTTCTTGCAGGGGTAGGGGGGAAGGGAAGGGAAGGGGGGGGGGGAGTGGTAAGAGAGGGGGGATTATTCTCTATTGCAGATCTTTGTAACTGAAAGCTCTCCCTTTAAGCATATTAAAGTGATTGCAGCCTCGTGATCGTCGGCTTTTATGCAAATTCATACAAAGCGGGGAGTGAATTTTCTCCTCCCGCGCGTGAGATTTTTCGCCTGTGATGTCGACTATAAGCTGAAAAATTGGCGGGAACTCGCATCCTCATGGCCTCGTCCATCAACGTCGACATTATACGAGCATC
>NW_020869791.1:305127-307627 GCF_003789085.1 Penaeus vannamei | reverse complement strand
AAATAACCCTAAAATGTACACACACGCAGACACACATGTTCATAAAACACACACACACATACACAGATACACATACACATAAAACACACACATACACACACACACACACACACATAAACCACAAACACACGTACACATAAAACACACACAAAAAAGAAATACACACACACAAACACACATACACATAAAATACACACATACACGCACACACACACATAAAATATACACTTACACATGAACAAACAGAATCAACACCAACAAACCCAACAACAACAAAACACCATCACACCCTCCCCTTCCTCCATCCCCCCCATCCCCAAACCACCACAAAAGCACCACTCAGTCACCACAACCGCACTTGTAATCCCTCCCCCCCCACCCCCAACACCACACCACTCTCACTCACACACTCAGTCACCACAACCGCACTGAAATCCCTCACCCCACCCCCACCCCACCCCAAAAACGCCACAAAATCACCACAACCGCACTGAAATCCCTCACGCCCCCCCACCCCTACCCCCAAAACCACAACTCACTCACCACAACCGCACTGTAACCCCCCCCACACCCCCACCCACAAAACCCCCCCAAAACCACTCACTCACCACAACCGCACTAACCCCCCACCCCCTACCCCTACCCCACCCCCACAAACCCCCCAAAACCCCACTCCCTCACCACACCGCACTGTACTCACCCCCATCACACTCCCACGCTCATCCAACGCGCATTACGCACACACAGACAGACACACACACTCACACGTTCCGGTAGATATGGAAATAATCACTAATCTAAATGTGATCTTGGCGCGTTAGTCTTCTGTTCCCGGGCGTGTAGGATGATTCGCTAATCCCCTTTGGATGTAGGCTGGCTCCCTAATCCGCTGGTTTCTGTGTCTCTCCTATTTCCCCCTTTTTCTCTATTTTCTTGGTTTGTTTCTTTCTTTCTTTTGTTTCTTTGTTTCCTCTTTTTTTCTATTTCTTCTTTCTTTCTTTTTGTTTGTTTCCTTTGTTTTCCTTCTTTTTTATATTTTCTTGGTCTATTTCTTTCTTTCTTTCTTTATTTCTTTTGTTTTCCTTGTTTTTTTTCTATTTTCTTGGTCTGTTTTCTTTCTTTCTTCTTTTGTTTTCCTTCTTTTTTCTATTTTCTTGGTCTGTTTTCTTTCTTTCTTTCTTTTGTTTCTTTTGTTTTGTTTTTTTGTTTTGTCTCTTCGTCCCGTTTTCTTTGTCTTAGGATTGGATTCTCTATTTTTCATTGCTTCTTTTGTTTCTCCTTTTTTTCTCTTCTATTTTCTCTTTTTCTCTTCTTCTTCCTATTTTTCTTTTTCCTATTTTCTTCTTCTTTTTCTTCTCTTTCCTATCGTCATCATTTTTTTTATCATAATTACTATTATCACCTTAATTATCCTTATCATTATCGTTAATAGTGTTATTATCATTATCGTTATGACTATCATGATCATTCTCATTATCATCATTGTTATTTTTTATTACTGTTATTACCATTATTGCTATTATTGCTATTGTCATTAATTTTATCATAATCATCTTTATCTTTGTAAGAATTTTTAGATTGATATTTTCCTCCTTCACCTGCTGTTTCTTTTCCTTCTGTCTATTTTTCGTTCTTCCTTTTCTTTATTCCCTTATTTCTCTTTCTTTTTCTTCTTCGTCGTCTCTTCCTTTTATTCTCACATTTTCTTATTCCTCTTTTCTTGATTTTTGTCTTTACTTCTCTTACTATTTTCTCTCCCTTTTTCATTTCTTTCTTTTATTTTCTCTCTCTTTTCCCTTTCTATCTCTTATTTCTCTCTTATTTTTCCTTTTCTTTTTGTATTATTGGTGTGTACTTTTCCCTTTATCTTTACATTCTCTTCCTCTTCTTCCTTTCGTTCCATCATTTCTCTTTCATCTTCTTTCTATTGTTCGAAATTCTTCATTTATCTCCAGTCGTCTCCTTCCATGTTTATCTCTTCATATCTTATCTCCTTTTGTTTCTTTCTCATTTTGTTCCTTCTTTTCCCTTCTTTGTCTCCATCATCTCTTCTCATCCTTTCTTTCCTCCTCCTCCTCTTCCCTCACCTCCTCCTCCACCCTCCCTCCTCCCTCCATCCTCCTCCTCCCTCCATCCACCCTCCCTCCCTCTTCCTCCTCCCCCACCCTCCCTCCTCCCTCCACCCCCTTCCCTTCCCCTCACCCTTTCCCCCTCGTTTCCCCTCGCTTACGAAACTCCCATTATGTATCTATCCTGTAATCCAATCTCTCATCAGTATCACTGCTGGTACTCACTCAGTCACTAACCACATTTCACTAGAGGGTCAGCCCAGGGGTAGGGGGGGAGAGGGGAAGGAAAGAGAGGGGCAGTAGAGAGATGGAAGGAAAGAGAGAGTCAGGAGGGAGAGACGGGTAGGAGGGGAGAGGGAAGGAAAGAGAGGGCAGGGGAGGGAAGTAGAGAGAGGAAGGAAAGAGAGGAGAGGGGGGGGGAGGGAGAGGGT
>NW_020869791.1:295127-300127 GCF_003789085.1 Penaeus vannamei | reverse complement strand
CCATGGAGAAGGTGAGGACGCCCCTCTCCCACTACGGGATGCTGCTGGCGGGACTCAGGTCACCAGGGCACCTCATGAGTCAGGGACCCCCCGGGTACCCCTTGGGCCACATGGCGGCGGGCCAGACGCACCCCGAGGGGCAGGCTCTCCTCCGGCCGTGAGGCCCTCGCGTCACCACCACTAACAAGAGATAAAGTGCAAGAGGTTTTCATATAGGCCTAGACACACACACATATATACTTACAGAAAATAGTATATATTAAATCTTGACTTGAAGAGAGGAGGATAGGCCTAGCTTAGCATCCAGCTAGCTTCTAGGTCGCGCTCATGCCCGCTTGTGGAGGGAGGCGAGAAGGGCTTAGTTAGGTCAGATTTCTTTCTAACTCCGTCGTCGGTGACGTCATGCTTGTTCCTTCCCAATTCTGATGGTGTTGTGGTTTTGCAGGAGGTGGGCGGAGGAACGACCTACAACCCCACACGCCCTGAGCCCACCACCAGCCTGCACGCGGCGCCCTCGGCCTCCCAGCCCACCCCCGCCCCTCTCTCCGACGACCTGCGCTCCTCCAGCATTGCGGTCCTCCGTCAGAAGGCGCAGGAGCACGCCGCCAGGATGAGCCTCAACAACAACATGGCGGGGCTGCACCACCCGGAGCCGCTCCACCACCACCACCTCGGCCACTTCTGATCCCGCACGCCCACTGGGCCGCCCACGCCCGACGCAACGCCGCCGCCAGGAGCACCCACAGCCCCCTCGCCAACTTCGGGGACCTTAACGACACTGCGAACGCCTTCAGGACCCCCCGCGGACGCCGGCTCTCAGACCGACGGAAGGACCCGGGCCGCAGCGACTCCCCGCCCGCACCGACGCTGACTCCACGACGCCCGCACGACGCGAACGACGAAACGACGAACCGAAGCGATGGAGAACTCCGCTGCCACGCCCAGGGGTTCGCTTCGAGGCTCCTGCCGGGAAGAAATCCTCTCAAGGAATCGCCGAAAGTGTCTATCCTTCGAAATATTTACACTGACCCCAATATCAAGGACCATTGGTTTAGACTAAAACTAGCCATTTGTACACAGCAAAGGAAAAAAAAGAATAGGAATTGATGCTTGCGTACTTAAGCCATTACAACCACTCTGAGACACAACTTAAGAACTGGTGTAGGTAGCAAAATTACACGAACTGCAGTGTCAACTTAAAATCCCTAATTGTAACACAAAACAAGGATATTTCTTGGGTTTAAGTCTTTTTCTTATCTATCATCTACCCTCATCATCATTATCAATATTGATTTCGTCATTACTGCTACCACAATCATCAGTTTGTTATTACCTTCGATATCATTATCATCATCAGTATTATTGCTCATCATAATTACTATGGCATTTATCTTAATCACCATCTTCACCACATCAATGTTACGATTAAAGATTTCACGTTTTATTATCGTACTAACCACACGCGGGTCTAGGAAAATACTCTAAAGCATTAGTCTGTCATAGTATTCAATGTAATAAGCACAAAAATGACATAATTTTGTCCCGAAATCACTGTCTTGCCATCACACACACATATCACGTATATCATCACAATCACCAGTCAATTATCATCACTTATCATTGTACACTTTACCTGTCCTCAGATTATTTTAGCAAAGACTCGAAAATAACAATAGCAAAGTTCCTAGTTCTTATTTCCTTTTGCTATTTCTTTCGAACTACAATTAACAGTCAATTTTCTGATTCTTCTCAATGGCTACAGATAAAACATATAAATTAATTAAAAAATAAAGATAGAAAGATATAAAAAAAGAGACAAAAAAATTGGTCCCTGATATGGAATCTTCGGAAATGTGATAAGATAAACGGGGGAAATAGCGGAAGAAGAAAAGATAATGATAAAAAAATAATAAAAAATTGATGGGTGTTTCGGAGGGGAGCCACCCTGTTCTCTCTCTCGTTTTCATTCATTTATCATGTCTTTCTTCATGATTTCAGGGAGCTTTCAGTGAGCTCCCACCTCCGCTCAGGCGTGACAATCAGTTGCTGTGATAGGCGACCTCATCAGGCTCTCCTCTCCTCTCCTCTTCAGCAGGTTTCGACAGGCCTTCTGGACAAAACCTGAACCTTCTCGGGTAAAAAAAAAAAGGTTCGAGCAACTACTGAACCTCTAGTGAACCTCTTGATTCGGTTCCGAACCCCTTCAGTGAAAGCAGTCTGAGGATCTTTGAAGGTGCGAAGTGTACTGACACACAACTGCACAAAGGCATCTAGATTTACTAACACTGCGCACCTTAACTCTGTCTTGTGAGACGTTTGTGTGATTCTATTGTCTTGGAAACTGGACCTGAAAAGGAGACGATTCTAAGATGTTTATATATATAAATAGAAACGTGGAAATCTATCAAATAGACGTGACTCTAGTGATCTGAAGTGAACAGAGAGATACGAGACTCTACAGCTGTTTGTGACTTGGAAAAAAAGAGAGAAAAATGAGTTATTTGGGCTCGCAGTTCAATGTTTCCCCTTATGTGTTGTGAAAGACAAGCTGTGACAACGTTGCCTCTTCTGAAATCAAGTCAAAGTGATGATGAATCTCACAATGATACATGTTTCATATATTAGAGGCAAAAAAAAAATGAAATTATTAGTAGATGTATTATGTGTTTCTATAAATAATGATATAATTTTTTTTTCTCTTATCAAATTACTGATCTAGGTGATGGTGCAAGAGTAACAATAATCTTCAGCTTGTGTACATAGGTGATCTCATGCTTACGTCACCACTACGTCATCACCGCATGGCCACTGTCGATGACGCTTTAGTTAAGGTTGCGTTGTGGTGTTTACGCGTTAGGTGTAAAGTGTCTTTTTCTTCTACATGTTTTCCGGTTGTTAATCATTACGCAGATGTACTGTTTTTAATATCATTAATAACGTCTCCAATTCACAATTACAGTCACCTATATACTGAACGAATGATGTGTGTATATATAAATATATGATAACCTTTACGTAACCCGGAGATAAGGAGAAAAAATCAACTTCTACACCAGACGATTTGCTTTGAGTAAAAATACTAAAAAAAATAAAGAGAGAACACCTTAACAACCGACTAATTTTGTTACTGTTTATTTATTCCGTTGTACTTGCATAATTGCTATTGTTATTAGTCAATTGGTTCACGTTATTCACGGGAGAGGCTAGGTCAGTAGCAACTCGAGGAGGTGTCATGGCGTCTGATTCTATTTTTGGAAAAAAAACACATGGAGTTTATTTTGATGACGTCATACAAGTTACGGATGCTTTGTGAATGTGGTCGATCATTTTGCTCTCTTCAATTTTCAAAAAGGAAAAACAATGATTTTAATTCTTATATTTTCATTAAACAATCCAAACAATCCATGACACCTCCTCGAGTTGCTACTGACCTGGCCTATCCCCGTTATTCACACTGATAACAATTAGAGATAAGCTCAGACTGCATTTGATATCCAGTAACACCATAGCGGCCGAGGGAGACGCCGCCGCCGGAAGCCAAAGTCTTAGATGTTATGGCTGCAAGACGCTCGGGAAGGAGTCTTCTTCGGGACGAGTTCTCAGCTGGATCTTCGTCCTTCTTGTGTTTTGCTTTCTCGCTCGTTCTCTTGCTTTTGTTTCGGGGTTTTTTTCTCGTTTGCTGTTGGCTGATGGTCCTTTAGTCTTTCGTTTCCCTTTGTCTCTCTTTTTTTTTTCTCTCTCGCTCTTTCTCTTTTCTCTCTCTCTCTCTTCTCGATCTCTCTTTCTTTCTTTCTTTCTTTCTCTCTCCTCTCTCTCTCTCTCTCTCTCTCTCTCTCTCTCTCTCTCTCTCTCTCTCTCTCTCTCTCTCTCTCTCTCTCTCTCTCTCTCTTTCTTTCGCTTTCTCTCTCCTCTCTCCCTGTCTAGCCCTACTCTAGCTCTCCTTCTCTCTGTCTCTCTTCTCTCTCTCTCTCTCTCTCTCTCTCTCTCTCTCTCTCTCTCTCTCTCTCTCTCTCTCTCTCTCTCTCTCTCACTCTCTTTATCTTATTTCTCTTTCTTTCCCTCTCATATCCATTCATTCATTTGACCCTATTTCATTTTTACGCTATTCACATTAATTCTTATAGTCATTATCTTTCATTAAAGTGTTACTAGTTATTAACCACGTCCGCATTATATTTTGTCACAGGGCATAAAACCGCACAAACAGCGTTCTCTTGAAAGGATTAGAAACCACTTTTGTTGTCCAGGTCGAACCCTCTCTCATCCGCTTGACCACTTTCGTATCCTGAGAAGACACGTTGCTTTCACCACGCATTTGCTATGGGCCCTTCGATGGTCATGCCGATCCTCCCGAGGACAATAACGATATATATATATATATATATATATATATATATATATATATATATATATATATATATATATATATATATATATATATATATATAATATATATGTACATATATATATATATAAACACATATATACATACATATAAATATATAAATACATATAATACATACACACACACACACACACACACACACACACACACACACACACACAACACACACACACACACACACACACACACACACACACACACACACACACACACACACACACACACACACACACACAACACATACACACCACACGCACACACACACATATATATGGCACTGACTCCACAAAAGACTATGAGAAAAGGCAAAGAACCACACAAGTAAAGGGAGAAGATGCAAAGTACGTTTCCTTTGGTCAAAATGCTGTTACGTTTCCTGAAAGTGAGTGAATAACATTGGAGGAATAGCTGATGTTGGACATGTGTTTTCTTCCTGTGTGGAAAAAAAAAGTGTAAAAGGTGCTTTGTCTTGCTGTGGCTTCGGAGTAAGGTTAATAGGGAAATTGATACATTCGGGCTTCTAGAGTAGGACCGACATCGCTCTATCTGAAAAAATGACATACTTATACATGTTTACATATGTACATGTACACAC
>NW_020869791.1:290127-292627 GCF_003789085.1 Penaeus vannamei | reverse complement strand
ATTATTTAAAATGATAAGATGGACATGTACTTTTAGTTTTTACTAGATCGAGAATGATGAATTATAATGAAATAATCTATCGAATATCTGCTTAATATGATGACACCCGCTTATCAATATGACCCATGTGTGTAACAATTGCCTTACATTGCTCTTTGCTCTATTATTATTACTAGAACTACTACCACTACTAAATATCATTATCATTTATGTTATTGGCTTCTTTTGAAAGAATAATAGAAGTGGAAATAGAACTTATATCTTATTCAGTGAAATTGTAAAATGAGACGTTTCTAGGACACATGCTTTCGCCATATTCATGTCCATATCATTTCTTTTGCCTTTGCCCTTTCTCTTTTTAGTTCTTTTTGGTTCTTTCTTCAGACGCCCCCCACCCACCCCCCCCCCCCCCCAACCCCGATGCCTTCCAAACTTCTTTTTAATCTAAACTACATATGGTACTGAATAATTCCTGAATCCTTTCTGGCCTTGGTCTCTCTTAAGTTTAGGTATCTGGAATCTGCTAAAAAAAAAAAAAAAAAAACAGTATATGATTAAACCGAAAAGCATACACATGTAGGTCTATGAAAGCTACACGATGAATTATCATGTCACTCTTGGCTAGCTCCTGTCAATTCATTGGGACAAAAACCAGGTCGATGTCGAAGCTGGACTGAGATTTGTTCTTGCCTCATTATTGTTCTCCTGTGTGGTTAACCGCTGCAGAGTCACATTTAAGACTGCTTGATCGTTCTTTTAATTCCATTAAATTTCTCCTGACTGACTTAAATTTTGAACATTGGACATCGTAGATTGTTATAAGGATTGTAACATTACATCCCCTCTATAAACTGTTTGCTCTACAGTCTCTTCTGCAACACTCAAAGGAAGGAGTTCAAATAAAAAATAATAATAAAAAAAAATAAATAAATAAATAAAACAAAAATTGCAGTTTACCCAAGATGACATTGCAATATCGTTACCACCATAGTCAAAGCCATGGCCACTCTGTCCGAATCCGTTGCAAGATGTCCCTCCGACTTCATCAGCTCTCACTCTCCAAGGAAGAGACTCTTAACACACCAAACCTCCTTTTCCCTCTCCTTCACAAGTCCTTTGCGTCTTCTTATCTCAGGAAAAAAGGCAGCACCCTTGGCTCAGCAGCATCCCGATTCGCTAAGTAAAGATAAAGGTAATAAACAAAGGGACTGGTGCATTAAAAATAATAATGTATACTGGAGGACTTTTTCGTAGCATTCCGAAATTCCTAACACATATATTGCTTGATGTTGGCTCGTGGTCGCTACAAAACACGGTATCATCGGAGTTTGAACGGACAGAAAGTATCGAAAAAGGTTTATTTTTATTAATATCACATAATAAAGCCAACAGAAAACAATTGAAGCTTCAAATAAGTTGGAAAAAGTAGCTGACTACTCTGCAACGCATTATTTACACATACCACCATTCGCTTCGCAAGATTATAAAAACTTTCAAATGTATTTTTCATATTCAGACAGTTTTATTATCATTACAGACACTGTTCTTCATATGGGAAATGTGGAAGTAGGTTTGCTTGAAGTTTTATCTCTTATCTGGCATTACTAACATTATGTTGGCATATGCTGATGATACTTCTCTCAGGTTGATATTCCTTCACCGGCAACTAGGCACATAGTAGCTGACAGTCTCACTGTAGACCTGATGAGACGGAGAGAGGAGAGAAATAGAAAGAGAGAAAGAGAGAAAAGAGAGAGAGAGAGAGAGAGAGAGAGAGAGAGAGAGAGAAAGGGAGAGCAATACATTAAGTATATATGATCAAATTCAATCGTGGTGCTCTCGGTGGGGCATGAAATTAAATCTTATCAAGTCTAAGGAAATGATTATGAGTCGATCTCGAATGCAGGTGCCTCAGCATTCAAGTCCAGATTAGTGGAATCTTAATCACCACTGGATAACCTGAAGCTCTTGGGTGTAGCTTTTGATTCAAAGTTTACATTTGAATTGGATATTAGGAATATGACCCGGGCAATTTCATCTAAGTTAGGCATCATTCGCAAGTGCAAGAAGATCTATGAAGATGACAACATTACTCGTGGATGCTTCTTTTCTTTTATTCTACCTCATTATTGTTCTCTTATGTGGTTAACCGCTGCAGAGTCACACTTAAGACTGTTTGATAGTTCTTTTAATTCCATTCAATTTCTCCTGTCTGACCTAAATTTGAACATTGGACATCGTAGGGTTATCGGGGCTCTTTCAGTCTCATACTAGATTGTACCGTTAATTCACATCCCCTCTATAAGTTTTTACCTGATGTTTATCAACCTGCAAGAGCTACCAGAAGTTCTATGGCCCTCAATTCAATGGCATTTGATGGAAGTCGATCGTCTACATGTCAGTTTCTTGATGCTTTTTTACTGCAATTTGCAGGCTTTGGATTAAATTGCCTTCAGAGACTAACTTCTCCGACTCTTGATAAGTTTAAAAGATCAGCGAA
>NW_020869791.1:270127-285127 GCF_003789085.1 Penaeus vannamei | reverse complement strand
GACTGGCCGACGCTGTAATAACACCAATTATCATATATTTGTAATGCGAGCTAAATTGGACTCTATGGAGCTACTCACACGCAGACGAATACAGCGGGTCCGGGTTTTTCACGAGAGACAAGCCGAGGTAATGATCGATTCTACCTCAACTGTTGCAGCTGATTGCCCCCTGTGTTGCAACGTGTACGAGTCGTCGGATTCCGAAAGCGGCGGCGCGTGCAGTAATTGTGCATGATTTTGCAACTTTTTAAGGATGATAGGTTTGGTTTGTTGTCGTAAGTATAGCTCTTTGTACTATTTGTTTGTTTCTTGTTTTCTTGATTTGACTTTTTAATGATGATAGGTTTGGTTTGTTGCCGTATGTACATTTATTTGTATTATTTATCTGTTTCTTATTTTCCTTTTTATCTTTTGTATCCTGTACATTCTGAAAGCATGAGGGCAGGATTTTAGAATATTTTTTTGAAAGTTGAATGAAAACACCAAATTCATTAAAAAAAAATGGATACAATTTTTCTTCACTTTTTCTACTGAAATAATTGCATACCTCATATGGCCCTTCGTGTTCCAGTATCTTCCAAACTACAAAATCAAAAGATAACAACTTCAACAACCACTTCTCTTTCCCTGTAGTGTCTAAGTCTACCGCGCATTAGTTTAGAAATTTCTAGAATACAGTCCATCAATATATTTCTACTGCACAGTATTATCAGTTATATATATTAAAAACCCAAACCCGAAATCATACTTGATCATACGATGAATTAAAAAATCCTAAAATCAACATGGCCATTAACGTTGTTGTTTTTATATCCTATTTATCATATAAGACTACTTCTAATATTATTCCCGTCCCTCTTTTCACTATACATGTCAATAAGGTTTTGTTTTTCTTGTTCCGCCAGTAAATCGATCTTAGATATTGCAAGAATGTCTTTGTTTGGGTTAGAATATATCAAGGGAAGAGGTTTCGGAGGTGGCTTACAATCAGAGAGAGAGGGGGGGAGGGGGGGGAGAGAGAGAGAGAGAGGGGGAGGGGAGAGGGGAGAAAGAGAAAGAGAGAGGGGGGGGAGAAAGAGAGAGAGACGAAGAGAGAGAGATCGAAAGAGAGAGATGGGGAGGGAGAAAGAGAGAGAGAGAGAGGGGTGGGGAGAGAGAGAGAGAGAGAGAGAAAAGAGAATAAGAGAGATAAAAGAAAAAGAGAGAGGGGAGGGGGAAAGAAGAGAGAGAGAGAGAGAGAGAAGGAGAGAGAATAAAAGAGAAAGAAGACGAAAAGAGAAGAAGAGAAGAAAAGAGAGAAGAGAGAAAAAGGGGAATAAAGAGAGAGAAAAGACCAGAAAGAAAGAGAAGGCACCAGAAGAAAAGAAAAAGAGAAAGAAAAAAGAAAGACAACCAAAAGCAAGACCGAACGTAAGAATCAACCCGAAACAAAAAAAAAAAACCCATAAAAAAAAAAAAAAAAAAAAAAAAAAAACACGGAAGCCACCCAGCCAGCGAAAGCAGAAAGCCCGCCTCGTCCCGCCCGCACCGACCATCGCGGGCGTCTAGTCCCTTCCCGCTAATAACCTGCGGGTAATCCATAATTAACAGAGAGGTATTGACGCCCGCCCGACACTCGACCGGAGCCTCAAAGGTGCCGACCCGACTCCGGCAGGGGCGGCCAATCACACAAGAGCGGCGGGTCGGAGTCGGATACAATGGGGGCGGGCGGGGGGAGGGGGAGGGGGTGTGGGGCGTGGGCGGGTTTTTGTGGGCGCGAGCTGAAGGGGCGGTGGCTTTGACGGGGGGGGGGGGGGGCTTCGGGGGATGTTGGGTGAGGGGAGGGGTTGTATGGGTGAGGGAAGGGGTTGTAGGAGGGTGAGGGGAGGGGTTGTAGGGTGAGGGAAGGGGTCGTAGGAGGGTAAGGGAAGGGGTTGTAGGGCTGTAAGGAGATGGGAAAGGGTTGTAGGGAGAGGGTTAAGGTTGTATGGGAGGGAAGGGGTTGTAGAAGGGTGAGGGAAGGGTTGTAAGGCGGGATAGGGTTGTAGGGGAGAGGTCAAGGGTTATATGGGAGAGGGAAGGGTTGTAGGGGTGGAGGCCTTGTAAGGGCGGGGGCTCGTAGAGGAGGGGCCTGTAGGGGAGCTTGTGGCCAGGGCAGCAGGTGGCTCGGTTTAGAAACAGGAAAGATGGTAGGACAATGATTTTTTTTTTTTTTTTTTTTTTTTTTTGGAAGGGGGGAGCTGATGTCTTTTTCTTTTCTTTTTTTTTAAGTGGTGATGTCTTTTTTCTCATTCTCTCCTTGCCTCTGTTCCTCTTTCTCCTCTTTCATATTCTCTTTCTCTTTCTCTCTCTCTTTCTTTCTTTCTCTCTCTCTCTTTTCTTTTCTCTTCTCTCTCTTCTCTTTCTCTCTCTTTCTCTTTCTCTCTCTCTCTCTCTCTCTCTCTCTCTCTCTCTCTCTCTCTCTCTCTCTCTCTCTCTCTCTCTCTCTCTCTCTCTCTCTCTCTTTCTCTCTCTCTCTCTCTCTGTCTCTCTCTCTCTCTCTCTCTCTCTCTCTCTCTCTCTCTCCTCTCTCTCTCTCCTTCTCTCTCTCTCTCTCTCTCTCTTCTCTCTCTCTCTCTCTCTCCTCTCTCTCCTCTCTTCTCTCTCTCTCTCTTAATGACAATATTAACAAAAATAACAATAGAAATAATGATAATAATAAAAATGATAGTAGTAATGATTATTATAATAGTGATTAGAATTATAAAGATAATGATAACAGTAGTAATTATAATGGCAATAACAAACACAATACTTTTTTTAATGATATAAATGATAGCAAATTAGTTTGTGATGATAATGGTAATTAAAAAGTAATACAGATATCAAAAAGGGATGATAGTGATAATGATTATAATAATAATGATGATAAAAATACTGATGATAATAACAATAATAATGATATTAATAATGATGATGAAATGATTATACTACTAATAATGATAATATCCATGATAAGGATAAGGATAAGGATGATAAAGTTAACTATGATGATAATACAACAAAAGCAAAGATGATAATGATAATATTAGTAATAGTAATAATAATTAATAATAATGATAATAATGACAAAGATAATAGTAATTATAATAGTGCTAATGATAAAAAACGAGAGGGAAGAAAAATAATAATGACAATAATGATAACAATGATAGTAATGATAATAATGATAAAAATGATTACAATAATAATAATGATAATAACAGTGATAACGATAATTATGATGATAACAACAACAATAGTAAATAATAATAGTAATAATAATGATAATAATAATAATAATAATAATGATAATAATAATAATAATAATAATAACAAACAATGATAATGATGATGATAATATAATGATGATGATGATAATAATGATAATAACAATGATAATGAGGATGATAAGATAATAATAGTGATTATTATAATGATATTAATGATAATAGTAGAAGCACTCAGAGAGCGCATACCTCCGCCAAGGCAATAGGATACTGATGCAATAAAGATGTTCACACTTAAAGAATTACATTAGAATCACCTTTTCATAATTAACACCTCCTTCTCCTCCTCTTCTCTCTTCTCCTCTCTCCTCCTCCTCTCCTTCCTTCTCCTCCTCCTTTTCTCTTCTTCTTCTTCTTCTTCCTCCTCCTCCTCCTCCTCCTTTTATTCTTCTTCTTCCTCCTTCCTCTTCTTCTTCTTCTTCTTCTTCTTCCTCCTTCTTCTCCTTCTCCTCCTCCTCCTTCTTCTCCTCCTCTTCTTTCTTCTCCTCCTCTTCTTCTCCCTCCTCCTCCTCCTCCTCCGATGACGTCCTTGCAGAGGTAATAAAGGTAATAATAATGATAAGTTCCCCCGTATATAGGGATAACTGACGTAATCATTTATAGAATTAATGGATCCAGATCATCACCGAAATGGCATCTAAGTTTGGCTAAGACACACCTCTGGTAATAATAGATAGAAATATTGATATTTTGTTAGTTATTCTGCTAACAAACAAACAAACAAACTGATTAAACAACGTCACAAAAATGTAATCTCCTTTCACCTTTCTCCCTTCATCCTTTTTCTATTCCTCTTCCTTTCCTCCTAACCTCACCCCATTCCCCCTCCCCTCACTCCCAACCTCCCCCCCATCTCCTAACCTCCCTCTCCACCTCCCCCCCCCCAACTTTCCCTTCCTCCCAACCTCCTCTCCCCTTCCTCCCAACCCAACCCCCCACATTTCCCAACCTCACCCCCCTCCCTCCCACTCCCATCCCACCCTCCCCCTTCCTCCCCCCCTCCACCCTTCCCTCCCATTCCTCCCAACCCCAACCTCCCCTCCCACCTCCAACCTCCCCACCACCTCCTCTCCCCCTCTCTCCCAACCTCCCCAACCTCCCCCAACCTCCCAAGCTCCCCCACTCCCTCCCCCCCCTTCCCCCCTCCAACCTCCCCCCTTCCCCCAACCTCCAACCTCACCCCTCCCCCTCCCCCTCCAAACTCCCCCTTCCTCCCAACTCCCTCCCCCCCACCCCACTCCCCCACCCAACCTCCACTCCCAACCTCCCCACCTCCCCCACTCCTCCCCCCTTCCTCCCCCTCCCCAACCTCCCCTCCCCTCACCTCCCCCCCCCCCCCCAACCTCCCCACCACAAGTGCGAACTCAGTGGTATTTTGGCCGAGGAATATTGGCTCGAATCCCCTTTGATCCGGGCTGGAGTCGACCCCTAAGAGGCGACCTGCCAATACTTCAATAACGGGAAGGAGGAGCTGGTGGCAGGAGGAGGAAGGAGGAGGAAGGGAGGAGGAGGAGGAGGAAGAGGGAGGAGGAGGAGGAGGAGGAGAGGAGGAGGAGGAGGAGGAGGAGGAGGAGGAGGAGGAGGAGGAGGGGGTGGAGGAGGAGGAGGAGGGAGAGGAGGAAGGGAGAAGGAGGAGAAAAGAGGAGGAGGAGGAGGAGGAATAGGAAAAAGAAGGGGAGGAGGAGGTGGAGGAGAAGAAGGAGGGAGGAGGTGGAGGAGGAGGAGGAGGAGGGGAGGAGGAAAATAAGAAGAGGGAGGAGAAGGAGGTGGAGGGGGAGGAGAGAGAGGAGAGGAGGGGAGGAGGAGGATGAGGAGAGGAGGAAGGAAGAAAAGGAGGAGGAGGAGGAGAAAAGAGGAGGAGAGGTGGAGGAGAAAGAGGAGGAGGAGGTGGAGGAGCTGGTGCGGGGATGAAGGAGGAGGAGAGGGGATAAGGAGGAGGAGGAGGAGAAGGAGGAGGAGGAGGAGGAGGAAGGAGGAGAGGAGGAAGGAGAAAGAGAACGAGAGGAAGAAGGAGGAGAAGGCAGAATAGGAGGAGCTGGTTGCGCTGTTAGAGAGAGTAAGAGAAAAAAAAAAGAAAGAAAAAGTTGCGAAAGGAACAGGAAAAGCGAAAAAGAAGCCCAAGAGGAAGGGATGAGGAAGAGGAAGGAGAAGGAAAAGAAGAGGAGGAGGAGGAGGAGAAAAACCTATTATCATTAATATCTACTTTTGAAATTATAGATTTTATAAAAGCTTGAATGGTTAAAAAAATTCAGACATGTGATTATGTTACAAAACACGATTTTTAAACATGTATAATTATGCTACAAAAATAAAACATATAATGACATGCAAATATGTTGGAATAACTAAGATAAATGGTACATACATACATGCTTCTATGCATGTATGTACGTATATTATATATACATACATGCCTTTATGTATACATACATACATAAATACTTACAAACATACACACAACACACACACACACACCACATATATGTATATTATATATATATATATATTATATATTATTTATTATATATATATATATATGTATATATTATAATATATATATATATTTATAGTATATATATATATATATATATATATTATATTATATATATAATATAATTATAATATATATATATATATATATTATAATATATATAAATATATATATATTATATATAATATATATATTATATATATATATATAATATATATATTATATACTCATATGTGCGTATGTGTTGTGTGTCGTTGTCGTCTGTGCATGTATGTATGTATAATATGATATTACCTAGACAAACACAGTGAAATACTTGATAAGTACTGAATACTTTATATCAGATGAGCCATAAAAATGTGGAAGACGTTTTCCATGTTTGAATTCAAGACAAAAACAGAAAATGGTTAAAAAAAAAAAAAAAGATCCATGAGAGATCATCCTTTCATATTCTCTAATCCAGTGTTGTCCCAACGGGGTCCGCGTCCCCCTGGAAGTACACAACATAGATCATAAGGGTACGTGAACAAACAAGAAAACACACACACACGTACACCACACACACACACACACACACCACACACAACACACACACACACACACACACAACATAAACCCACTTTTCCCTTCTCCCTTCACCCCCTTCTTTTTACCCTCCCATCCTTCTCTCTCCCCCTCCCTACCCTCCCCTCCCTTCCCCTCTCTCCCCTCCTCCCTCTCTCCCTCTCTCTGGCCAGCAGTCCTTTACACATTCTCGGCACCTGCCCCCCCCCCTGGTTCCACCCCCCGCCCTTCTCTCTTCATCGTCTCTATCCCCCTTCCCCCCTCCCTCCTCCCCCTCTCGTCTTCACCTATACTCCCACCCTATAAATTCCCTCATTCCCTTCCTTCCTCTTTTACTTCACAACCCCGTATCCCTACTTCTTGCTCTCGCCCCTCATTTTTTCTCATCTCTTCCCCCTCCCCCTTCCCCTTTTTCCTCTCCTCCCCTCCCTCTCTGCTTTCTCTCCCCTTTTCTTCTATCTCCTCTCCCTCCCCCTTTCCTCTCCTCGCCCCCTTATCCTACCCATTTTCCTCCTCCCCTCCTCCACTCCCCCACCTCCTCTGTTCTCTCACCCCGTTTTTTCTATCTCCCCTCCCCCTCCCCCTTTCCCTCCTCGCCCCTATCCTTCTTCCTTCCCCTTCCTTTCCTCTATCGTCCCCCTCCCTCTCCTCGCCCTTCTTCGCGGCCGTCCAGCAACGCCTCCACACTGCGCAGCCTCTGCATCTTCCCCTCTCAACTCTCCCTTCTCTCCTTACAGCACGTCACTGCCCTGCCTTCCTGTATCTCTCCGCTCCTCTCCTTCACGCCCTTCTTCCTCGCCCTTCCACCTCCTCTTCTTCCTCGCCTAGTCCCCTTCCCTCTCGCCCCCCTCCCAGTTCACTGCCTCCCTCCTCCCGCCGCTCGGTCGCTAAACTCTCCCCTCCTCCTACCCCCTTGCGTCCTCTTTCTCCTCCACTCGGTCCTCCCCCTCCCCCACCGCCTCGTCCTGCCCCTCCCTCCCCCACCCCACTGCCCTTCGTCTCTTCCTCCTCCAGCTCGTCCTCCGTCTCCTTCCTCCTCGTCTCCTTTTCCTCCCCCCAACCGTCTCCCCTCCCCCCCCTCGTCTTCTCTCCCCCCTCTTCCTCTCACGTCCTTCCTCCCCGCCTCATCCCTTCCCTCCCTCGCCCCCATCCCAATCCCGCTTCGTCCTCCGTTCCCTCCTCCATAGTCCTCCTCCGTTCGCTCCCTCCTCCCCCTCCGTGTTCCTCGCTCCCTCCCCCCACCCCCTTCGTCCTCCTTCCTCCTCCACTACGCTCCTCCTCCTTCCTGCCCCCTCCCCCACCCTACCCCCTTCGTCCTCCCTCCTCCATTCGTCCTCCTCCTTCCTCCCCTCGTCCTCCCCCTCCCCGCCCTCCTCCCTCCCCCCCCTTCCCTCTCCCCCCACTCGTCTTCCCTTCCTCCCCCAATCGTCCTAAACTCTCCCCCCCCCCGTCCTCCTCCCTCCCCCACCCCCACCCCCTTCGTCCTCCTTCCTCCTCCACTCGTCCTCCCTCCTTCCTCCCCCTCGTCCTCCCCCTCCCCCCTCGTCCTCCCTCCCCCCTCCCTCCTCCCCCTCGTCCTCTTCTCCCCCAATCGTCCCTCCTCCCCCCCTCGTCCTCCCTTCCCTCCCCAACCCTACCCCTTCGTCTCCTCCCTCCTCCATTCGTCCTCCCTCTTCCTCCGTCGTCCTCCTCCTCCGCCCCCCCCCCCCCGTCGTCCTCCCCTTCCATTAGGGGCTGAGGTGAGAATTCACAATGTCAGACTCGAGCCTCAAGTGCGACTCCGATTGTGCCGAGGTTGAGTCTCACCCTTGACTCGGGGGGGGGCAGACTTTTTGTTGATTTTTTTCGATTCTTTTTTTCCTTTTTCTTTCTCTCTCTCTCTCTTTCTTTTCTTTTCTTTTTTTCTATTTTGCCCCTTAGTCTTTTTTCTTTATTTCTTTTCTTTCTTTTCTTTTTCTTTTTTATTTTTTCTCTTCTTTTTCTCTTTCTTTTCTTTTTTTTCTAATTTTTTCTTTTTTTTTTTTTTTTTTTTTTTTTTTTTTTTTTTTTTTTTTTTTGTTTTTTTTTTTTTTTTTTTTTTTTTTTTTTTTTTTTTTTTTTTTTTTTTTTTTTTTTTTTTTTGTTTTTTTTTTTTTTTTTTTTTTTTTTTTTTTTTTTTTCTTTTTTTTTTTTTTTTTTTCTTTTTGTTTTTTTTTTTTTTTTTTTTTTTTTTTTTTTTTTCTTTTTTTTTTTTTTTTTTTTTTTTTTTCTTTTTTTTTTTTTTTTTTTTTTTTTTTTTTTTGTATTTTTTTTTTTTTTTTTTTTTTTTTTTTTTCTTTTTTTTTTTTTTTTTTTTCATTTTTTGCTATTTTTTTTTTTTTTTTTTTTTTTTTTTTTTTTTTTTTTTTTTTTTTTTTTTTTTTTTTTTTTTTTTTTTTTTTTTTTTTTTTTTTTTTTTTTTTTTTTTTTTGTTTTTTTTTTTTTTTATTTTTTTTTTTTTTTTTTTTTTTTTTTTTTTTTTTCTTTGTTTTTTTTTTTTTTTTTTTTTTATTTTTTTTTTTTTTTTTTTGTTGTTTTTTTTTTCTTTTCTTTTGTTTTGTGCGTGGGTGTGGAAGGAGGAGGAGTGGAGAAAGGAGGGTAAAGGGGAGACACCAGGAAGGAAGGGAAGAAAATGGATGAATAGTGCGGGGAGGAGGGAACAGGAAGAGGAAGAAAGGAGAGGGAGAGGAGGGATGAGGGAACAAGGAGAAGCAGATGGGGGGAGAGAGGGAAGTGGGGAGGGAGAGGGGAGTAGGGGAGTGGGGGGAGAGAGGGGGGGAGTAGGAGGAAGGGAGAGGGAGTAGGGGAGGAGGGGGGAAGCAGAGAGAGAAGAAACGGAGAGAGAGGAGAGCGAGAGAGAGAGAAAGAGAGAGAGAGAGAGAGAAGAGAGAGAAACAGAGGAGAGAGAGCAGTGATCGAGTCAGAGCAGCTCTCGGGAGGAGAGAGAGGAGAGAAAAAAGAGTTTGAGAAGACTAGGAGAGGTCTGAGAAGAGAGAGAAGGAGCGAGAGAGAGAGAGAGAGAGGAGAAGAGAGAGAGAGGAGAGAGAGAGAGAAGAGAGAGAGAGAGAGAGAGAGAGAGAGGGTGTGGGAGGAGGGGAAGAGGGGAGGAAGGAGGAGATGGTAGCGAGAGGGAGAAGGGGTGACAGGGGCGACGCTTGGGTGGGGTAACCGTGATGAAAGAGGGAGAGGAAAGGAAGGGGGACGCGAGCGGCGGCTAACCAGGGAGGAGAGGGACATTTGCTCCTTATTGGCTGAAGTAGATCGTGGAGTAGAACGTGAGAATTTTTGCTAGACATGACATTCGCCATCGCCTAAGAGCTAGTCGTAGTAACATTCATAGTAAAGCGTAACATTAATAGCAAAAATAAAAGAATATTCAGACAATTATAAACAGCGCCATCAACGGCAGCGTTAGTAGCAATACCAGAATTAATAAGTAATGTTGATGGTAAAATACTCAATCTAAGTTTCGCTGTACTAAAGAATACAATTTTTTTTTGGTTGTAAAATATCAGCTGTTCCTTCGCGCTTTTCGGTCTGCCTGGGAGGAAGCAGAAAGGACGAGAAAGCGGGAGGAACGAGGAAGGAGAGAAGTGGAAGGATAAGAGAAGGAGAGGAACGAGGAGAAAAGAAAAAGGAGACAGAAGGAAGGAAGGGGAGGGGATGAGTTTTCTGATCGCGTGAGACACACGACTTCACTTAGTGCAGGAGAATTCAACCTAAAGTATATTGTAAAGTAATGCATGTTTTAGGCTAACTATTTATGTATGGTGAATGAGCCATGGCTGTGAGGTGAGGACTAGAGGCTATTTCGTCGAATGAAGCGCTAGTTTTGGCTGTAGCCGCCGTGGCCTGTGTGGTAGTAGGTGTTGGATGAGTAAATGTATACGGTAAGAAATAACAGAATGATTTACAGGAAGAAGGGTAGGTGCGTGTATGAGTAGATATAGGTAAGAAGAAGATGGAGGAGAGGAGAGGGGGGGGAGGGAGGAGAGGGAGAGGGAGAGAGAGAGAGAGCGAGAGAGAGAGAGAGAGAGAGAGAGAGAGAGAGAGAGAGAGAGAGAGAGAAGGAGGAGGAGAGAAGGAGAGAGAGTGAGGAGAGAGAGAGAAAGGACAGAGAGAGAGGAGAAAAGAGAGAGAGAAAGAGACAGAGAGAAAGGAAGAAGGGGAGAGAGAGAAAGAAGAAAGAGAGAGATATAAGATGAAAGATAAAATACGAGCTAGATGGACCACTGCATACGTGTCGAGACAGACAGATAGCTAAACAGACAAATAATCAAACATACATACAAACAAACAATTACGTAAACAAACAAACAAAATAAACAAAGTAGACAGCATAATAGACAAAAACAAACAAAAAAACAACATAGAAAAGAGAAAGAGGAGAAAGAGAGAGAGAGCAAGAGAAGCAGACCAGACCGGCCCTTCAAAATTTTTATTTCTCCCCTGAAGAAACGTCAACAGCAAGTGCATAAGGCAGAGTTGGACGACCTCTCTGCACGCCCTTCCGTGTGGGGCGATGGTCAGGCGGGGTGGTCGTCGGGCTCTCCTGGTGTGGGTTGTGAGGGGGGGGGGGGCGGGGGGTTCTGTTTTTTGGGTGGTGTGTGTACTAGAATGTGTTTTTGTTGTTGTTGTGGATGTGGTTGTTGTTGTTGTGTGGTGGTGGGTGGTGGTGGTGGTGTGGTGGTGTGTGTGTGTGTGTGTGTGTGTGTGTGTGTGTGTGTGTGTGTGTGTGTGTGTGTGTGTGTGTGTGTGGTGTGTGTGGTGTGTGTGTGTGTGTGTGTTATGTGTGTGTGTGTGTGCTGTGTGCTGTGTGTGCTTATGTGTGGTGTGTGTGCGTGAGAGAGAGAGAGAGAGAAGAGAGGAGAGAGAGAGAGAGAGAGAGAGAGAGAGAGAGGAGAAGAGGAGAGAGAGAGAGAGAAGAGAGAGAGAGAGAGAGAGAGAGAGAGGGAGAGAGAGAGAGAGAGAGAGAGAGAGAGAGAGAGAGAGAGAGAATTTTATAGGAATGTCGACATCTTCATCAGAAAACAAGGGAAAAAAATCAAGAAATTTCTCACAGAAGATACTCCCCCGCACCCTACCCCTCCCCTCCTCCAAAAAAGGAAAAAAAAATGAAGAAAAGGAAAATACTAGAATAGAAAAAAAAAGAAAGAGACAAAGTAAAATAATGGGGAAAAAAGAAAAAAGGAAAGACAGAAAGAAGAAAGAAAGAAACGAAGTAAAAAAAAAAAAAATAATGGGAATAACACTATTTTACGTCCGTAGTCCTCCGAGTCATTACCTCCTGCTGTCCATGTCTCCGAAGTGACTCAAGAAACTCCTCAGCTGATCGAACTTTTTTAATCTCCTTACTCCAGACACTGATAAGAGAGATAAGGCAGGAGACTCGCGTAACAGGATTCATTTTTCTCTTCTCTTCTTTCTTTTCTCTTTTCTTTCTTTTTGTCCTTAGAGGTGCGATTGCTTGTTTACTCTCTCGGGAAGTCGTCTGTCTCGACACAAACAACCCTTTTTTTATGATTTTTTGTTGTTTATGCCGTTGTTGTATTTGCTGGGTTGTTGTTACTACTATCATAACATTATTGTTATTTCGACAATTAATACTACCAATGTTAATGATAATATTACTATTATCATTACTATCATATAAACTATCACGATAATTTCTAATTTATTATCTTTATTTCTAATTTTTATTATCATTTCCTATGTATCATCTTTTGTATTGTCATCGTCAGCATCACCATCATCTCAACGCCGATATCGCTGTTGCTATCATCATCATTGTCATTATCAATTTCACTGCGATTATCACCATCAACAAAAAAAATCCGTGACACAGCTGCCAAAATCGGTATGTGTGTGGTGTGTGTGGTGTGTGTGTGTGTGTGTGTGTGTGTGTGTGTGTGTGTGTGTGTGTGTGTGTGTGTGTGTGTGTGTGACATTCATCGATTTTTTGTATTGTGTGTGAGTGCATTTGTGTACGTGTTCGTGTGCGTATCGGATACCTCTTTAACACGTACGACAAACGCAATAACAACTAATGCAAAAAAAAGGAAAAAAAATAACCGCAAATTCCCTTGTAATTACACTTATCAATTCATCACACGTGTCTAAGAGCATGTCAACGTAATCAAATAAGTATCTAGATTTCTCTCCACACACACGCATCATTACCTTCATTTTTTTTTACTTTCTATTTCATCATTAGCGTTTTTTTTTTTTTTTTTTTTACTTTCTATTTCATCATTAGCGTCATTTTTTTTTTTTTTTTTACTTTCTATTTCATCATTAGTTCTTTTTTTTTTTTTTTACTTTCTATTTCATCATTAGCTTCATTTTTTTTTTTTTTTTTGCGTTCTAATTCTCAAACTTCTCTACAGGGTAAATTAGCCCCCAGCTGAGAGTCCACGAGCCCCGAATGCGTCAGGGGATTCGGACGAGGCAGACGAACAAGCGAAACAAAGAAAAAAACACGCGGATACAATGGAAAAGTTCCTCTTTAAGCTGCAAAAAGAATCCATAGCACAAGTGTCAAGAAGCCCACTTTGGCTCTCTTAAGGCGACTTAGACCCACGGTGTAGCCCCTGCCACCCTCCTCCTTCCCCTCTTCTCTGCCCCCTCCTCCTTCCCCCTCGCCCCCTCAGCCCGTCTCCCCCACTTCGGTTTGCGCCCCCACCCCTTCCCACTCTGGTTTACGCCCCTCCCCCCCCGCCCCCAGCCGCGACTTCCCACCCCTTCCCCCTCTGTTTACGGCCCCCCTCGCCCCGCCTCCCCCCTTACCCTGACATGGTTTACACTCCCCCCCACCTGTTTCCGCAATGACTTCCTCTTCTCTCCCTCTCCTCTCTCTCTCTCGCACGCCTCTCTTTCTTCTTCTCTTCTCTCGTTCCTTTTTCCTCTCTCTCTCTCTCCTTTCTTCTTTCTCTTTCTCGTCTTCCTTCTCCTCACTCTTTTTAGTGTTCCTCAAATCCTTCCTACGCTCTCTCCTCCCTCCTCCCCGTTCCCTCATCCCCCTGCTCCTCTCTTTCTCTCTCTTTCTTCCTCTTCTCTTCAGACTTCTCTATTCCCTCTCTCCTCTTTCATCAATCTATTCCTTCTCCATTGCTCCATTTGCTTCTTCTTCCTCCTTCTCTTTCCTCCTTCTTTCCTTTCCTTCTCCTCTCCTCTTATCCGCTTCCTCGCCCTCCTTCTCCTCCTCCTCCTCCTCCTCGTCTTCCTCTTCCTCTATTTCCTCTTCCTCCCCTCCTCCAGTGGTTTATCGGTCTCCATCTCTTCCTTGTCATCATATTTTTATAAGAAGGAGGGAGAGGAGGGGAGGGAAAGGAGGAAGGGGGAGGAGAAGGAAGAAGAGGGAGAGAGGAAGAAGAGGGGAAGGGAAGGAGGAAGATGGAGAGAGGAAGGAGGAAGAGGGAAGTGGAAGGAGGAAGAGAGAATTAGAAAGAGGAAGAGGGGAAGGCAAGGGAGGAATAAGAAGACGAGAAAGCGGGAGGAAGAGGAAGAAAAGAAAGCGGGAGGAAGAGGAAGAAGAGAAGTGGAAGGTAAAGGAAGAAGGAGATAACGAGGAAGAAAAGAAGAGGGGGGAGGAGGAAAGAAAGGAAGAGGGGGAAGGAGGAAAGGAAGGAAGTGGGGATGAAACAAGAAAAGGAAAAATAAAGAGAAACAGAGATTGAGGCAAGGAAAAAAAATCTAACAGCAGGGAGGGGGGGGGCGAGGAGACGAGGGAGCGAGGCAGGTCACAGTGCGGAGGTCATGGCGTGACCCCGAGTGGTGACCCGAGTTAACCCCTTCAGCACGTGCGAGAGAGAGGCCAACGTAACGAGTTCCTGAGCAGTGAGTGGCGGCGAATTTGAGTGGCTTTTTGGCGTTTTTTTTTTTTTTTTTTTTTTTTTTTGAGGTGTAGTTTTTTCTTTTCTTTTTCTTTTCTTTTCGTGTGTTTGGGAATGACTGGTTTTTTTCCCTTTCTTACTGTTCTTGGTGTTCTTCTTGCTTCTTCTTTCTTTCTTTCTTTCTTTTCTTTTCTTTTTCGTGTGTTTGGGATATAACTGGTTATTTTCTTATTATTCTTGGTGTTTTTTTTTTTCGCGTGTGTTCGAATTACTGATTATTTTCCTTTCTTATTACTATTGGTATCTTTTTTTCCTTTTCTTTTCTTTTTCTCTTTCGTATGTGTGGGAATAACTGGTTATTTTCGTTTCTTGTTATCTTTGGTGTCATTTTCTTTTCTTTTCTTTTCTTTTCTTTTTCGTATGTGTGGGAATGACTGGTTATTTCCCTTTCTTATAATTCTTGGCGTTTTTCTTCCTCATTTTCCTGGCTTTTCGTTCTGTTTTTATCATTTTTTCTCTTCCACTTCCCCTTCATATTCCATTTTTAGTTCTTTCTTTTTTCCTTTTCATCTTCTGTTGCGGCCGCTACTTCCTTTTTTTCTGTTTTCTTATTAGTCCGTCTTCCTTTTTATTGTCTCTATCTAAATATCTATCTATCTATCTATCTGTTTTTCTCTCACACACATCTCTCTCTTCTCTCTCTCTCTCTCTCTCTCTCTCTCTCTCTCACATCTCTCTCTCTCTCTCTCTCTCTCTCGTCTCTCTGTCTGTCTCTCTCTCTCTCTCTTCTATCTTCTCAATCTCCTGT
>NW_020869791.1:253777-256277 GCF_003789085.1 Penaeus vannamei | reverse complement strand
TCAACAATGCAGAGTTCAGAAGTGTGCAGTGCAATAATGCATACGCTATACGTCTGACTAATAGTGATTGTATCTCATTTCATTGAAGTTGTCTGTCACACGTCACCAACAGCAATTTGAGGCAAAGCAATAATGAAAACAGGTAATGCAGTCCTCATACTTCGGGAGCGACTCATTACATCAAAATATACTTTCTCAAGACAACATTTGCACGATAAAACGTAATGCAAGACAAGAATACACGATTGGCGCAAGTCGGTTATCTTCCGGAGACAGTACGCATGTAATTCTTGTACAATTAACGTTTTTTGCGGGACGATGTGCGCATGTGGCTGCGTGAGTGCGTAGACGAGTTAATGAGTTAATGAGTGTGAGTTATGAAATGAGTGAGTCAGAGTATAGCACACGAGTAGAAAATAGAATGCTGATAGATTTTGTTAGTCATTAGTAAGTAAGGCGAGAGTGAGTAAAAAAGGAATAGGATGGCGTGGAAGTTGGAAGAAATAAGCGAAGGTGAGGAGGGGTGGGTGGGCGGGAGGCTAAGGATAGGATGGGTGGGGTGGGGTGGGGTTTAAAAGAGGTATGGGTGAGGATGGGGGTGGGGTTAGGTATGTTAGGCTGGGGTGGCAATGTGGATTGCGCTTAATGAAAATAGTCACCGATCTGACTGTACGAAAAAAAAAAAACATTCACACTAATAACAATGAACTTGCGTTAATTTCAATATTAATCAACTACTATGCGAAATCATAAAAATGGTACTTTAATTAGTACGTAAAATTAATGAAACGGTGACTGGTTTGGGTCAGCTTCCCTGAGACAACTGACCCAAAAGACAACCCTCGTGGTTGTAAGTGATACTTAAACTTAAAATAGATTCCCTGAGGAATAGTGATGATGGGCCCAAACGTAGAAGGGATATCATCGAACGAACTCATACGCAGAACGCAAATTGGGTATTCCATCTTCTTGGGAAATACCAGCGATAATCTCTCACGTATAGTCGTATAAGAAGGCGCGTGGCGCTGAGATCGCCTGGGCGATAGGTGTGCTGCGTGGCACAAGAACAACTTAACATTAATTACCTTAACCTAATTACATGTCCATACCCAGCTGTGGGTCGTCACCAAGGACCATGAAATAATGATGAGGTGAGGTTCGTGATCTTGATAATCGAAAATCAATATGAAATCGTAGTAGCTGTTTAATATAATTAATCTCTAACACGGAGATCACTAAATAAAAATTAAATACAAATAGCTTGAATGTATTTTTGGGTCGAGCAGAATCAGATGGCTTCTACCTGAGTAAGGTCAAAGTGAGGTCGTTATTCGAACATTCGCTGAAAATAGCAATAGCTAGATAATAATAGATAATACTATAAAAAGTACACAATAATCTAGAAATTAAATAGTGAAATTACCAATAAATGGACATGAATAATTAAGGAAAAATATATATCTATAAAGAAGACGAATAGAAAAAAGTGGAACATAATTCGCAACAGCACTAAGGGGAGATGTGTCATCTTGTGACAAAACCTGACCGTGACGTGACCTGTGTGAAGTCACTCGCACTAGGAAACGAATATAACTATTTATACATGAAAATAATGAAGCTGATATTCATATAAACATACAACTGAACAAGGCATACTTTTCTTGTATACATATAGATACGAAAAACTATAAAACGTTATCACTACAAAAAAAAACTAATTTAACGCTAGTGGATTAGAAATGGTAGAGAGGAAGGGGGGATTAACGGGTGGGAGCTAGGAGAGAGGGAAGGGGTTTAGGATGGTAGTGATAGTAATAGCGGGAGTGTAAGGAACGGGTATAGGTGGGAAGCGTCGGGAAAGAGAAAAAGTTGGTGCATAATATAACTAAATTATTTAAATATTCCAAAATATCCCACAAATGCATATTTAAACCGAGCCTAAATAAATGCACTTAGTAATATGCGAAATTAACGTCGATATACCGTCGGTTTATACACTGGAAGATAATAAGAATAAGAAAATATACCAAATATATGGCAATACTTGTAACTCTAGCCACGTGGCTTAGTATGGTTAATTTAAAGAAAAATGCACGGCCTAGTTCACCCACATAAATGAAAGATTTAAGCATTATTAACGATTTATGCTAACTAGGCTAGCATGAGAGTTAGAAAAAAACACCCCAAAGAAAGAAAATGTACTCTCGCAATTGATAAAAATAGGGATTGATTCCCTTAAAAAAAGCGACGATCTACCATGACGAGAAAAAAAAACATGGTAGATAACAGAAAGAAGAAAAGAAAATGCACTTTACACGAATACTTTAGTAGATATTTGAAAAAAAATCACTGCACTTGTAAAAAAACGGCATGCACACATAGGCGAAGAAAGGGGAAAGAAAAGGAAATTGCCAATGGTGTACTTACAGCTTTTCGGAGGCTTGTTTGTGTCATCCCATCGCTGCCACCAGTTGTCAGGGTTTTTGTGTTGCCCTGATTT
>NW_020869791.1:246277-248777 GCF_003789085.1 Penaeus vannamei | reverse complement strand
AAAATAGAGGAGAAAATGAGAGACAAATAATGAGCCAGAGTGATACGGAGAAAAAGAGATCGAAGGAGAGGATAAGCAAGAAAGCATAATATCCAACGTTACTACTATTGCAATTATATCAACAGCAATAACAATAGTAAGGATGATAAAAATACAACTATCAAAATTCTTTTATCATTGTCTTTGATCTTATAATTATCACCATTAGTAGTAGTTTCACTATTGTTGTCCTTATCACTATCATCATTATCATTATCTTCATGAAGTATTAATAGCAATAGTAATAGAAGCAGTAATAATGACAGTAGTAAAAATAGTATCATTATTATCACAATGCTTGAGTAAATGAAATGATAACAATGATGATGATGATAATGATTACAGTGGCAATGATAATGGTGATAGTATTATTACATATAACAATAACGACAGTAACAAAAATAATAATGATAATACTACTAATGATTATTATAAAAAATAAATTTCATTCATAATGATATTATTACTATTATCAAATAATGATTATTGTCATAGTGGCAATAATAACAATGATAGTAATAATAATAGTTATGATGATGATGATAATAATAATAATAATAATAATAATAATAATAATAATAATAATAATAATAATAACAATATTGATAATGATAATGACAATGATGATAACAATAATAACAACAATGCTAATGATAATACCAATGATGATAATGATAACAATAACGGTGATGATAGTAATGATAACAATGTTGGTAAAGATGGTAATAATAAGAGTGATAATAATAATAATGATGATGACAATGCAAATAATAATGATTATTATGATAATGATAATATTGATAATAACAATAATGATAGTACTATTGATAATGGTAATGACCATGATAATAATAATAATAATGACAATAATGATGATAATGACAATGATAATAATGATGATAATAATAAAACTGATAATAATGATAATTATGAAAGTTGAAACAGTAATAATATTGATAATAATTATGATAATCTTGATAACAATAATAGTGACAATAATGATGATAATAAAAATGATGATAATGATGATAATGATAATAATAAACCTGATGATAATGATGATAATGATAATAATAAACCTGATGATAATTACAATGATGATGATAAGGATAATTATAAAACGGATGATAATGATGATGATAATGATTATAGTTGTAATAGTAATAATAATGATAATGATGATGATAACGGTCATGATAATGATAACAATAATGATGTAATAATAGTAATGATGATAATAATCATAATGGCAACAACAATAACAATAATAACAATGATGATGATGAATTTAAAACGAAAATGATCAGAATGGTAATGATGATAATGATACTAAGGATAACAACTTTAATATGGAAAACAATATTTGAAAGAACAATAATGATGATAATAATAAAAATGACAATAATAATAATGACAAGAATTGTAGTAATGATGATGATGATAATAATAATAATAATGATAATAATAACACAACAATGATAAGAATAATGATGATAGTAAAAATGATAATGATAATGATAATACTAATAATGATTATGATGATGATGCTAAAAATAATAGTAAAAAATATAGCAGAAATGACTGAAGACGAATGATAAGATAATTATAATAATAGCAATACTAATAACAACAATTATAGAATTTCATAATGAGACGACTTAATGATGATAATAATGATGATAATGATAATGATAATGATAACAATAATAAGGATGATAATAATAATGATAATAGTAATGATAATAACAACTTTGGTAATGGTAATAATGATTATGATAACAATAATGATGATAAGGATAAAAACAGCAATAATGATGCTAATAACAATGATGATAATAATAATGATAATGATAATAATAATGATAATGATACTACTAATAATAATGATAATGTTAATGATAATAACCATAATAATAACGATTGTAATAATAATAACAATAATAATGATAATAACAACGATAATGATAAAAATAATAATAGTATTAATAGAACTAATGATGATAATAATGATATGGCGGATGGTAACATTAATGATTATAACAATAATAGTATAATGATAATGATAATACTACTACTATTACTACTACTAATAATAGAAATAATAATAACAATGATAATAATAATAATAATGATGATAATAACAATGATGATAATAATAACAATAATGAAAATGGCAATATCAATAATAGCAATAATAATTATATTGAGAATAATTATATTTATAAAGCTAATAACAATAATGATAACAGCAATAACAAAAACAGAAATGCGAGTAATGTGTGCGTGCGTGTGTACGTCTTAGCATATACCCTCCGTGTGCACCCGTGTGCGTGCGAGGCCCGCTATCACCGTCGGCATCGCGGGGCTGAAACCTCCGGTGCAACCCTGCTGTCTTGCAACCACCGAAGTGCAACACCTGCTTGCAACGAGGCTCTGGGTCATTTGTTACTTGCGGGTAATG
>NW_020869791.1:233777-236277 GCF_003789085.1 Penaeus vannamei | reverse complement strand
AAAGCAGGTGCCAGAAGCCGAAACTTGCTGTGTGCTGTGACACATGTGGAGTAGATGTCCGAAAGCGATGTTAGTGTTGAAGCAGGTTCTGAAGTCGATGCCGAAGTAGCAGGAGCTGAAACTGCCACTGAAGGGCTGAAGCAGACCTTGAAGCTGGCGCTGGCGCTGGAACAGGAGTTGAAGCTGGCGTGGAGTAGGAGCTGAAGCTGGCACTGAAGGGCTGAAGCAGACCTGAGGCTGGCGCCTGGACAGGAGCTGATGCCGATAGTGCGGCTGGAGAGATTTACTTTCAGCACACCTCGCACATTTTATCCCCCAAGCTGGGGGAATTCGGCCTCATCGTTAAGACGAGGAAATGGCTTGGGATTGCGAGAAGGCAGAACAGCCTGTTGTTTCTTTAGCAATTTGTTTTTTCTATCGTTCGGATAGTATGCACATAATGCGAGAGTTTGCATTAGTTCAAGTCTGCAATTGGCACATTTTCCTTGGGAGCTCGATTACCCTGTGCGATTTTTTCGGCGCACTCCCTGCTCCTGTGAGCGGTCGCGCAAGTACGACAGCGCGGCTCCTCGCGGGGACAGGCGCGTGCCCCGTTGCCCCCATCTGGAACAGTTGGCGCAAAATGGGGTGAGGATTTGAAGAAGCGCACCTGAAAGGTGCCATGCCCTCCACAATTTTGATGGTTTGGGGGATTTTCTCCCCTTCATAAGTGATAATGAGCCGCCTGTGTCATTCTACCGTTTAAATTGAATGCGTTTAGCGTGTTATAATCTTTTCATTGTATTCGTGATTCTCACTGGTGTCAATTTCCCTCGGGACATCGAACACAACGAGGTTAGTGCAGTGTCCTTTGCCATAAGCTCTGCTCATTTCGAGAATTTCTCCTGCCGCTCCGGTCGTGGTTATTCGTTTAAGAATTTCTTCATTCTTACAGCGTACGTAGATGTTATTTCGACCTAGTCTTAATTCTAGGGCTTCCTTTAGTCTTGTGTTATAAGGAGCCATCTTCAGCACTTGAGACACCCAACGGTATTTGTCCCATGTGTCCACTAGCTTCGTGTCCCTCCTGAAATAGGCACACATATGGCTGGGGGATACAAGTTCTGCAGACTCATTACTCAATTGTCTTTTTGCTTTTTTCTTTGTTCGTTCGTTCTCAGTATTCGTATCACTTGCTGAGATGTCCATCTCCGTCAACAGAGAAAACCCGGCTTGGGTAGCCATTGTATACACAGGTGTTCTGAGGTCAGATCATTCGCTGAAATGTCGCACACAAACAGACCTCACCTATTTACTTGGGTGCGGTTAGCGTAGAGACCGCACAGATTCCTCACATAACTACACATATATCTGGTTTGAATTCATTAATGTTTTTTCCACTTTCACTGTAAGTAGCTTTGGATCTTCACAGATATTTCATGAACACGCACTCGTTCACTTGAAATCGAAAGGTCTCTTTGGGCCCCATTGTCTGGGTGATTTGGCAGACTGAGGTCACACCAGGTCACAGAGGGAAAAAAAGTCACGTCCTCTCTCTATGATGGTTGGTACGGAACTGGGGGAGGCTGAGAGTTGAGGTGGCTGCTCTCTCGGAGGTGAGGAGGCCTGGCAGCGGCATGACCTGTGTAGGTGGCTACACCTATTACTGGTCGGGCTGCAGCGATGGCCACCATCTCCAGGGAGTAGCCATTGCCATCTCCAGCAGACTCCAGCCCTCGGTAGTAGAGGTTACTCCTGTTGATGAGCGTATAATGGTATTGAGATTGAAGCTATCTTTTGGCTTCATGTCTCTTATTGCTGTGTACGCTCCTACCGATGTTTGTAAACTTGACGTGAAAGAGATGTTCTATTCCAAACTTACATCTGTGGTAGACAGATGTCCCCGACGAGATATTCGCATTGTTCTGGGCGACTTCAATGTGGTATCGGGCTGTGATCGAGCTGGCTATGAGATGTCTGTCGGTCCCCATGGTTCAGGAGCTGATGCCGGTAGCGAGAATAGCCTCCTTTTCCGGGACTTTGCTAGGTCCCAGAAATTGAGGATTTCTGGCTCCTGGTACCAGCGCCCAGACCCACATCGCTGGACATGGTACAGTGATGCGGGTAACGCAGCCAAGGAGATCGACCACATACTTGTTAGCACTCGTTGGAGGATCCTTCAGAATTGCAGGGTGTACAGGAGTGCTGAGTTCTGTGGTACTGACCAATAGATTGGTTGTGGCTACCCTCCGGGTCCACTTCAAAACCCCCCAGCGGTCAAATGATCACCCTAGGGTGTTTCATTTGGACAGGCTGAGGGAGGGGGAGTGTGCCCGCGGGTTTGCTGAGGCAATCTCCGATCGTTTCGCAGTGCTTGGCAGTCTGACAGACCCTGTTCTTCTGTGGGATGCCTTTAAACGTGAAACGCTTGATGCAGCTCAAGATACGATTGGTGTACACCCGAGAGCAGTACAGAATTCCATCTCGCAGGAGACACTGGAAGCCACAGATGCATGTCGTA
>NW_020869791.1:218777-221277 GCF_003789085.1 Penaeus vannamei | reverse complement strand
TGTTATTGTTATTATTATTGTTAGCATTACCATTAAATTTTTGTCACTGTTATCAATATAATTATTGTTATCATTATCATCATCATTACTATTATTTTATCATCACTATGATTGTTATCAATTATACTATTAGATTATAATTTCCATTACTGTTATTATTATCATGATTATTGTTCTTATCACTGTTATTGTTGTTATTACTATTACTATTAATATCCTTATCATTATTATTATCATTATCACTGCAGTTATTTTCATCATCATTATCATTATCAGCAGCAGCAGCAATATCATTATATTTATCATTATTACTATTATCTTAATCACCATCATCATTATATATACCATTATGATAATTGTTATCACTGCCATTATCATTTTATAGACGTTATCATCATTAATATCATTATCATCCTCATGATAATCATTATTTTCATTATTATGACCCTCATTGCCATTACCATCATCGAACTGTGATAAAGTCTCTTATCATTTACTGTATAATGTAAATTGTGCGATCATCATTTGCAGTACCAACGAATTCGTTATCAATGTTATTAGTACCATTATTAACATATTTATGAATATATTAACCTCTCCAATCGGGATTCGATCCCTCACCGCCGTTGCAAGGGAATGCAAGACGGTCACCCTATCCCTAGGCCACCACCCACTAAAGGGAGCATACAACCAGGCGCCACCTAGAGCCATGGACATTAATTACTCATACATGAGCAAGCATAGCCAGATTTTACACACACTCCCCGTGGGCATTCGGGACTTATGGAAAGAGCAGATCAAACCAAATCAGATAACCTGAGGTGTATTCAAATGAAAGATGGAATAATATAATTATCATTATCACCATACCTTCATTGTATACTATCGCATTACTGTAATGATAAAAGGAATCATTTGTAAAATCTTTATCCACCAGGATCACTGTAAGCATTTTGTATTATTATTTTGCAGAGTAAGAGTTGATCCCCCTCTCCCGCATCTATTTTGGATCCAGTCAGCAAAGTACTTGTTGATAAAAAAGTAAGTATTTTTTCGGTATTTCATTCAATATATATCACACCGAACTACGTTCACCCCTAAAAGCAACCTCGAAAAGAACAACATCAGCGCCAACCAAATCAACAACAACATCAACCTCAACCGGATTCTGAGTGTCCATCATCCACGCTGAGACTCCCCGCTTTCCCGAGTTAATAAATCCGTCTTGTGTAATCGAGCCTGATATTAATTAGGAAAGAAATAAGTATATTCTCAAAATGCTCGAATGAAAAATATGAGAAGGAAAATATATGTTCCTCCATCTTGCATTTACTCTTCGGCGAACACGATTATATAGCGAGAAAATTCAGAGAGAGAAAAAAATACGAAAAGGAAAATATATGATGGATATATTTTTTTTTTCTTCGTAACCCGTAAATAATATCAGGTTCATAGTTGCCATGACGACTTGTCCCTCCAAATTAATTCCCAAAAAATCCTGATAGAAAGCGATGTACTAGAAAAACCCCTTTTAAAAACGATGATCCAAATGAGGTAATGACATAAATAACCCCAGATAATTGGACCACTGAAACAGCTGCCACAGGTAATCAGACGATATTACGCTAAATGACAACTGTAATGATACAGTGGCTGGGGAGGGGGAGGGGGGCAGGGGGGTATTAAAAAGGAGTTGCTTGATGGTATTTTAGTCAAACCTGTTTTGCTCAAATGGCTTAGATGAAGAATATATATATAAGGCGGATGGAGCCTCAGCGCGGCGGGTTTCACTGTGCATGTGTTCATAGGTTTGTATATTTGTATGTTATGTTTATGGATATGTTTTATGTTTATAAACGGGTACTGATGCATGTGTATGTATTTCAATGTTAATGCGTGTCTATAATGATTATTGCAATCTGCTATCGCTTTCTTCCTCTCTCATGCACAAGCACACACACACAAACCGATACAAACACACAGAGGCCCTGAATATCACCTTCAAGAAACCGCAGAAAGAAACATGAAGGAAATGTGTCTATTTGATAAATTATCTTGGGGCTCCACGCAAATTGGCTCACCGCATGTGCTTCGCTGTTATTACGATCGCTCTCTCTCTCTCTCTCTCTCTCTCTCTCTCTCTCTCTCTCTCTCTCTCTCTCTCTCTCTCTCTCTCTCTCTCTCTCTCTCTCTCTCTCTCTTTGTGTGTGTGTGTGTGTGTGTGTGTGTGTTTGTGTGTCTGTCTGTCTGTCTCTGTCTCTCTCTCTCTCTCTCTCTCTCTCTCTCTCTCTCTCTCTCGTCTCTCTCCTCTCTCTCTCTCTTCTCTCTCTCTCTCTCTCTCTCTCTCTTTCGTCTCTCTTTTGTGTGTGTGTGTGTGTGTTTTCTCTCTCTTCCCTCTCTGCTCTCTCCTCTCTCTCTCTTCTCTCTCTCCTCTCTCTCTCCTCCTCTCTCTCCCTTCTCCTTCTCGGTCCTCTCACTCTCGCTCTCCTCTCGGTCGTCT
>NW_020869791.1:161659-171659 GCF_003789085.1 Penaeus vannamei | reverse complement strand
AATTGTGTCAACCTTCGGGAGCTTCTTCGTTTTAGACGGGGAAGGAGGAGGAGGAGGAGGAGAACGAGGAACAGGAGGAACATTAGGAGGAGGAGGAAGGGGAGGGGAAGGGTGAAGAAAAAAGAAAAGGATGAGGCACATACGCCATATCTATGTGTGTGTGTGTGTGTACATATATATATATATATATATATATATATATATATATATATATATATATATATATATATATATATATAAAGAGAGAGAGAGAGAGAGAGAGAGGATACAAGAGTATTTAAGGTATATATGACCTTAATCATTCGCGTTTACGAGGTTCAGAACAGAAAACAGAGATCCAAACAGATACAACTTTAAGCAGAAAACGGGAAATACGATCATATTCAAGAAAAATGGGAAATGCGATCATATTCAAGAGAAAACGGGAAATGCGATCATATTCAAGAGAAAACGGGAAATGTGATCATATTAAAAAAAACGGGGAAACGTGACGGAAAACGATCAAATTCATAAGATGAGCCCTTGCAGTCGCCATATAGTAAAGTAGTTATGGCCATGGATGTAGTCATGCAGGCAAGTCGTACCCGAAAGCTTGCTTGCAAATGCTTGTGCCAGTAACCCGCATGTGCGTGTTTGCATGTCCCTGTGATCAGACATGCATGTGGTTTTCGTGTGTGCATTTTTTGTAATTTCTTGCACGGCTGGTTGAACAAATTTGTACACAACGTACATCCCTGCGTTATATAAAGTATTTTCGTGTCAGTATGTGTGTTATGATTTGCAATGCGTATGTGTAACAGCGTGGACTTCCATGTGTTTGTTACACGTATATTTCCAGCAGAGCATGTGCTCCGCTGCATGACTCAGGACGAGGGTTTAAGATATGCATGAGTCTGCGCCGCGTGCTGCGTATCCCTCAATCTGTAACTGCAAAATGAATTGCCTTTGACTCGCTTTGTGCTAAGTAACACGCGCTCCGTGAGGGTCTCTCCGTAATGCACACTTATTGCGTTTACAAGCACACAAAGATTTGCCTGCGCGTGAATTAGCAAGCGTATCTATTCATTCACGTGCGTGTATGTGTGATGTGAGTCAGTATGAAAGTAAAACTGATGGCCAGCCGGCTTTGGCTCACATATTCGGCAGAAAACAGAACAAAAAGGTTATGATGCAGAAAAGGAAGTAAAAGAAAAAGCAAAGGAGCGCAGCAGCTCGCCGAGCGAAGGCATCCTCGGGACCTGAAGTTCGTCAAGCAACTGCTTTCGTCCCGAAGGAAGCAGGCAATTCCTCGGCCGATAAGATCGTCTCGGGAGGCGCCCGCGCCGCACCGCAGCCGCCACCGCAAGCGACGTCCCGGCCGCGGAAACCCGACTCTCTCCTCCCGACGCGGCCGCGGCGCCCATGCTACCGAGTCTCCGCTCTTGCTTAATCACCAATTAAACATATGCGTGTAAATGCACGCCCATGCGCGCAAGCACATGCGATCCCTGCGAGGCAACAGGGAACAGGATTCACTGTACATGTAGTAACATATTCTTAACCGAAAACGAAAAATCAAATCAAGCGCATTTTCATCGCCATTTATGCTTTAAACCAGTCCTTGGTATAATTTCTCTAGAGGCGTTCCGAAACGCTCAAAATAAAAACCCGACGCACCTTCGCGAAAGCCCTTCATGTCCAGGGCCTCGAAGACCCTCATTACGCCTGTATCACAAACCTTCACAATATATAATCACCCGTTCCTTAATTACATCATCCATAATATAAAGCCCGCGGATAGCGACGCTGCTCTCCGCAACATAAATCACACCATCCTTCACGACGTCAATCAGCGAAGTCTCCATTAAATCAATCCGAAGGGAGCCGCGCCGCCCGCCGGAGAACCGCCTTCAGAAGGGCGCTGATGATGGCTGCGGTTCTTCCACTCCGGTAATGCGCATCTTCTTGTCAAAATATCTTCTAGAGATCGCTAAGATAATGCCTTTTTGCCTGTCCCAAAATTACCCCTTCAGTTTTCTTGCGTTTTCTTTCAACGAAAAAAGAAAAAAAAAAAAAAAGAAATAAAAAATGTACACTTTATATACGGGTTGCGGTGAGGTGATCTTCCTGTCTCTGTTATCTGATGTGTCGGTGCTCACACGGGAAGACAAGCTGGATTTATGGGTTGATGGCCTGTCTCGTGTGGGAGTGTGCGTATTGTGCGCGTTCATGTGTGTATGTGTCTGTGTTAGCAGCCATTAGAGAGAACAAGTGATTTAGAATATAATACTATTATTGTTACTTTTCTGTTTTGTGTCATGACTCTCTTTTGCTCTCAATTTCTCTTTGTATATGTATGTATGTCTGTATATGTAAGTTCGTGTATATATGTATTTGTATATGTATATGTGTATGTATATGTATTTGTATATGTTTATATATAATATATATATATATATATATATTATATATGTGTGTGTGTGTGTGTGTGTGTGTGTGTGTGTGTGTGTGTGTGTGTGTGTGTGTGTGTGTGTGTGTGTGTGTTGTGTGTGTGTATATATATATATATATATATATATATATATATATATATATATATATATATATATATATAGAGAGAGAGAGAGAGAGAGAGAGAGAGAGAGAGAGAGAGAGAGAGAGAGAGAGAGAGAGATGAATTGATAGATAGATAGATAAAGAGATCATATATCAATGTATGCTCTCAGATATGTATCTTTACGTCCGCTACCCACCCCTAAGAGAGAAAACCCGGGACGACAGACCACATTCGTCATCCACATCCGGCAGAGACCAACGACAACCACATTAGCCGCTGATCCACGCGAATCCGCACCCGATCGGCTGCCACCACGGAGTGCAATTGCCATAAACCCGATGCTACTGTTTCTCGCGACGAGTTACCGAACAATTTGCATACAATTATACTGTGCTTGGGGAATACGCCAAGCACAGTGATAATGGTGATCAGAATGATGATACTGGTATTATTTCTATGAATGATAATGATAATGAAAATAAAAAGATTAATGATGATAAGTAATAAAAAATGATGACAATGACTGATAATGATTAGTAAATTATGATTATGGTAGTAATGATAAAAAATGATAATGATGATAATAATAATTGTAAAAATAATGACAATAGTAAAAATAATGATGATAATCAAAATGATAATAATAATAGTAATGACAGTAGTAATGATAATGATAATTATGACAGTAATAATAATGATAACAGTATTGATGGCAATAACAGAAATGATAATAATGATTATAATAATGATGGTAATAATAGAAAAGATAATAATAATAATAATAATAGAAATGATGATGATAATAATAATAGCAATAATGATGATGATGATAGTAATAATCATAATAATAATAATAATGATAAAATAATAATAACAATAATAATGATAATGATTAAAACAATTACATTAATGATACGATACATAACACATGAAATGAATATGCATATATTCATGTGCGTGGGTCTACACGTTCATGTGTTTGTTTGTGTGTGTATGTGTGTGTGTGTGTGTGTGTGTATGTGTGTGTGTGTGTGTGTGTGTGTGTGTGTGTGTGTGTGTGTGTGTGTGTGTGTGTGTGTGTGTGTGTGTGTGTGTGTGTGTGTGTGTGTGTGTGTGTGTGTGTGTGTGTGTGTGTGGTGTGTTGTGTTGGTGTGTGTGTGTGCGCGCACGTAAGTGCGCTAGTGTGCACGTGTCTATATTCATACTCATGCCTACATTTATACAAGTATAAATGCAAATGCAATACGAAACAGACGACCAAGCGCAGACGTCTCTACATCCGTCCATTCCTACGCATACGCCCGTACGTCCCTCTGTCCGCACGCCCGTCCGCAGTCGGTATAAAGTCCGCGTGGGTGGCAGCGCGTGGAAAGAATTACGGCAGTAAAGTAATGTGGTTCTCTGACAAGTAATTCTACGACAATTAACTTGCTGATTAGATACAGCAGGTGAGGCAAATTCTACGCTTTTATGGCTAGTTGGCAACACCTCATTTGCTTTCGATATTACCATACTAGGATCAATGTTTAATGACAAGATTAACAATTACCAATGTCATGAAAAAATAGATTACGTTCGGCTATCATTAACAATCAGATGAAAAAATCAATCAATTATTTCCGCGATGTTAATAGAATCATAACCTTTGATATGTACGCGTGAGAGACAACAGTAATAACAAAATGACAAAAATGATAAAAGAGATAACGTAATTAATATTTTCGCTGTAATCATAACCGAATCAATAAAGTCGACAGTAAATTACATCAAGAGAGATAGATAGATAGATAGATAGATAGATAGATAGAGAGAGAGAGAGAATCACACTAACAATACAAATGAACAAATCAGTAAAGAATAATGGTAACAGCAACAGACGAATGATAACAACAGTACTTACGAAAAAAAAAAAAAAAATTATAAAGACACAAAGACATAACAACCCAAATGCCAATAATATACAATAAGTGACAATAATAGCGACCCTGACAAAGGAGACACAGATTAAACTAATAACGCCATCGAAAGGTTAACGATGCAACATGCACGCAAAGGCAACATAAATGACGATGATGCAGCAAAGAAAGGCAAAGATACATTAAGGAAAACAAATAGATAATAATAGTAATAAAAGGGTCGGGGAGGAAATAAAAAGATAAAAAATAAAGCCAAGGAAATTGTATTGATAATGATAATGACTACGATGATAATCATAATATAAATAAAGATAGTAATAATAATGATAATGATAAAAATATAAATGCCGATAGTAAGGATAGCATTACTACTAATAATAAGAGCAATGATAATGATGATAACAGTGATACGAATGATATCAATGATAATGATAGTAATAAAGATGATGCTGAAAATGATTATAGAGATGATAACATAATGATAACAATAATTCTATAGGTGATAATAATGATGATAACAATAATGATAACAATGATAATAACAATCATGATAATAATGAAACTGGTAATAATAATAATAATAATAATAATAATAATAATAATAATGATAATAGTAATAATAATAGTAATATAATAATGATAATGATAATAGTGATAATAATGATGATGCTAATAACAAAAATAGCAGCAATAATAATGGTAATGATATTGATATCATCACCATAATGAAGATAATAGTAGTTATAATAATGATAATGATACTGTTAATGATAGTAATTTTAATGATTAAAGAGGTGATTAAATTGATAATAACAGGAACGAGAAGAGGAAAAATAAAAATAAAGAGAAAAAATCACACATGAAAACAAAGCAAATGACAAATTAAAAAATGGAGCATAAAAATATATTAATTCTGAAACTAGGAAAGGCGACCTTAGCGACACTTGGCACTCGCCCTCGTTGGCGGCACTGCTCGTTGGCGACCCTTAATTGGCGCTCTTTTAATATTTGATGTCGTCCCGGGAATCATTTTATGGACTTTGTTAATTGACTTCTCGCTGATGTCAACTGCTCTTCCTCTGTCTTCGTTTCGCTACGGGGGGCGGGGGGAGGAGGGGGTGATGGGGGGGAAGGGTAAGGGGAGAGGAGGAGGAAGGGGGGAGGGGGGCTGGGTGGAGGGAAGGGGAAAAGAGGGAGGGGAGGGGGTGAATGAGGATGAATGTCTCTATTTGGGGGTTTGGGGTAAGGGGGGGGGAGGAGCAGCTGAATGTCTCTATTTCGGGGTAGATTTGCAGCCTTCCCTTCCTCTTTGTTTGTTTGTTTGTTTTCGGTTTCAGTTTGGTACTCAACTTTTTTTCTTCTTTTTCTTTTATTTCTCGTTTTCTTTTTCCACAGATATTCATTTTTCATTATCATTTCTTTCCTTTTCTTTTTGCCTTTTTTCTCTCCCCATCATTTCTTTCCCCACTCTTCTTGCATAGATATCCCCCTCCTCCCCCCTCCCCCCATTATGGCTTTCCGTGGTCTCATCCCCCTCATTCTTTCCAACCTACCTCTCCCCCCCCCTCATTTCTCTCCCCACTCTTCTTGTATAGGTATTACCCCCACCCCCACCCCACCCCCACTAAGCTGCCATATCCACAAGTCGAATCCTACTTCGTCCCCGCCCCCTGTAGCCCCCTAACCCCCCAATAAAAACACTATATTTATCAATCTGAAACGAATCACTACTAACTAATAACTGGCTGGAAAAGGTATGAATGAGAACGAATATCTACAACAATACAAGAGCTGTATTTGACCGCTTTCGAATACATCTTCCCATGCCAGAAATACATGACGAAGATATACATTCGAAAGCTTTCAAATGCATCTCTTGTACTGTGAAGATATTCGTTCCCATTCATTCTTTTTTCTACATTTGTCAACATGAATACGGTATAAATAGCTCATGTGACTTCGTTAACGTTAGGAGCTGTGAGGGAGAGGGAGGAGTGGGGAGAAGAAGGGGAGAAGGAAAGGGGTGAAAGGGGGATTGGTCAAGAGAAGAAGAAGGAAGAGGGGAAGGAGTAAAAAGTGGATCGGGAAAGAGATGGGAAGGGGAAAGGAGAAGGAGTGAAAGGGGATCGGGAAAGGGAAGAAGGGAGAGAGAAAGGGGTGAAACGGGGATAGAAAGAGACAAAGAGGGGAATAAAGAAGGGGTGAAAAGGGGATTGGAAGAGAGGGGGAAGAGCAAAAGGGGAAGAAATTAAGGTGGTTTATGAAAAAAGGAAGAGGGATAATGATTAGGAAAAGAAGGAAAAGAGAGGGGAAGGAGGCGAAGAATGGGATAGAGAAAGGAACGAAAAGGGAAGGGAGAGGGAATAAAGATGGGAAGTAAGAAGGGACGAAGAGAAAATACAAGAAATATAGAAAGACGTAGACTTATAAGGCGGAAAGGGAAAAGAAAAATAAGAAAAGGACCAAAATAAAAAAGGGTTAAAGACATAGGGGAATATACAAAAGCAGAAGAGGGAGAGAACGAAGAGAAATAAGAAAAAATAATACAATTAGGTTCAAGACATACAGATGGAGACACATTGGAAGGAATAAGAGATGGGGAGACGATAAATGAAGATGGAAAGAAAGACAGAAGAGGCACAGGGAGATATAGGAGAGGAGGGGACACAGAAGAACAGGATAGGGGGCAAAAGAAACAGAGGAAGGGACGCAGGAGGAATGGGGAGAAGGGGAGAGCAGGCGAAAAAAAAGGAAATAGGAGAGAAAAAAGGAGATAGTAGTGTTGAAAGAGTACACGAAAATATAGAGAGAAAAAATAGATGAAGACAGATAGATAGAGATAATCAGAAAAAAATGTATATATATATATATCATATATATATATATATATTATATATATATATATATATATATATATATATATATATATATATATACTATATATATATATATATATATATATATATATATATATATAATATATATATATAGAGAGAGAGAGAGAGAGAGAGAGAGAGAGAGAGAGAGAGAGAGAGAGAGAGAGAGAGAGAGAGATATCAGCTGCAAATAAATAAAGTTTCAGAATTGATCAAGAGGAGAAAAAAGAAATAAATAATAAATTAAATACAGATATCCCAGAAGACCAGACATAGCCCCCCCACCCACCCCACCCCCGTCCCCACCTTTCTCTCGATACCTGAACTCTGCCAGCGATAAAACACCGAAGCCTTTTATACAAAAACAAATAATCCCCCACCATAATAAATTACATCGCCAGTCGCTTTTACTTTGAGTAAATGGCGTGACAAGTGATCCACCATTGTCGGCGCCATGGACAGATGCTCGGGGGGTGGGGGGGGGGCGATCCCCTGAGATGTGGGAAAGGGAGGGAATTACTCTACGAACTGGATGAGAGAGAGAGAGAGAGAGAGAGAGAGAGAGAGAGAGAGAGAGAGAGAGAGAGAGAGAGAGGAGAGAGAGAGAGAGAGAGAGAGAGAGAGAGAGAAGAGAGAGAGAGAGAGAGAGAGAGAGAGAGAGAGAGAGAGAGAGAGAGAGAGAGAGAGAGAGAGAGAGAGAGAGAGAGAGAGAGAGAGAGAGAGAGAGAGAGAGAGAGAGAGAAGAGAGAGAGAGAGAGAGAGAGAGAGCATAGACAGACAGATAGACAGAGAGAGAAGGAGAGACAGACAGACAGATAGATAGATATTCAGAGTATTTGTGAAACATTCTGCCTTCCAGAGTTGTTTCATAAGTCTGCATTTCGATTTTATCTTTTCATTCTCTGTTATTTTATCGTTACTGCAATCATTATCACCATGTATTCTCTCAGCTCTCATAATGTCCCTCGATCAGCAATAGCACACTTACACCTTTTACACATTTATTAATCTGTATTTGAACATTTGCAGGCGAGGTCCGTTCATTTCATTACATGCTTTTGATGTTCGTACAAAAAGTGAATCCATTGCGCACCCCCTCCAGTAAATGTGAGTGTGCGTACATGTGCACATGCGTGTGTATGTGTTTGTATACATGTGCATTCATGTGTTTATAACCACCATGCGTGTGAGACAACAATGTTTTGAATGTTTGATATATAATTATTTATTCGCTCTAATGTTCTTTTTATTTTCAATTTCTCCTTGACATCATGCTCGGCACATGCACCTTGCTTCCGAAATTGCACGGAGTAGCACGCTGCCACACTCGCACGGTGAAAAAGGCTGGAATCGTCACATTGATCCGATAATTAACCTCGGCGGCAACTTTGTCACCAAAAGTTTCCATGTCGCCATTTCCCGGAAACATTTTTTCTTTAACGAAACCGTTGATGAAATTCGCTTTAATTAAATGTCCTTATTGCCTCTCGGCTAATTGAGAGAGCGTTAGTTATAACATAACACAGCGGCGTTTGTGTTGACGATAATGTAATCAACAAAACAACCCTGTTAATGATATGGTTAATGTCGCTTGGGGCGCCATTAGAGTGCTTAACTGATGTATTTTCGGCTTTTGTGACATTGTTAGCTGAATGCACTGCCGGGTCGCTTGGGGGGGGGGGGGGTTAAATGACCGTTGATTACATGGCATTACAGGGACACTCTCTCTCTCTCTCTCTCTCTCTCTCTCTCTCTCTCTCTCTCTCTCTCTCTCTCTCTCTCTCTCTCTCTCTCTCTCTCTCTCTCCTCTCTCTCTCTCTCTCTCTCTCTCTCTCTCTCTCTCTCTCTCTCTCTCTCTCTCTCTCTCCTTCTCCTTGCCTTTCTTTCTTTCTATTTTCTCTTTTCTTTCTCTTCTCTCTTTTTTCTCTCTTTTTGTTAATCCTCTCTCCTCTCTCTCTCTCTTCTCTCTCTCTCTCCTCTCTCTCTCTCTCTCTCTTCTCTCTCTCTCTCTCTCTCTCTCTCCCTCTCTCTCTCTCTCTCTCTCTCTCTCTCTCTCTCTCTCTCTCTCTCTCTCTCTCTCTCTCTCTCTCTCTCTCTCTCTCTCTCTCTCTCTCTCTCTCTCTCTCTCTCTCTCTCTCTCTCTCTCTCTCTCTCTCTCTCTCTCTCTCTCTCGCTTCTCTTCTCTCTATCTCTGTCTAATTGTTTTACATATATATATGTGTGTGTGTGTGCATATTCAGTTGACATTGTTGTCTATCTAAATGTAACTAAGATCTATCAAGTACCACATCCACACAGCATCCCTTGCTTCGTGAACTAACAAGAATCGAATCAAAAGTTTTTTTTTTCTCTCTCTCTCTTCTCTCTCTTCTCTCTCTCTCTCTTTTACCGACCTATCACGTCCTGGATTTCTCTCAAGGTTTTAGGCAGCCACACGTGAATGGTTTCTATTCTGCCCCCTTCCCTGTTCTCTCTCTCGCTCTCCCTCTCTTCCTTTCTCGGTCTCTACCCCCACCCTGTTTTCTATCTGTTTGTATGTCTGTCTGTCTCTATCTATTTCCCTTTTTTTCTCTTTCTCTTTCTATCCATTTCTCTCTCTCTATTTGTCTCTCTGTCCACCTATCTATCCCTTTCTCTCTCCTCTCTCTCTCTTCTCTCTATCTATATTTCCC
>NW_020869791.1:141659-146659 GCF_003789085.1 Penaeus vannamei | reverse complement strand
TCCCTTCAAAGGATTTATCCGAAGGCCGTTTCTTGTGAGAATCGGGAGGCTGGTGGCGGCGGCGGCGGCGGCGGCGGGGGAGTGGAGTGCGGAGTCCGGTTCGGGTAGCGGTAAATTTCACCGCTACACCCGTCCTTACTTGGGTGTTTGGATGAGAAATTTAATTGAACGTTGATGATATAAGGTGGATTAGAGGCTTGGTGTTTGATTTAGGCTGGGATTCGTAGGCGATTATCTTTGCTTTCTCTCGTGGCGAGAGGAAAGAGCCATAATCATTGGGCGGAGGCCGTTCAAGGCGCTCGCCGACGCATGGGCGGCCAGTCCGACCTCCCCGGGTGGAGTTGGAAAAAGGCAATTTCCATTATTTACGTTTCACTCCCTCTGCTATCAAGATGAAGCAATAATTGATACGACCTCATCCAACGACGTTTCATAAACGACCCTTATTTCCGAAAACCGTTCGGTGTGCGATAACAAATAAACACCGTTGACCTTCCAGCTGTTTGTCCTCGTTCCCGCCCAAACGCGTCTTCCAGAAAAACCCTCTCCTCCGCCCCCGCACAGGGACGCCCGATGTACTCGCCCTCCGCCGCATGTGCACAAACTGCCCATTAAATCAACAATAATTCGCTTACCTACACAGCGAAGGATAAAATCGACTGATAACTTCCAAAGTCTACATTTTGGACTAACTGTGAATCTCCGATGCCATATGTTCAAACTTTACGTTCCTTTGCTATAAATTCTCTTTTTTCTCCAGACCATTTATCATCAGCCGAGATTAATTGGAAGAAATTGTCCCCCTGGACAGCGAGCGAGACTGCGGGCGAACCCAAGTCATGCGGATTACTTGCGGGAAATAACCGATCGCATAATGTTAGGTAATGCTATATGGGCAACCCGGGGGTGAGCCAAGCCCCGCCCCTCGACCCGTCCGCCATCTTCTGACGTCACGGGGCTCCGCCCAGTGGGAGGGGCCAAAGCCTCGTCAGGTGGTGCCGACTTCGGGTTTAGTCTACTCACTTAATTTACCGCAACGAACAATATTCCATGTGTTAAATATACCTTACAACAATAATTATGTCTCACTAATGAAACAGGTCATTATTTTTACTTCAATCACGTAGGCAACCGGGAGCTGGCGAGGAGAAAATGTCAGGGAATAAACATATGCAATTACCTGATGTGTTTTTACTGATATTTCGATTTTAATTATCACTTTTTTGTTACTGCTGTCATTTTTCTATTTCTCCCCATTTTTAGTGGCAGTACATCAAACTGGCGACCCGTAAATCACCGAAGGCTCCCCGATGGCCCGGCGCCGAAGACGCGAGCGACGCAGCTCTCGTTTGGCTCCAGCCCCGGGATGAAGCTATAAAAATTCAATTATTTTCCTTAATGATTCCTGGACTCGCAAAAGGATATCATAATTAAATGAAATTGTGTTTTAATGTAGCTAATTATGCCGGTAGCCAAACAGAGGATTCTCATATGTAAATGAAAGAGGATATTTAATTACACCAAATCTTGACAGCAGTACGGGCATTATCTCTATTATGCGTAGACATTGGCAGATACGAAAATCGGGCCGCGCGACGCATGCCCGCGGATAAGCATACACATGTATGTGTATGTTTACATGGGATGCGGATGTGGGGGAGACCCGAGCTCAGACACACACGGACACATAGGGTGTTCGCTTGCTCTCTCTCTCTCTCTCTCTCTCTCTCTCTCTCTCTCTCTCTCTCTCTCTCTCTCTCTCTCTCTCTCTCTCTCTCTCTCTCTCTCTCTCTCTCTCTCTGATTATTTGAGAAATTATTAATGATAGTGAAAATAATAGTGATATTGCTAACGCTGTTGGTAGCAGTGGTGACGTAATAGTGATAAAAAATAATTTTCATAATTGTTGCTATCATTATGACATTGAGAAAGCTGATAGAAATATGGTGATAATGATTCGAACGAAATAGGAATGACGATAGTAACTGCGATAATAATAACGATAATATTAATGATAACGATAATGTCAGTAACGATGGTAATGGCAGTGGTGATAATGTAATCCGTGATGAGGTTGATAGTAATCATAATGTTAGAGATAAAGATAATAATAATTAGCATCAGCAAAATTATTAGTATCATCATTATATTATTACTATTATTATTATCATTATTATTACTATTATTATTATCATTATTATTATTACTATCATTGTTATTATTATTAATATCATTATTATTATCAATATTATTATTATTGTTATTATTTTTTTCCTATTATTATCATTTTTATTATCATCATCGTTATTGTCAGCATGATAATTATTGTTATCTTAATTATTATAATTTTCATTATTTTTACTAATATTGCTATCATCATTATCATAATGATAATTATTATCATTATCATTATTTCTATCATTGATATCATTATTAGTTTTTCACTGTTATTATATTATTATTATTATTATCATTATTATTATTATTATTATTATTATTATTATTATTATTATTATCATTATTATTACTATCATCATTATTATTATTACTCTCATTATCATTATCATTACTATCATTACTATTATTGAGATTTGTATCACCATCAGTGTTATTGTTATTATCATTATCATTATAATTGTATTATCATTATTCGTGTTACTATCATTAGTTTGATTTTATTATTATTATCATAATTGCTACTACTCCTTTCATTCATGCCATTATCATTTTCATCATTATCATGATGTTTATTATCATTATTGCTTTTATTATTGCAATTATCATAATAATGATAATCATCATTGTTATTGTTATTATTTCTAATGTTATTACTTTTATTATTAATGATATCATTATTTTCAATATCATTATTGTCATCTTTATCATTATTATTGTTATTGTTGTTGTTATTATCATTATCATTATTATTATCATTGTTATCATTATTATTATTATTATTATTATTATTATTATTATTATTATTATTATTATATTATATATTATTATTTATTATTATTATTATATTATTATTATTATTATTATTATTATTATTATTATTATTATTATTATTATTATTATTATTATTATTATTATATATCATTATTATTATATATTGTTATTATTTATTATTATTATTATTATTATTATTATTATTATTATTATTATTATATTATCATATTATCATTATTACTATCTATTATATTATTATTATTATATATTATTATTATTATTTATTATATCATTATTATTATTATTATTATTATTATTATTATTATTATTATTATTATTATTATTATTATTATTATTATTATTATTATTATTATTATTATCATTATTATTATTATTATTATTATTATTATTATACTACTATACTATTCTTGTTGTTACCATCATTATTGTTATTATCACTATTATTACAATCATTGTCATATTTGGTATTATCATCTGTATGCTAAGTATTACCATTATAATTTTCTTTATCATCTTTACTGTTATCATCATTGTCATCTATTTTATATTATTGCCATTATATTTATTATCACCATCATTATTAGCTTCGACTCTATCACTAGGATCTTAATTATTATTATTATCATTATCACTATCATTATTATTGTTATTCTTATCATCATTATTGTCATCACTATTATTATCGTTATTATTATTATCATTGTTATCATTATTATTATTATTATCATTATTGTTATTATTATTATTATTATTATTATTATTATTATTATTATTATATTATATTATTATTATTATTATTATTATTATTATATTATTTTATTATAATTATTATCATTATTACTATCATCATTATTGCTATTATTATTAAATTTAATTATTATTGTTATAATCATTATTATCATTATTAGCATTAATATCATTATTATCATCACCATCATCATTATCTTTATTATTACCATTACTATTATCAATATTGTTGTTCTTATTATTTTCATTATTATTTCTATTGCCCTTATTATTATTTCCATTATTACATTTTTATTATTATTTTTTATTATTGTTATTGTTGTTGTTGTTGTTGTTGTTGCTGTTATCATTATTATTATTATTATTATTATTATTATTATTATATTATTATATATTATTATTATTATTATTATATTTTATTATTATTATTATTATTATTATTATTATTATTATTATTATTATTATTATTATTATCATTGCTGTTGTTTGTTGTTGTTATATTATTATTATTATTATTGTTATTATTATTATATTATTATCATCATTATTAGTATTATTATTGTTATTATCATTAGTAGTAGTAGTAGTAGCATTAGTATTATCATAATATTATTTCTATTATTGTTATCATTATTATTACCATCATGTTCTTTATTATTGATATTATCATTATTGCCATTATCTTATTCTGTTTGTTATTAATAATGATGAAAATAATGACATTAATAGTAATGATAATTATAATGATATCAATAATGATAACGATAATAATAATAATGATGATAATTAAGTACTAGTAATGATAATGATAATCATAATAATAATAATAATAATAATAATAATAATAATGATAATAATAATAATATTGATAATAATAATAAGGATAATAATAATAATAATGACAAGAACAACAACAATTATAACAATAATCATTATGATTATGATAATGATAATGATAATAATGATATATGATTAACGATAATAATTGTAATGATAATGATATTGATAGTAATGATGATGATAATGATAATAATAATAATAATAATAATAATAATAATAATAATAATAATAATAATAATAATAATAATAATAATAATAATGATAATAATAATAATAATAATAATAATCATAATCATAGTGATAATAATAATAATGATAATGATAATAATAATAATAATAATAATAATAACAATAATAACGATAATAAAAAACAATAAAGATAATAACAAGAACAATGATAATGACAATAATTACAATAAAGACAATAACAATAATAATGCTGA
>NW_020869791.1:134159-136659 GCF_003789085.1 Penaeus vannamei | reverse complement strand
GTGTGTGTGTGTGTGTGTGTGTGTGTGTGTGTGTGTGTGTGTGTGTGTGTGTGTGTGTGTGTGTTGTGTGTGTGTGTATGTGCGTGTGTGCGTGTGAGAGAAAGAAGAGATAATAACAAATAAAAATCAAACATTTGAGAGATACCATTTCATTTAATTTTCTTTTAATAATACATAAATGTATTGACCTAAAGCGCACCACTCTGCATTGCAGTCGATTACTTTTGATCACACAATAACTCATTAATTTTTTTCCAGATCTACTTTGCATGACCCTTAACTCGTATGCTTCGTATGCCTGTGTTGCAGCAAGTGTTAAATCCTTTTAGAAGTGTGGTACATCTTGCACATTATCAAGTCCATGTATAATTTAGCAGTGGCAGTTCTTGTAATATATTTCCTTTCAGAACTACTGGTTTTCGTTATTTATAAAGAACTTTCGTTTTACTATAGTGTATGCCATTCACTTTTTTTATTATTTGTTGCGGTAGAGGAAAATTATTTTATTAAACAAATGAATCTATGAGAGAAAAATGTATGTATATGATAGGCCTTAATCTGGAATTTCGATAATCTAATTCCGAACTTTATTTAGTTTGATGTAATCAATTTAATCTGATACTCGAATCTATTTGATTTTCATTTTCTATTTTGTAATGAATTGTAGAACCTATTCAAATATCAAGTAATACTGAAATATCATTTAAGGCCTGAAATATCCTATTATGAGCTCCTGCATGTTATATATTTATCTTCTTCTTCTACACATTTATGATAGTAGGCAAACATAATAACCACACTAGATAGATAAATAGATATAAACTGAAAATGCCTATCAATGCATATGACTAATAGACCCACAATATGGCATGGAGGAGTGCGTGAGCGTGAGCATAAGTATTCGTGTATGACCACCATTAACATGGACCGCTGGTGAGCATTGGCATAAGTAGTTCGTCTCTATTGCATGCTAAAGGTATGTGCATGCTTATGCTCCTCCCGATATCAACACGGAATAAATCCAAATCTCCAGAAACGAGTCAAGAATATACCAAAAATTAAAATCCTCCCCCCCCCCCTTCAGAAAAAGGCCTCGCCCAAAGCCCTGTTTAACAAGCCAGCGGAGCGGCCAGTAACTCTGTCAAAATCTAACGACACGGCAAAACGACGATGCGGGTCGGTATCAATGCGCGGGTCGGCATGCCTCCGGTCGGCCTCTATGCGCTCTCCGTATGCCCCGTCGGTAGTAATTAGGCGATGAGTATATCAGCGGCCGATGGATCTGTCGGGGGCTCCCCGCTCGGCTCCTTCGGCGGGGGGAGGGAGGGGGAGAAGGGGGAGGAGCGGATGATGGGGAGAAGGGGGAAGGACGAGGGGTTGGGGGGCGGGAGTGGGAGGGAGAATGAGGAGGAGAGGAAGGGGAGGGGGAAGGTCTGATCGAGCGGCAATTTGCGAAAAGAGGAGAAGGGGGATTTGCGTAGAGATGGGTAAAAAAGACGATAAAATGGACATAGTTCAGAGAGGACGAGAGAAACTTCAATTACTATTAGCTGCTCCAATAAGAATTCCTTTTCCATGACAGCCACCAAAATCCATCCTGAATGACCTGTGAATACTAAAAATCCGCTCTGACGTTCCCAGCGAGGCCGACTCCCCCGCCGCCACTCTCAGCTCCTTCAGGCACTCTTCTTCATCCGCTTCCCAGCCCAGAGATTTAAAAGCTCAGCTCATTTCTCTTAAGGAAGTGAAAGGCTGCAAGTTATGCCGGTAGCTCACTCCAAAACAACCCCGTAATGGTATTGTGTATGGTCGTTAAATGGTCGTTATAAGGGAAGAGTTGCACGGTAGAAGGGCATACTGAGGAGGAGGGGGGATGGGGGAAGGGTGGGTGGGTGGAAAAAGAGGTGTTTTCAACAAAGCGCTACATTTCCTCCATTAGCACTATCCGCTATACGGTCGCTAACCTCCAAGTCTCTCTTTTTTCCCTCATTTTTTACGATGACTATTCTGCTCTCCTCATTTTTCTATCCTGTTTCCATTACTTATATTAACTGCATGTCAATTTTTTCATTCCGCCATTACTATTTGCTAGCGGCCAGCTACTGTAACAACCGCTAACATTAGCATTAACCTGTACTTAGCGGTGGCCGTGATGGCAGTACCACTAGCCTGACTTTACAGTAATTGCGATGTAAGTATGTAAAGATACAATCACACCTATCATGATAGTCGAGATGATAGTAATATTGATACAGCTACGTGATGATAAAGCTAATGTTTATAAATGTAAGGTGATATTTTGGATAATACCTGTGTATTTGATTTTGATGTCAAAAATGGGTAGAATTATGAATTAATAAATTATAAGAGGCTGATAAGACCAGTAAAAGGGCTGTATATACAAAATGAGGGCAAAATGATAAGAAAAATGATGTATCTATGGTAACAGGTAACAAGACGATAATTCCCCAGACAGCAATAACCAAAGATATTATTATTT
>NW_020869791.1:87007-94507 GCF_003789085.1 Penaeus vannamei | reverse complement strand
TACAGATTACCGATGAAATTTATAGTTACAGACAAAAATCAGGTAAATTTGCTCATTGTGTAACCTTTCTAAATCTTTTGAAAGGGATAACTATGAATTTCTTGACAAATTAGTAAATCATGAAATTGATACCTTTTTGGTTTAAAGGGTATTTAGATGCAAGGACCTAATCAGTAAGAGTCAATGATAATATATCACCAAAACGACTAGTACCTCTTAGTGTTCCGCAAGGATCTATTTTAGGTCCACCCCTATTTACAATATCCAAAAAAAATTATCAGCCATAGCACATAACTGCCTTCTAGTGCAGTACATAAAACTCAATATATATTCATTGGTATTCGGCAGAACATAAATAAAAATCCTAATGACACAACCATGGAATTTGAAGGCTGAATTTATCTGGACATAACAAGGAAAAATGTAGGAGCACACTTAGACAAATGTGTGACATTTGAGCCACACGTTGACAAAATGCGCATAAAAGTAATGGGCAACCTGGTATATATTAATCACACAAGAAATTAAATCGCTGCTGCAACTAGAATCACAGTTTTGCAAAATCTAGCTTTAAGCATGATTAACAATTGTTCAAATATTTGGGATTCGTTTCGTAATTAATGAAAGAAAGTGTTTTAACTTTTACTTTGACTCTTTCTCTCTCCCTCTCCCTTCCACTTACTACTCTCAAATGACTGGAACCAATGAAGACAGGTCCCTGGTCTATATCGCTGGGGACGTGGTCAGCTAACCCTGGTTCCTCAGATCGCTTGGCATACGCTATTAACTGTCGTCCTCGACGGGCTAGTGCTGGCGTTCTCTGAAAGAAGTACACCGAGGGCAGACAGGGCGAGAGACAGGAGGGCAAACAGTGGGTGGGGGGGGGGGGGGGGTTGTGTGACAGCAAGGGCCATAAGATATGATCAAAATATATCAGATTGCAATGATAGTGTTATTCCAAATATTTTCATTAATTTTCAATTTTTATTCATTTTTTCCAATAATTCACTGTCCAAGGATAGACAGAGGAGCATGCTTAGGGAGACAATTGCCATAGTCCGCAAGGACGTGCTTGGGTTGCAATTGTCTCAGCAGGCGATCTACAAGATAAAAGCATTGTGCAGAACTACAAGGAAGCAAAAGGCGTCGCAGTTCGCAAGAACATCTTGAACGCCTAACTTCCTCGGAAAAGAGAAATAAGAATGCAACAATGCAGAGTTCAGAAGTGTGCAGTGCAATGGTGCATACATCTGACTAAAAGTAGATGTTCTATCTCATTTCATTGAAATTGTCTATCACACATCAACAACAGCAATTCAAGGCAAAGCGATAATGAAAACAGGTTGTGGCGGACGCTTAGTTGCCTCACTCAGCACCGGCGCACCTCACTCGGCATAATTGCCCTTACGTCGAGTCAGCCGTCAGGCAAGCGTGGCGAGGTCCGCGGCGTGGAAGATAAGGATGCAGCCGTCGGCCAATCAGCACACTCAACCGCAAACGACCTAGCAGTGTTACTTTGCCCTGTTTGTTTATATACCGCATTTTCCGCCGAAAAATACACACACTTCATCGTCTTCTCTGCACCGAGTTTAATTCGCCTGTCTGCTCAGGGCCTAGGGCTCTCACAATTACCTCACCCTAGGCCTCTCAACAAGGTAATGCAGTCCTCATATTTTCGGGAGCGACTCATTACATCAAATATGCTTTCTCAAGACAACATATGCAAGATAAGTATGTAATGCAAGGGAAGAATACACGATTGGCGCAAGTCGATTGTTTTCTCAGAAACAGTACGTATGTAATTCTTGCGCAATTCACGGGTTTGTATGAGACGATGTGCGTATGTGGCTGCATGAATGTTGAGTGGACTAGCTGAGTAAGTGAATGGGTAAGAGTTATGAAATGAGCAAGCCAGAGTATAGCATAGAAAACAGTGTTCAGATTAGATTTAAAAATATTAAAATACAGATCAAGGGAATAGGATGGCGTGGAAGTTAGAAGAAAGTTTAGGGGAGGAGGAGTGGGTGGGCGGGAGGCTAAGGGAAGGATTGGGTGTGGGGGTAAAAGAGGTATGGGGGAGGATGGGGGAGAGGGTCAGGTCTGTAGGCGGGGCTGAGGATGTGGGTTGCACGCAATAATTACCAATCTAACTGTACAAAAAGAACATTCACACTAATAACAATAAACTTATGGTAATTGCAATATTAATCAACTACTATGCGAAATCATACAAAATGGTACTTTAATTAGCATGTAAAATGAATGAAACAATGACTGGTCTGTTGCAGAACAGAGTAAGGCTTGCAGAGCAATGCATGATGCAAGCGGGTTTGGGTCATCTTCCCTTATCTGACAGCCTAAAGACAACCCTCGAGGTTGTAAATGATATATACTTCCAATAAATTCCATGAGGAAAAGTGATGACGGACCCAACCGTAGATGGGGATCATCGATGAGCTCATACGCAGAACGCAAATTGGGCATCCCATCTTGGGGAATACCAACGAAAATCTCACACATCATTAAGAGGGGCGCGTCGCGTCGCATCTAGCTATAAGTGAGCATCTTGGCACATACAGGACAACTCAACATTAATTACCTTAATGCTAATTACATGTCCATACCCAGCTGGGGGTCGTCACCGAGGACCATGTAATAATGTGAGGTTCGTGATTAAGAATGGTTAATGAAGAAAATGTTTCGAAAATTAGGTCGGCATACTAACGATTATCGTATGAAAGGAAAGAAATGGAAAATCTTTAAGATAACCAAGGTAGTTTTGCATTTAGTGATCACACATGAAAGCGAAAATCAGGAACAATATGAAATCGTAGTAGCTGTACAATATAATTAATCTCTAACACGGAGATAACTGAATAAAATATAAATACAAATAGCTTGAATGTATTTTTCGGTCGAGTCAGATGGCTATAAGAAGGTACCTTCTACCTGAGTAAGGTCAAGTGAGGTCATTATCTGAATATTCGTTAAAAATAGTAATAGCTAGCAGATGTAAAATTACATGTGTAAAAAAATAAGTAAACAGTGATCGAAACAAGTAATCATATTGCCGATAGATTAAATAAAGAATTTACCATACTTGAATAATTAAAGAAAATTATATCTATAAAGAAAACAAATAATTATGGCGAAATATACTTTGTAATTTACACAAATATACTATAATAATAATGTAAAGTCACACAATTTAATTTGATGAATTTGTTATCATTATTACGGCCCTCAGTTATATTCATGCAAACCTGAAATAATTTACAGTAAATTATTCGATAACGAAAAAGAACAATGACTATCGCAATGCTAATTCACTCCATCAAAATTATGTTATGCCAAATAAGTTGAAATGTGGGAAAATATCGAAGCTAACATAGGTCATTAAAGTGAGGTACCTCATCATCTGACAGTACCTGACCTGATTTGACCTGAACAACTATGTGTCAAGTGGCTCACAAAAAACGAGTATAACGTTTTATACATAGAATATACTCAAGTTGATATCAATAAAAATACAAGTAAAACAAGACACACGCTTTAAAAATATGTATACGATAAAAAATCAACCCTGTCATTCAATATAGTGGGACTCTTTATAACTGAAGGAGAGACCATTATAGAGAGATAATGAGAATAAGAAAAAAAAAATCCAAGAATATGGCAACACTTCAGAACTCTAGCCACGTGGCCTAGAATGTCCGAAGAAACAGATAATAATTTAAAGAAAATGCATGTTATAGTTCTCCCACATATTAAAATATCAAGAAGGATAGACAATGAATCTATGCATTAATTCTAGCATGATCGAATTAGAGTAAGAAAACACGCCAAAGAAAGAAATAACTCTTGCAAGAGATAAAATAGGGATTGATTTCCTTAAATAACGATGATCTACCATGACGAGAAAAAACATGGTAGATACTAGAAAAAGGTAAGAAAATGAACTTTGCACGGACACTTGTTCAGATATTTGATAAATCACTACACTTGTGAAAAAAAAAATTGTACGGCATGCACACATAGGTGAAGGAAGGGGAAAGGAAGGAAGTGCCCACGGCGTACTTACAAATTTTCGGAGGTGCATCTTGGAGGAGACATGGAATTTGTGTCACAGCTGCTTAGAGCGACATCCTGCCGTCTGCCACCAGTTGACAGGGTTTTGTTTTCCCCTGACTTTGGTGGGTTATGGAGACACAATTCTGGTTCGGCTGTTTGTTGATAGGAGGTGGCGTGGCTGTCTTGTGCAAAGGGGAGCGCAGGGGCGCGCCGAGCGTGAGCGCGCGTGGGGAGACTCCGCAAGGAGAGGTCTGGTCAGCGCGGAGACCCCGGGTCATGCGTCCTGTAGCTTTCAAGAGTGGGTCGGCAGTCCCTAGCGTTGGAGACGTGGGAAGGTAATCCTCTCCTACTCTCTTTCTCTCTCTCTCCTTCCTCTCACTCACTCACTCTCTCTCTCTCTCTCTCTCTCTCTCTCTCTCTCTCTCTCTCTCTCTCTCTCTCTCTCTCTCTCTCTCTCTCTCTCTCTCTCTCTCTCTCCTTCTCCCTCTCTCTTCCTCTTCACTCTCTCTCTCTCTTCTTCCCCCCTTCTCTCTCTCTCTCTCTCTCTCTCCTCCCCCTCTCTCTCTCTCTTCTTCACCCCCCTTCTCTCTCTCTCTCACTTCTTCCCCCCTTCTCTCTCTCTCTCTCCTTCTTCCTCTCTCTCCCTCTCTTTCTTTCTCTCTCTCTCTACCCCCCCCCCTTTCTCTATCTCTCTTTCATACCCCCCTTCCTTTCTCCCTCTCTTTCACTCACTTTCCCGCTTTCACTCTCTTTCACTCAATTTTTCTCTCATTCCCTCTCCTCGCCTTCCATTTCCCTGCAACCAGGAAGGAGGGCGTCATCCTGCGGATGCCGCAAACGTTGTGATAGACAAAGATGTGATGCTTCTGCCATGTCCCAAGCGAGTACTCCCGCGGCCTCTGGGTTCACACTGGCTCAGCGTTCGTTTTTTTGTCAGTTGACATTCGACATTTGCAGTTGTTTATCTTTTCTTCCACGTGTTTTGCAGACGTAAGCAAGTGAATGCATAACATGATGTAGATTCGTTTGTATGAATTCAATATATTTGTTGTTTCTTTAATTCATAAGTAGATAGGAGAGCTATTCACAGTGCCTCATGCTGCAACACAAAACTGATTTTATTCTTGGCAAATATGATTTAAACATGCAATGACACATCTGCTGTCTACATTTTCCCCAAATGTTACAACCGCCCATAGGGAAGTGGCACATGTGCTCCCCAAGCATCCGCCCTTCTCCCTATCCCCTCACCATGCATACACACGCACATGCAACCAGTCATCTTTTCTTAGTCTTCTGTACTCCATACCCATTTGTCTTCTTTCCCCTAAAACGACCCTCTCTTTCATACGCTGCCTCCACCTATGCCATATTAAAGCCAAGGAATGCTAGATGCCGACGAGGACGAGCGGGAAGAAAGCGAGGGCGCAAGGTGGACCGGACGAGAAAGGCGAAAGGTGAGGAAAGGGAACGAGAGCAAGGTGAAAGGCTTTCTTTCATGGCATTCACGTCACACAAAGGAGGTTTTGTTTGAGTGAATGAATGCGTGCTTGCTTTCTTATAAAGGGTCACACATAAGCGGGAGTATACTCTTGCATACTCTCTCTCTCTCTCTCAAACACACACACATTCTCTCTCTCTCTCTCTCTCTCAAACACACACACTCTCTCTCTCTCTCTCTCTCTCTCTCTCTCTCTCTCTCTCTCTCTCTCTCTCTCTCTCTCTCTCTCCCTCTCTCTCTCTCTGAGGCTATGAGGCCTCCTGCATGGGACTGGTTGGGCAATGACAGATATTAAACGGCTCTTTATTGTTGAAGAGAATGCACAAGCAAATAAGGTCACGATACACTAGACAGGGAACGGGCCGGATCCAGAAGGGGTCTCGAACCGGTGATCGTGGCAAGCGATCTAAGGGTCAGACTAGGTCGACTTCAATCGTCATCTTAGTTTCCGGTCTGGAACACAAGCCAAGCTTGGCTTGGTTTAATCTTAAAACAGACGCGGGCAACATAGAGCCCACGTGGAAATCACGTGGCATGGCAGAGAGTAAGCTTATATGGCAGAGATGACTGAGTATGCATATATGCTCGCCATATGCTCTTTCTCTCTCCTGCTCTCCCTCTCCTCTCTCTCTTTTCCTCTCATTCTATCTCACCCCCCCCCCTCTCTCTCTCTTCACTAAAATCCAGTGAGACAAGTCTTGACTCATGACCCCATCTAAAGCAGAATGCATTTCATGCTCCAATATAAGCAATGCATCATTGCAGCCGAGTCCCTTTCTAAAACCAAACTGAGTTTCTGGAAGAAACGGTCTCACATGTACAGAAAAACGTTTGACAAGCAAACGTTCAAAATCCTTGGATAAAATTGGTGTAACTGAAATGGGCCTATTTTCAGTAAGTGCAGACTATAATGGGCCCCCGGGAATAGGGGTAACGTTGCCAAAGCGCCAGCACGCCCTTTACGAACTAAAAGGATAATTTAGGAGCAAATCAGCCATTTAGTCTTGTTTTAAATCAATTGAAACAAGCCATTAGGATCTACTCCACCATATTCATCTAATTTTGATAACTGATACTTGATTTCAGAGGACCTGAAAGCAAATTAATCAAAGCATGACAATGTGTGACGTGGAAGAGGAAGTTCAGTATCTTTTAAACTTTGTTTTGAAATAAATCAATCTGCCAACAAGGTAGCTTTCTCAAACGGACTATACGTAATACTACCATCAGGTTTCATTAAAGGAGGAATGGAGGACTAAAGACCAAACAGAGATGCTTAAAGTGTCTCAGAGGATTCTGAGAGATCTTTCAAATGAGCATTATATTCAGATTTAGCTTCCTTAGTTGCTGTGTTTCACATGGCAACATAATTCTCCCAACAATGACGAGTACGGTTAGCAGACAAGAAATTATAGGCAGCATGTTTGTCCCTATAAGACTGGTGACACCTATTAAACCATGCTATAATATGTGAACGAGATTTAAGAGTTGCTGGGTACAAACCTCGTTATGATGTCCAACAATAATAAGTTCAAAGCTTTAACAAGACAAGGAGCATTATAAACATTTCACCAAACAATGCTATCAAAAGCATGGTAGACACCATTCAAATTAATTTTAGACTTTAAGACTTCTCTGGTTAGAGTAAAACCTGGTATAGGAAAGTCCAGCTGGATCTTACATGCTAGACTACAGTGGTCAGAAGAACCTAATGACACAATGAAGTCTACATCAATTGCGCCTCTCACATCAGTTAGTACAAGATCCAAAAGATTACCACTCCTGTGTGTTGCACCACGGACTAACTGCTCACAGCCAACTACATCTGCGAAATGTAAGGCAGAAATGTCATGTCGGTCAGTTGGGGACAGAATTCAGCCACTCTCGGTGTTGAGCATTGAAATCACCTACAAATATGAAGCATGATT
>NW_020869791.1:74507-79507 GCF_003789085.1 Penaeus vannamei | reverse complement strand
AATGATGATGCGCATGTAATTTGCATATAAATAAGAATGTATTTTCAAAGGAAGAAATTCTTGATGTATCTCTCCTTGCTTGAGGCAGAGCATAAAAACGGTAGAACGATTTCAAAATTATTAACGTATTACAGCTGAATGCGGAATGGTAGACTATGTATTGGAAAAAAACAATACATTTATTGATGACTTCACGTAGGTCTTATGTTTAATATATATTGTTACCTTGAATTACACGAACGGGATTTACAAGTATTTATGCTAAGATGAAGAGAGACAGATTGCGTATCTGGCGGCGGCCACAAGTTGGGACTGTTTTTCTGGTGGCAACGAGATGGGAGATGTGGCGGGACAGCTTGGCCTGTAGCAAGTTTGGGAGAAGAAAAACTCTTTTGTGGGTGTTGCGGGAAATGGCTTATTTCCCTATTTTACCGCATCCTCACACCTTTGAATCTCTGTGGAGGCTATGGTGGAACTTGAGGTTACATGAAGGCGCTGAGGGAGGGGCGAGTGGACGGGAGGCCCTGAGTTACTGCGGCCCAGTCTTGGAATGGCTGGAAGTTAGCCCTTCGAAGCCGCTGCCGATGTCTTGTAAACATCAGCAGTAGTATTTTTGTGCCGTTTCCGATCATGTTGTAGAAAGGAAACGGCCTTCTCAAAGGTAGTGAAAGAAAGAAATGTTTAAAGGAGTTAATCAATCAAAAGTCTTGAAAAAAGGGTAAATAAACTCGCAAAAACAGGAAGTTCTCAAGTGCTTACGTGCGACACTTCCTAAGCTCAGGGTCCCGGAGGGCAAACGCTCTTGCCGCAAAACTCCTCCAATGAATCGGCAACTGAGCTTACCTGTGTGACAAGTCTGCGGGGCAGCGAGTTCCTCACGAGCCTCAATCAGTTGTTGTTTTGCGCTCAGACGGGAGAGACGCGCCGCTCGCGCTCTCGGCCACACTGTGACCCTCCCAAGCCAACTCTCCTAGTGGATATCTTGCATTTCCGTGTCGACGGGAAGAGGTGATGGCATTATGTTGTACGAGTGATGTGTGAAAATGGATATTGCAGAAATGCCTCTGCGCAAGAAAGTCCTAAGGGAAGCGTTAGAGGCACTGCGTTAGTGGCGATGCATATAGGTAGTTGCTGCATCCTAACGAAGCGATTTGCATGTGTACCATGTCGAGGATGGGCGAAGGCCACGTCTGTGCTCGGGAACTCCTTAGATGCCGATGCACCGCTTCAGTTAAATGTCCAAATGGGCTCTGACTCACGTGATAATACTGCGTCCCGGTCAGAAGTAAGTGCAGTGATCGAGGAATACCATATACCGTTAGACAGTTATCCCGAACCCCAAGTCTGGGTCTTTTGTTAACTTTGGAGCGAGTGGCGAGGTGAGGTTCTTAACACGCGAGAAGTGACACAGCCTTGAGGAAGTGTGCTGAGCTTTGTGTGGAGTCGGGCAGGTGTTTGTGTTGGGAGCCCAGGTGTTGCTCTTCTCCAGGTGCTGGCGGAAGTGGAGCTTGGAAGCGTTGGGGACAAGGTGGGCTCCATCAGGCTGGTGACGAAGAGATCCAAGGGAGAGCGGGATTAGTGCGAGAGAGGTTTGATCGGTGGCCTGTTTCAGTTGTTATGACTACTGTTATTATCGCTGTTTGTGCTGTTTGCATTATCATTATTGTCTTTATTATTGATGCTATTTTCGTTGTTATTATCATTGATGTTATCGTTGCTGTCATTGTGATCATCATCATTATTGTAGATAGTATCATCGATATTATTTTATTTCCTTATCAGAAATGTTATTATTATTATCATTGTTATTGTTGTTGATGCCGCTGTTATTATAACCATCACTATTGTTATTTCCCTTATCAACCTTGTCATCATAACTATGGTCACGCATTTGTTCCTGTATTTTTATCTTTCGTTAGATTCTATTTCGTTAACATCATGGATGTTATTATTTTTATTGATATTAGTATCGTTTTTGGTTTTGATGACCACCCTAATTATCTCCACTACCTCCCATTACTTAGTAGTATCATTTTGATCATTATGTTTACTTATTGTAACATGATTCTGCTTCCATTGCTCGGAACGGAGTTGAGCGCAGAAAGGGGAGAGCAACGATGGCGGCCGCGCCCCACGAAGGCCGAGGACGGCTCAGGAGGAGGGCTGCGGCGCGCAGATTTAGATGGTGTGATGATCCTGCGGCTTTGGTGTAGGATAACCAAGTGGCGGGAGGCTGTAGGTACGGCCGGATGGAGCTGCACTGCCGTACTCCCTTCTGTCCAGATGGGTTATTTTTTCTAATTCGACTTAGCGATAATTCCCTACCCCTTCTCTCTCTTTCTCTCTTCCACTCACTTATTCATTCATTCAATCTCTCGAGAATGAAGGAGATAATGGGGGCGCATTAAAAAAATTAATTGGAAGAAAAAAGATGGGAGAGAAACACACATGAAGAAAAAGAAGTAGAGAGAGATGAGAGAAAGAAAGAGGGATAGAGGAGCTATAAGGTGAGATACATAGATACAAAAAGAGAGAGAGGAGAGAGGATAGAGAGACAGATAGACAGACATACAGAGAAAAAGGAGAGGATAGAGAGAGAGGGGGGGGGATACAGAAAGACAGGAGGAGAGAAAAGAGAGAGAGAGAAAGAGAGAGGATAAGAAAGAGAGAGGAGAGAAAAGAGAGAGAGAGAGAGAGAGAGAGAGAGAGGATAAAGAAAGACAGAGAGGAGAGAAAGAGAGAGGATAAAGAAAGAGAGAGGGGATAAAGAAAGATAGAGAGGAGAGAAAGAGAGCGAATAGAAAGAGAGAGGATAGAGAGAGAGAAAGAAAGAGAAAGAGAGAGGATAAAGAGAGAGAGGGAGGGGGATGGAGAGAGAGAGGAAAGAGCGAGAGAGAAAGAGAGAGGATAGAGAGAGAAAGAGAGAGAGGGAGGGAGGGAGAGAGAGAGGAGAGAGCGAGAGAGAAAGAGAGAGAGGAGAGAAAGAGAGAGAGAGAGAGGGGGGAGGAGAGAGAACGAGAGGGAAGAAATAGAGAGGGGGAGGGAGGGAGGAAATAGAGAGAAAGAGAGGGCAAGAGCCCTCAGCCTTCTGGGCCGATGAATGACCGAAGCGCGGGCGAGAGCAAGGGGCAACTGCAGGTGTTTGATCAGGTGTGCGGTGCTGTAGCGTCGGATAAGAGAAGATAATTGACTGACATTTCAGGACCGGTGTAGATTTTTTTCGTAAATAAACAGAGCGATATTTACGGCTCACCGCCCGACCCGAGACAAAAGCCCCGTTCTGTTTCCTCCGCCAAGTGCCGTGCCTTGCCCACCCGGCACGGTTTCCCAAAGATCGGTGCCACTTAAGGTAAATATTATCCCTGGCTGCTCGCCCACGCCAGGTTGGGTGGGAACGGTTGGCTCTCCTTTTGCTACCCTTTTTCTGAGGTAAGAAAAGGAGAGGAGAGAAAGGAAGAGTGGCAGGCCTAGCGAGACGAGAAGACTATGTGGCAAATGTTTGCATTGCAGCTGTTGTTCGAGATAAAAGCAGTTGAAGAAGATGGAAAGGGATGGAAAAGGGAAATAATGAAGAGGAAGACTAAAAGGAAGGAGTTGCAACGAAGTAATGGAACGCACAAGAAAAACGACGGGAAATTGATAGTGTAACATTGAACTTAAAAAATACTATATGTATATAGGGTTTGGTGGATCTCGGGTCGCTTTCCTCGCCGCGTTCGGGAAAACTTCCCATTCCCGGCGCGGGGGATCGCCGTTCCGCCCTACTGTACCACCGCGAGGAGTTGCCCTGTATTGTGTGTATAGGTATTAGATACAAACACGTATCCATAATTAAATGTGTAAACGGACTCGGAAACTGATTACCTATTATAAGAAGAGAGCAGTGTGTGAAATCACGATGATTAAAACAAAAGGAAAGAGTTTGGTAAGGGGAGCAGGGTCGGGAAAGCCGTACGAAGTGAGTATGACACGGGTCTCGTGTCCGCACATAGGAGGGCGAGGCGCAGAGGGGGGGAGGCACACAGGTGGCTAGGTCCATGCAGGCAGGAGAGGGGAGAGGAACGGTCGGTCTAGTGAATTATGGCGGCAGACAAAATGCTTGAGAGTTCTTAGGGGTGATGCAGGCGGTAGCCACAGACACGCACACGCTTTGTTGCATGCAGCAGAGGGAGGTGGAAGAAGGAAAGTCGTTGTAAAGAAACGCGATAGAATTGCTTGCTGTTCTCAATCTTCGTAAAACGAAAGAGCCAGAGAAAGAACGAGGAAACCAACAAGTAAATGACAAACGTCCGCATCCCCGCCTTCTCCTCTGCACTTGTACAAGGTCGAGTAACAGACAGAGAGTGCTATCGTTTATGAGGACATTCCCGGGACAAGTGACTGAGTGTTGTTGTCATGTTAGCGAGACTCAAGTCGCTTGTGCGGTCATGAGGCCGATGAAGGGCGTTATTTATTCCTGCCAGTCTTTTTTCTTACTACCGATTTTTTGTTTAAGCGTCTGATATATTTAGAACTGTAGATATTTACCGTTTTTACTACCCCTATTGTTTTGTAAATTATCTTGTTTTGCACTATGTTGATTAACACAGGAATCCCAAAATAACTTTCGTGTCAAACTATGGCGTAAAAAGAATAAGATCCAGTAATTCAGAGAGATTGGATAATATCAAAATAACAGAACCAAAACAACAAGAAAATAGCAAGAAATAAGTGCAGAAAATCTGAATCAGACACGCTCCAAGAGGTCAGCAAAATGACCTTGACGACCCTGTCTTGACCCCGAGAGTGACGAAGAAGCACAGACTTACTTCCCGCCAGGTTAAGTCGTGAGGGATACTGTGCTTAAAGTTTTCCCTCTGCATTTTCGGCTGCTCACCACTTTTATTAACATTTAGCTGGAGGTAAGTTTCAAGTTCAGGTTTTGTTAAGCAGAATTATTTTTTATTGCTCCTCAATATCCAAGGACATAACAGTTTGCAGCCAGCTTGGTATGCATGGCA
>NW_020869791.1:57007-59507 GCF_003789085.1 Penaeus vannamei | reverse complement strand
ATTACTATTATTGTTGTTGATAGTATTATTTCTACCATTATCATCATAATTATTGTTGTTATTTTCATTATCAGTGTTAGTGTTCTTTACAGTATTATTATTGCCACACCAGTTTTATTTGTTGCTTAGAGAGCATAAAGAACAACACGATTCGTCAAGTCCAGCTTTTCATGACACTTTCTGTAATGAATCCCGTCCTTTGACCTATTAATATAATTCCGAATAAAGAACATTGATTTTGACTGAATTGGCGTGTTTTGAATTTACTACTATTATTGCAATTTTTGTTTTGTATGATCATCCATAGTAGAATAAGCCAATACCTTTAAAAAAACGTATCCAAAAATCTGTAGTGGTTTCTGGTCTTCTAATAATGTCTGCGGCACTGTCAAAATGCAAAAAAATGTATCTTATCATCTTTTTCGTTTCATCAACTTTATTTCCACATCATCTGTATATTCAGCATCATCATTATCATTCCATTCGCTGTTGCTATTATTGTGGCTGCTGTTCCCTCGCTTCCCGCGCGAGTCGAGGCGTTTCGGATCTTATGAATAATTCCCGGCCAGAAAATGATTCGTGAAAGGTCGGCCATTTTAGGTTCGGCATGAGAGCGTCTGGCACGTCGCTCGCCACCTGCCTTAGATCCTCATCCTTCTCGCTCTCCACGCGTCGTACTTCACCCGTCATGTTTTAGCTGCCACGCTTCACTTCTAATAATGTCTACCACACTGTCATTCATCTAAGAGTATCGCTTCATCTAGGAGTTGTCTGTGACGCTTCACCCGGTGTTAGCCAAACTTCACTCGTTACACTTACTGCAGGAGAAACTTTTCACACAATCTTTAATTTGCCATTTTGCTTTCTTCGAAAATTGACCCATTTGTGTTAAAATGTACCTCATTTACATGCAGAAGCTTGAACTGAACAAGTGGCCAGCCTCTTAGTACGGCAGACTGATATATGACAAGGCCTTTTCTCAGTTACACAAAAAGTTCTTCAAGTAAGTGACAAATTAGCATTCAAAATGTGATCTGATCCGAGGACCATTAATAAAATTTCTGAATTGATTTCTGATTTGACAACCAGTTCCTCATACGTTACCAGTTTCAAGAGAATGATTTTGAATTTCTTTCACTTCTCACTAAAAGAGGCGTTATATTCAATAGAAATCTCTAATTACCTCTAGTTATATATCATCAAACAAAATTGACGTCAGGATGTAAGATAAATCAACCGGGAAAACTGAAAAAAATGTTTTATGACTATTATAACTAGTGTTAATTAATATTGTAGTCAACTCCCTTGCCCAAAACCCACGAGCCGGAAAGGAACAAAGGACAATATTCTGATGATTTACCTCTTCATTCGCCATTATATATGACTACGTGTGATGCTACTTTCATGGGTGGGTATAAGAACTGCTTTGAGTAAATTGATGGTATATTGATTATGATAACCGTGGTAATGATAATGTAAGTGTAACAGTGCTGTTGAGGGTAGTCAGTTAAATGGAGGTTGCGCTTTTATCTTTACTGTTATTAATGTATTAGTGAGTTCATCCCTAAACTGTTGCTTCTCAGCAGGATTATAAGAAAAGTTACTGACAGAAATGAAAATTTTGACTGCGTAGGCCTTATTTCACAGGTTGGGGGCTCTTGGAGCGACAGGAACGGGAGAAGGGGCTCTTGGGGCGACAAGAACGGGGAAAGGGGTTCTAGGGTGCAGGGAGCCGGGGGGGGGGGCTTTGGGGCGCAGTGGGGAAGGGAAGTCTTAGGGTGCAGGAAGCGCGGGAAGGGGCTCTTGGGGCGCGGGGAGTGGGAAGGGAGCGGTTGCAAGGCCTGGGAGAAGGGGGAAGTGAGTGGGTTGATGTGAGGGAGGTAGTGCAGGGGAGGAGTAGAGGGGAGGGAGGGGTTGCATGCGGAGGCATGAGCCGTCCTTGGGTAATGGATCGGGCCGACACACCTGCTCGACAGGAACTGCAACCTCCGTCGCTTCATGCACGTCCCCCTCCCCCCTTTCCGATCCGTCGGCTCCTCCTCTTCTCGTCCTCCTCCTCCTTTTCCTCCTTTTGTTAGTCTGCCACCCCTCTTCCTTGCAGTCCTCTTCCTTCTCTTTCACTCTCGTTCTCTGTTTTCTGCCTCCCCGGATTCCTCGAGGGTCCTTTAACTCCCTCTTCTGTCATTTTTTAATAATTCGCTTTTTTTCCTTTTACACATTTCCCGCTCCCTTCTTCTCACTCCTGTAATTTTTCATTTCCCATGCTTTTTCTTTCCTCCTATCGTTCCTCTTCGTTCCTCTAATCTCTCGTCTGCCTCCTTTTACTTTTTCTACGAATCTCGCGATTCTCTTCCCTCCTTTTTTATTTTGTTTTCAACCTCTGCCAATTACCCTTCCTTTCCTTCATATTCCTACGTCCTATTCTTACTCGCCCTCTCTCTCTCTCTCTCTCTCTCTCTCTCTCTCTCTCTCTCTCTCTCTCTCTCTCTCTCTCTCTCTC
>NW_020869791.1:44507-52007 GCF_003789085.1 Penaeus vannamei | reverse complement strand
GGTGTTTTATTTGGAGAGGCAGAGGGAGGGGGAGTCTGCCCGGGGGGTTTGCTGAAGCAATTTCTGGTCGTTTCACAGCACAACAGTCTGATGGACCCTGTACTTTTATGGGACACCTTCAAGCGTGAAACAATTGATGCAGCTCAAGAATCGATTGTTGAGTGCTCAAAAATATAATTTTATCTTGCAGGATACACTGGAAGCCACAGATGCTTATAGTGCTGCTCGTCTGACAAAAGATCGGGATTTACACAGTTCTCAGGTTTGCAGAACTTGATCATTGTTGAGAAGGGACATGGAACAGTTTATTAGGAGTCTTGCAGAGGAGGTCGAAGGCCATTTCTTAGTAAATGAACTTCGTCCTGCATACCAAGCCCTGAGAAAGCTGAACTCCAATCCCTCCACAGGTGACTGCTGTTTGCTCAGTAAGTGGCCAGATCGTCTCAGATCCTATTGCAGTGTGGGAGTGTTGGGCTAAGTATTTTGAACAGTTGTACCAGGTTGATCCACCAACAGTTAACTTGGATGCAGATAGTATGAGGATCCACCCTTCCTAACTGAAGTTAGGGGGGGCGATATCCAAGCTGAAGAGTGGTAAAGCAGCTGAACTGTTAAGGGCTGGTAGTGAACTTATGGCACAGGGATTGCATACTGTCCTAGCTGCCATCTGGCAGTCTGGTACCGTTTCCCCTGACCTGTTTAGGGTTATGGTTGTAGCAGACCCCCATAACCTGCAGCGTGGCATACTTCCCCCAGGTTTGGTCCAGGTCCATAGCCTCTTCCTTGACTTCACCATCAGCAGCCTCTCAATGACTAATGTCAAGACCTGACTGGATGAAAACGGACAGCTCACGGCTCACTCATTGGACTGCAGGCTCCCCTCGCTCCCGGTAGCTAACACAACTTAGCAGTACTTAAGTTCCAGTGCCTGGGCCGAGATCAGCAGCCCGGGCCAGCAGCTCCAGGCCTCAGCCATTGGAGAAGCCGCCCCGGCTCTCCCCGTCGATCTCCAGCACCCAGCCATACCTGTAGGCACTCATACCCACACCAAACACTCCAGAAAGAGATGACTGACACCAGTCAATTAACAATGCAAAACCCACTGCTATGTGGTCATCCCTCTCTGGAAAGGGAAAAGGGATCGATGGGACTGAGGCAGTCAGCCATCATGCTGCTTGTCAGGGGTTTTTGTGTTGCCCTGATTTGGTGGGTTATGGAGACACTATTCTGGTTCAGCTGTTTATTGATAGGAGGTGGCTGGAAGGTAGCGTGGCGCGGGTTGTTGTGGGCAAGGAAGCCCAAGAGGGGCGCCGAGTGGGGCGCGCCCCCAAGGAGAGGTGTGGTCAGGGCCGTGGGCCCCGGTCAAGTGTGCTGGGTCAACTGTGCTGTAGGTTTCGAGCGCTGGTCGCGGGTCCCTAGCAGTGGAGACGGAAAGGAAACCCTTGTTCCTCAGATCGCTCGGCATACGCTACTAACCGTCGCCCACGACGGGATGGACTGGCTTTCTCTGAAAAAAAGCACACCAGAGGCAGAGACAGGGCGAGAGACAGGGGGCAAACAGGGGGGGGGGGTGTATTATAGCAGGGGCCATAAGATATAATCAAAATATATCACATTGCAAGGAGTGTTGTCAGTTATTTCCATGATTTTTCAATTTTTATTTATTTTTTTTTCAATAATTCACTGTCCAAGGATAGACAGAGGAACATGCTTAGGGAGACAATTGCAATAGTCCGCAAGGACTTGCTTGAGTTGCAATTGTCTCAGATAGCAGGAGATGAAAATCTACGAGAGATAAGCATTGTGCAGAACTACAAAGGAAGCAAAAGGTGTCGCAGTCCGCAAGGACTTGTCTTGAACGACGAACTTCCTTGGAAAAAGAAAAAAATGCAACAATGCAGAGTTCAGAAGTGTGCAGTGCAATAATGCATACGCTATACGTCTGACTAATAGTGGTTGTATTTCATTTCATTGAAGTTGTCTATCACACGTCACCAACAGCAATTTGAGGCAAAGCAATAATGAAAACAGGTAATGCAGTCCTCATACTTCGGGAGCGACTCATTACATCAAAATATACTTTCTCAAGACAACATTTGCACGGAAAAACGTAATGCAAGATAAGAATACACGGTTGGCGCAAGTCGGTTATCTTCCGGAGACAGTACGCATGTAATTCTTGTACAATTAACGTTTTTTTGCGGGATGATGTGCGCATGTGGCTGCGTGAGTGCGTAGACGAGTTGAGTTAATGGGTGGGAGTTATGAAATGAGTGAGTCAGAGTATAGCACACGAGTAGAAAATAGAATGCTGATAGATTTTGTTAGTCATTAGTAAGTAAGGCGAGAGTGAGTAAAAAAGGAATAGGATGGCGTGGAAGTTGGAAGAAATAAGCGAAGGGGAGGAGGAGTGGGTGGGTGGGAGGCTAAGGATAGGATGGGGTGGGGTGGGGTGGGGTTTAAAAGAGGTATGGGTGAGGATGGGGGGTGGGGTTAGGTATGTTAGGTTGGGGTGGCAATGTGGATAGCGCTTAATGAAAATAGTAGCCGATCTGACTATACGAAAAAAACATTCACACTAATAACAAAGAACTTACGTTAATTGCAATATTAATCAACTACTATGCGAAATCATAAAAATGGTACTTTAATTAGTATGTAAGATGAATGAAACGGTGACTGGTTTGGGTCAGCTTCCCTGAGACAACTGACCCGAAAGACAACCCTCGTGGTTGTAAATGATGCTTAAAATAAATTCCCTGAGGAAGGTGATGACGTGATGACCCAACCGTAGAAGGGACACATCATCCAGCTCATACGCAGAACGCAAATTGGGCATCCCGTCTTGTTGGGAATACCAGCGATAATCTCACGTATAGCGATAAGAATGCGCGGCGCGGCGCGTAGATCGCCTCTTGCGATGTGTGCATCTTTGCACGTACAGAACAACTTAACATTAATTATCTTAACCTAATTACATGTCCATACCCAGCTGGGGGTCGTCACCAAGGACCATGTAATAATGATGAGGTGAGGTTCGTGATTAAGATCAGGAACAATATGAAATCGTAGTAGCTGTATAATATAATCAATCTCTAACACGGAGATAGCTTAATAAGATATACATACAAATAGCTTGAATGTAATTTTGGGTCGAGCAGAGTCAGATGGCTATAAGTACCTTCTACCTGAGTAAGGTCAAATGAGGTCGTTATGCGGACATACGTTAAAAATAGCAAGGGTAGTATATGTAAAATTAAATATTGTGAAACAACAAGTACACAATAATCTAGAAATTAAATAATCAAATTACCAACAACTGAACATGAATAATTAAAGAAAAAATATATCTATAAAGAAGACGAATAATTATAAGAAAATATACCAAATATATGGCAATACTTGTAACTTTAGCCACGTGGCTTAGTATGGTTAATTTAAAGAAAAATGCACGGCCTAGTTCACCCACATAAATGAAAGATTTAAGCATTACTAACGATTTATGCTAACTTGGCTAGCATGAGAGTTAGAAAAAACACGCCAAAGAAAGAAAATGCACTCTCACAAGTGATAAAAATGGGATTGATTCCCTTAAAAAAACGACGATCTACCATGACGAGAAAAAAACATGGTAGATAACAGAAAGAAGAAAAGAAAATGCACTTTGCACGAACACTTTAGTAGATATTTGAAAAAAAATCACTGCACTTGTATAAGAACGGCACGCACACATAGGCGAAGAAAGGGGAAAGAAAAGGAAATTGCCAATGGTGTACTTACAGTTTTTCGGAGGCTTGTTGTTTGTGTCATCCGCCGCTTGCCACCAGTTGTCAGGGGTTTTTTGTGTTGCCCTGATTTGGTGGGTTATGGAGACACTATTCTGGTTCAGCTGTTTATTGATAGGAGGTGGCTGGAAGGTAGCGTGGCGCGGGTTGTTGTGGGCAAGGAAGCCCAAGAGGGGCGCCGAGCGGGGCGCGCTTGGGGGAGCGCCCCCAAGGAGAGGTGTGGTCAGGGCCGTGGGCCCCGGTCAAGTGTGCTGGGTCAACTGTGCTGTAGGTTTCGAGCGCTGGTCGCGGGTCCCTAGCAGTGGAGACGGAAAGGAAACCCTTGTTCCTCAGACTGCTTAGTATACCAGGCAAGGTTCTCGCCCAAATCCTGCTGAGGCACCAGAGGCCAGGGCAATCTGGATTCACTTCTGGTGTCTACAATAGACCGTATCCTGGTGCTTTAAGTCATTGTAGAGTGCTGCCATGAGTTTGGGCCTGGATTGCTTGCAGCCTACATCGGATCTCAAGAAGGTGTTCTAATTGTATTGGGAATTACTCTGGGAGATCCTGAGATTGAGAGGAAATCCAACAAGGATTATAGGACTAATAGCATGCCTATATACTGCTACTGAAAGTGCTGTAAAATGTGGCGCAGGCCTGTCGTGCTTCTTTCCTTCAGAAGTGAGGCAAGGCTGTGTCCTTACGCCAGCACTTTTCAACACTTGAATGGACTGGATACTGGACAGAGCTACTGTCCAAAGCCATTGTGGAGCAACTCTGGGAAATGTTACTGACCTTGACCTTGCTGATGTTGCTATTCTGAGACTTTAGAAACCTTAGTGGTAGCTCTAGATGCATTTAGCAATGAAGCGAAGCCCTTGGGTCTGGACCAAGATCCAGGACTTTGAGGACTTACTAGGAGAACCTGTTCTGTCAGTACGTGCTTGCGGCGAGACATTGAAATCACAGAGAGCTTTACATACCTTGGTAGTGTAGTTCAGAGCTCTGGGCTGTCAGCCCAGGAAGTCAGCAGACGGATTGGCCTGGCAGCAGGGGTCATGAACTCTCTCGACAAGAGTATTTGGAGATGCCGGTACTTGTGCAGAAGGACCAATCTATGCATCTTCAAGACCCTGATAATGCCAGTTTTACTATATGGCAGTGAAACCCTGAGCCTTGGAGTCGTCTTGATGCCTTTTGTAATAGGTTCTTGCACCAGATCGTGGGGTGCTGTTGGGAGGACCATGTGTCCAATCAATGGTTGCACCGTGAGACTGGCTTAGGATCTGTTATTTGTATAATCCCTGATCGCCAGCTCAGGCTGTACGGCCAACTGGCTCACTTCCCACAGGATGATGCTGCCCAAAATATTGTCTCTGTGAAAGACAACCCTGGGTGGAAGCGGCCTGTGGGACGTACCTAGGAAGTCGCGGCTTGGGCAGATCGATCGAACCTGTCATGAGGAGCTCAAGATGGGCCGAAGACACAGACACACATACACAAATACAAAGAAAAATATTTATATATATATACATATACATATATATATATATATATATATATATATATATATATATATATATATATATATATATATATATATATGTGTGTGTGTGTGTGTGTGTGTGTGTGTGTGTGTGTGTGTGTGTGTGTGTATTTATATATTCGGGTTTGTGTGTGTGTGGGCGCACATGCGTCTGATGACTTGAAGCGCCGAGCTGGCCCCAGGAACAGCCAATGCGGAAGGGGAGATGAGCGGCCGTTGTGCTGAACGCGGAGAACGTTTTTCAGCCTTCATTCAGCAAAACGCCGGGAACACGAGTCGAATGAATTTAAGCCATTTTTTGCAGAAAGATAAAGTCCTTACGTGTAATTTTCATGCCATCCGGATGGGGCCATGCACAACAATGGCATGACAACCGCCCAATTGCACGTCATGGCTTCCGCTTGTTTTTCACGAATGAATGCCTAGGATATGCAGGTATTTTGGTATTCTCTCGCAATCCAAAGTCGAACATCATTGGCTTCAGATTTAGCTCTTATCAAGATGTCACAACGGGAGTATTTCAAAAAAGACCGAGAAAAGTTACCAAAGTGTAGACAGAGAACACCTGTAGCAGTAATCGATTGGAGCAAATATAGTGCAAGGGAGATAGAGAGAGAAAAAAAGAAAGAGGAGGGGGGGAGAGGGGAGGAGAAAGAGAGGGAGAAATAGAGAAAGACAGAGGGCGAGGAAGAGAGAAATGAAGGGAAAGAGAGATAGAGAGGGACAGAAAGAAAGAGAGAGGTAGTGAACGAGAGATGGAGAAAGGAGAGAAAGAGAGAGAGAGAGGGGGGGGGTTAGAGAAGGAGAGGAAGAGGGAAAGAGAGATAGAGAAAGAGAACGAAGGAGAGAGAGAGAGAGGGGGGGGGGCACACATACACAGAGAGAGAAGGAAAAAGGAGGGGGGTAGAGAAGGAGGGAGAGAGGAAAGAGAGAGGGAGGGAGGGAAAGGAGATAGAGAAGAGAGAAAGGGAGGGAAGGAGAGGAGAGAGAGAGGGAAGGAGTGAGAGAAGAGGGAGGAGATATAGAAGAGAGAGAGAGAGAGGAGAGAGAGAGAGGGAAGTAGGGAGAGGAGAGAGCGACTGAAAAGGTCAGGCAACGAAGGACTTGTTGCGTGGAATGCGTTCCTGAAATGCGTCCAAGCACTAGCATTTAATGTTTTGCGGGAGAAAGCGAATGGCGTTGTAACAATGGAAGTTTGGCTTAGAAATGATTCTCGCATTAGGCAGAGAGAAAAATGTTTGCCGATAGCTGATCGACGTTCCGAGGGTCCAAAGCATTAGTTATGCTTGCGTTTGATAGGCCTACCGGCTGAAACGGAATCTATCTTATTTTCGACCTCTTGTTTGCCCATACAAGAGGCTGGAATAGGCCTTTCTCGCCCAGATATAAGCTAATATATTCCATTCTTGTAGTTTTTCCTGAGTTTCTAACCTCTTACATAGAATATCGTTCGTGAGTGTTAATGTCGGCCTCATGTTGACTCTTGCCAATACCAAAAGTTTGATAGGTTACCTCACAGGCTTTATTGGTATTCGCTGTGCGCAGCCCTCATTTGGTGTCATCGCAGAAGTTCTCCGGCTGCCATATTCGGCAACATGTATGCCTGTCAAGGCATGTCGTCCGAGCGCCGAGGTCTATCCTGGACACGGCGGTAATGTTTAGGCCTATTGTGAGCGAACGCCTTTGAAGTTCCGCCCTCCCCCTCTCTCCATCACCCTCCCCCGGGTACGACTCGATGCCGTGCTCCGGCGGCCTTGGGAGAGACAGACCTCTCGGCAAAGTAGCTCTTCTCCTGCGACGCGCTCGCTTCCCGGGCAGAATGCAGTCCAACAGCGGAAGCGAGGTCATAGAGTAATGTTTGATCGATGTCGCGAGACGAGGCGTCATCACAGAGTATATATGCCGACGCTGTTGCTTTGTAATTTACATTAACTTCGAGTATATTGAAACAAATATATTCCGTATGACCAATACGCTTTTACTTGACATCATGAGATGTGTACGAAATGCGTTCCTTGACGTCAGTCTTCATGAGAGTTTCCTAAATGACCAAGATTATTCCGCGCGTCCCCCTTCCCTGGTCAGGGAATGAGCCTCGTGCGCTTCCTGGTCTCCTGCCTTGCTCCCTGCTTCCTTTCATTCACTCTTCTTCCTCTCAGATGTCCTCCTCTTCCCTCGTTTGCTCGC
>NW_020869791.1:17407-19907 GCF_003789085.1 Penaeus vannamei | reverse complement strand
TTATTTCTATTCTCAGTGTTAGCTCTTTATTTGATTGTATTTCTTCTTTTTTTTTTTCTCTGTTTCTGTTTTTTTGTTGTTGTTGATTTGTTGATGTGATTTATTCGATTTCGTGTTTAGTTCTATTATTAGAATCAGAATTTTGTTATCGTGACTATCTGTGTTTCAAAGATCGTTATCAATATACAACCATGACCATCTTTTTACATGTCATTTTCCTACATATGTTTTCCCTCTTTCTCTGTTATCTGTCTTATTTGTCCGATCCCCACCCCCCACCCCCTTTTTGTGACACCCACGCCGGAAATAGGTCATCCAGAGAAATAAATGGAATCTTTTTTTTTTTCTCTGTAAAAAAGGAAAAAGAAAAGAAAAGCTTAATCCTTCATCTTCAGAAACCGGATGTCGTAACGAAGATCTTGATTTACTGCCGATTAAAAAAAGAAAGAAAAAAAAAAGAAAACAAAAGTTATATACTCTATCATCGATGATCAAAAAGAGAAGAGAAAACGAGAAGTTGACATCCAGACATTTGAGATAAGAACTAACTTTTGGGTTTTTAAAAGTTATCCATTATGTAATGTTGTACTTTTTAAAAATAAAACTTTCATATATATATATATATATATATATATATATATATATTATATATATATATATATATATATATATATATATATATATATGTATGTATATATATATATAATATATATATATAATATATTATATATTATATATATATATATATATATATATATATATATATATATATATATATATATATATATATATATACATATATATATATATATATATATATATATATATATATATATATATATATATATATATATATATATATTATTATATATATATATATATATAACATACATATATATATATATATATATATATATAATATATATATATAATATATATATATATATATATATAATATTATATATATATATATAACATAATATATATATAATATATATATATATATTATATATATTATAATATATATATATATATATATATATATATATATATATATATATTGCTATAGATCTTTGAAATGTAACTATCTTTCCGGATAGTTATAGATAAAATTCTTTTAATTCTTACAAGAACAAACACGAGGGTGATGACTATATCATAAAATAACAAAATGAAAGAAAAAAAAGAAGTGGAAAGAGCGAAGAAGACGAAGACGAAATGAAAGAGAAGAGAAGACAGCAGTGAACAAGAGAAAGAATTGATTCTGATGTCGAAAAAAAAAAGATTACGACGCCAACAACGAAGAAGAAAGGAAACGAAGGACCAGATGGGAAAGAGAAAAAAAGAGAGAGAGAGAGAGAGAGAGAGAGAAAGAGAAAGAGAAAGAGAACAGAGAGAAAGAAAGAGAAAGAAGAGAGAGAAGAGAAACAGACAGAGACAGAGACAGAAAGAAAGAAAGAGAAAGAGAGAGCGAGAGAAAGAGACAGAGATAGAGACAAAAAAAAAGAGAACCCCATTTCATCGCTCTCAAAAAAAAAAAAAAAAAAAAAAAAAGCAGCGAACGCCTTGGTTTCAAAGCCTCGTTAAAAACAAATTCATTCAATAAACAATGCAGCTTTAACGATGCTACGACCCTCTTCCCCTCCTCCGACGCGCCTTTTTCTGAGGGAAAGGGAGAGAGGGGAAGGAGGAGGAGGAACAGGGGGAGGAAGAAAAGGAAGAGGAGGAGGAGGAACAGGGGGAGGAGGAGGAGGAAGGAAAGGAAGAGGAGGAGGAGGAACAGGGGAAAGGAGAGAGGGGAAGGTGAAGGAGGAACAGGGAGAGGAAGAAAAGGAAGAGGAGGAGGAGGAACAGGGAAGGGAGAGAGGGAAGGAGAGGAGGAACAGGGAGAGGAAGAAAAGGAAGAGGAGGAGGAGGAACAGGGGAAGGAGGAGGAGGAACAGGGGGAGGAAGAAAAGGAAGAGGAGAGGAAAGGAGGAATAGGAGGGTGAGAAGGAAGAAAAGAATGAGAAAGGATGAAAAGTGGGAATGGGGGAGGAAGAAAAGGAAGAGGAGGGAAAAGAAGTGGGAAAGGAGAAATAGGAGGGTGAGAAGGAAGAGATAGGAGGAGGAGGAGGAAAAGAAAGAGAAAGGAATAAGAAGTGGGAAAGGGGAGGAAGGAAAGGAAGGGGAGGAGAAAGAAGTGGGAAAGGAGAAATAAGAGCGTGAGAAAGAAGAGGAAGGAGGAGGAGGAAGAAAAGGAAGAGGAGGATGAAGAAGCGGGAAAGGAGGAAGGGAGAAGAGGAGGAGGGAGGAAGAAAAGAAGAGGATAATGAAGAAATGGTAAAGGAGAAATAGGAGGATGAGAACGAAGAGGAAGAAGAAGAAGTGGGAAAGGAGAAATAGGAAGGTAAGAAGGAAGAAGAGGGAGGAGGAGAAGGAAGAGATGAGAAAAGAGGGAGAAAAGGAAGAGGAAGGAGGAAGAAGAACAGAAGGAAGAGAAGAGATAGGAGGGAGAATA
>NW_020869791.1:0-7500 GCF_003789085.1 Penaeus vannamei | reverse complement strand
AATATATCATGCATGATTTTGAGAAAATAGCAGTTTTTCTCATTCATCTTCATTACAACATAAAGGTCATACCAATGATTACCAAACGTGAATATCTACTTAGACAATTCCTTGGCCTTTAATATGAGTCCTGTGGTAGAGGGTCAGGCCTTGTTCAGGTAATTTTAGGTCATCTTTATGTAAAGGTTAGATTAGGTTAGGTGGGAGTGTTCTCTGAAAAGTATACTTTCAGATGTCAAGACTCCTGGTTCCCTGTCATTTACATATCATAATACATCATAAATCATATATTAGGCATTTCCTATATATAAATGACATATTGACAGGTTTTCAACAGGTTGAAAACATGTGTACTCCTGACAACTTTATCAATATCACTGTTCTCCCGTCCTTGTTGCTGCTGCCTGCCTGCTGAATGCAGCCTAAACTATTGTAAAGCAGTATCATACCAAAGAAATTAGCAAAAACACCCCCAAAAATGCTGAAAATACAAGAAAAAGAAAGCATGAAGCAAAAAGGGATGTGGCATCGTGAGGGCATTTAAATACTCCAGACATTTAAATCGCGGAAAGGAGCGCGCTACGCATCTGGCAACCAGCGCCCGGGGTGCGTCGCATGCTCATGTATCCACACACAAAGTTTGAAAAAATCGTAATTTGTGACCCGTACCGACGACTCTTCACCTTAAGAGTTTGGTTAGCTTGAAAAATGTTGCTTTCATTATGTAAATTGGCCAAAATTAGTGGTGTCAGAACACTTTCCGATGCTCGTCAAAGTCCTCAAATTATCCTGTGCCATATCCTGCAGTGATACAGAATCATTAGCATTTCATCAGTCAGTGATCCCAACCATGTTGCTGTATTGCACCATCCTGCCTACTGATTACATGATAGAAAAATAAATTTACCGGTAGATTACATTTTAGAGTATGTTTGATGTCAGATTTGGAAAGTTCAGGAAGTCTTCTTCATAGAAACATATTGCAACTTTTGTTTGTAAAAGGGTTAAAATTATTTGTATAAATGTTGATCATTTCTTAATTTCATATGTATTTGTTATTGTCTTTGTTTTTATTATTTTACACAAACATGATTTTATATCCACCATTTGTTTTGTTTTTTTGTTTTTCTTTTCAGCTCATCAAACGTGCAGCTCACTTATCAAAACTTTTAGAGTATGAATTTATCCTGACGCCCCCATGTGGAAGTTTGGAAGCCAAAATCCACCAAACAGTTGACAATTTGGTGGTTACAGGCCTGCTGGTAGATGCAGGGGTAAGTTTGTTTATTTTCTTTTACTTTTGTTAGCCATTCATTTTACTGCAGAGTTTGGATATATTCATGATATACTTTTGAAGTGAAATTAATTTTGATTAATGTTTTCACATTCCAATCTCAAGTGCATCTCTCTTTAACAGAAAACTGGTTCAAGATGGATCGAAGACTCGGATGAGGAGGATGTGTCCTATTCTCAGTGTTATAAGGTGTCACCTTCAACTGCCATTTTGGAAGTCATTGGAGCTTGGAAGTCAATGATTGCTCCAATGTTGGATGCATATTACTGTACTGCTTGTAATTTGCAAATGCTGGTTGGCAGACAGGTACCTGATGTAAAGTTCATCCAGAACACACAAAGCTACATAAATGACTTACTACAGAAGGGCTCACTGAGATACGGTAAGTGATTTTCACATGTGGCAAAAGGCATTATAATAAGAAAAACGACAGAGTAACTTGCATTTACATGGAAGTATTTTAGCAGTAACATTAAAGTGAACTTCTTTATTTCAGGGGAGAGTATATGTGTGGATCCCATCCGTAATGCTGTCAAGCTTTTTGAGTCACAGTCGATCATAGAAAGTTACACCCATGACAGTGTTCGGTTGTTGTACCTCAGCACTCACTATGACTCAGAAGAGCAGCTTAGTTCCCTGTTGCTTGATATTGATAGTTTCAGATCTTGAATCTGCTGTGAGGGAAGGAGAAAATTGTTAGTGTATATTGCTTCACCTTTTACCAGGAAAAAGAACAGCAGTGCATTTTGATTGTTTTACAATTTGGATGTTTAAGTGAGGATTGCATTTTTTCTATGTTAAGATTGATAAGTATGATTAACACTGTAAAATGTTTTCATAATTATGGGTATATTTATTTTTTATGATTTTTATTATTATTGTTATTATTTTATTATTATTATTATTATTATTATTATTATTATTATTATTATTGTTATGGTTATGGTTTTTATAATTTTTCTCATTATTATTATTATTATTATTACTTCTATTAATATTATTACTAATATTATTGATATTATTATTGCTACTAATTGTTATTATTATTTATGAATTCTGCTTCTTTTTAGAAGATATATATGTATTGATCTGTTATGTTCATTGAGATAATTTTTTTGATTTAAAATTTATTGTGATCTGAATGCCATGATTATATATTTTGGTGATTGAAGGATAACCAAGTTTTTATTTCTGAGATAGAGATTTAGTACATCAGTAATTTTTACATATTGAAAGGTATCTCTCTTCCCTCTTCTTTTCCCTCTTTCATCTATTCTTGTCATTTCTCAATATATACATATGCATGTGTATATGTAAATTACTTGACAAACACACACACGTAAATATATACACGAATTCACAAATGAACACAGACTAAATATATCTCCCTTCTTTATTTTTTTTTTTTCAGAGTATTTTCATGACAATTGTTATGAAATATATATGATAGCATTGATGATACTAATTACAGTTTTAGTAAGTGATGATATTATTAATGATAGTTGAATAAGTTTAAATCTGTTTCAAAATCAGATAAGCATGGGAGTGTGTATTTGTGTGTCATGAGTGTACAGACATCTTTTTATATGCAGAGATTTATATTATTTTTTTGTTTTTGTTTTTACTGTTAGGTGACAAAAACAGAATGTCAGGTAATATTCCTGCACGAGATGTACATATTTATTTTCATTGGCAAATATGATACAGAGCAGTTCCTTCCTTTTGTATTTTTTTGTAGTCAGATTTTTCTCTTTTTTTCTTTTACATAAATTTGTTCATGTTGATAATGTGCCAGACAAATATGTTGCAGGAAGGTACATAATTAAGTAAAGAAATTAAAATAACATTATAATTAGTATTTAAAAATCATGAAAAGGATTCTTAAGACATCTTCCAAGAGAGAATTAAAGAGATGCAACTTAATGATTAAAGTTGCGTCAATTCTAATTAAAATCATGTTTATTTATTGATTGGATAATTTTGTAGTTAGCATGTATGTAAAAAGGTATGCATATATGCATACTCTTACACACCTAAAACTGAAGAATACAATGAAGAAAAAAAAGGGAAAGGAAAGCATTTAACACCCCTGTACTTAGGATTCATAAGATAGAAAGCATTTTGGGAGAAAATAATGGTAACAAGAAGGATTCATTGTAAAGATGGTTTGTAAGCATTCCACATGGCACTGATCCTAGTAAGTGTAGATGAAAAGTGGATGATTAATGTTAACCTCAGGTTCTGCTATTGGCTATTGCATCATGTATTTATTATTATTATTTTTTTCTTTTTTCTCTCTTCCGCTGTGCAATTATAGCCTAAAGAAATTTGGTTTACTCAGAGTTTGTGTATTGTATATCAAGAGTGACCTTATAAACAGAGAAGTTTGGTATTAAACAGTAATGGTTAATCACAGCATTTTTAGCAACAAACGAGGAAGTCCTAATGTAAATACTTGAAAAAAACAGTATTAGTATTATTACACTTACATAAACACTCTGTCTTACAGAGTAAAATGTTTTTAAGAATTAGCAGGACTTTCTCATGAATGTTGTGAATCACTTGTAGCTCACATATATTTCATATATGCACATTTACTGTTGTAAATAGATTACTAGATTTCTATTTCCAATATACAGGTTAACTAATTTGAATCATAGTAAGTAATAAGAATAGACAAGTGTATTTTCTACAATATTGGAAATCTGTAAACCACTTTAGCAATCCCGTGCTGAAATTTACACACTAAAAGTTAGACAAGTTTACTTTGGTGCCAGTTATTTAATATGGTGGTTGGTTAATAATAGGATAGAGGGCTGTTTTTTTAACAGAAAACCAAGTTCATGTATACATTTTAATTTTTTTATTTATTGTTTACTTAAATTGTATCCCCTTTGAATTTTTGTTGAAACTATTTCCACTATAAATCTGGAGATAAATCTTGCTTATAGAGGGGGTGAGTACAGTGTTTAACATGATATATATTCAATGAATAATGCAGTCTCTAATTCTAGTCAGTGAACTATAAGCAGAGAGGACAATGAGATGAATTTTGAGGGATCACTCTTGGGTTGTGTAGCGGAAGGACCCTCCCCCTTTCCTCCCCTACTAAGTCCTGTATGCTGTAACATTGCTCTAGTGGTATAAACTTCGACAACCCCACCTATTGGGAATTCCTCTCTTGAAGTCTGGCCATTTATTTTTATTTGGTAATAACGTATGGTGATCAGTTTGTTGTAAAGGGATATATACTATCAGAATAGTTACAGATGGGGAATTTGAATGACTATATTCAGTTATAAAGACTCACTGTTGTTTTGATATGTACAATAAATATGTGATGTAGTTGCAGACATTTAGGGACAGTTGCTGAGTTTCCTATTTATTTAGTGAAAGTCATGTAGCAGTGTTTTATGTACGAAACTTCACTTCAGATCCAAACCTGGAAGTGCAATCATGATGGAAATATGCATGTACATAGCATTTCATATTTATTCACTGTTGCTCTTTAGAATCAGTGTAAAATTTATTTGTATTATGATTGGTTATTTTACTTATTCATATGCAATTGCTAGTTTAAATTGTATCATGTTGCAAGCATTTGTAATAAAGTGTAAAACATTCCGTTTGTTTTATCCCCTTTTATTGTGTTGAAATTTAGGTATATTATATTTTAATGAAAACGAGTACCATTAAATGTCAGTAAAAATATTTTATATTGTACATCTATGAAGGAAATGACAAATGTGATCACTTGATCACTTGAATATGTAACTTTAAAGCTAAACGGCTTGAATTACGCGTCTTCTACCCCTTTCCTTTTCCTTCTTCTGTCCTTCGCTCCACTCCTCCCGTCTCAGCGTCTCCCCACTATCTCTCCCTCTACCCTGAATCATCCTACCTCTACTACCCCACACACCATGCCAAATTCCTTTACAAGTCTAAATCCAGGTACTCTAATCTCTACCACTTTCCCGCTTTAACTGTCGCAGCAGGCAACCTAAACATTCCACTCCATCTTCTCATACTATAACCTCTTCCTCTGCTCCTCGAACGCCTATACCCTCTTCTCCTCACAAGAGAACCCTTGTTTCTCAGACCTTCTCACTCATCAACCCTCCAATCCCTCGGTTCCTATTCCCTCTACATTTAAAGTAATTGGCGACATCCATCCACCTAAAGTCCCCTATTCCTCCCTCTCTTTACCAACACACCCCATCCTCTCCTCCATGTGCGCCATTCCCTCTTCTTTCCCCATTATCGTAACCGCTTCCACCTGGATACGTGAATCTCTATAGTTGCATTCTTCCCGATACTTCACCACCATCCCCAATTTCCGTTTATTCACATCCCTCATTTTTCTGTTGTTTAAAAAGTGTAACTAATTGCGTAAGATTTATACATATATATTTTTTTACCTCATGGGGTCCCCCTAAAAATATATACCCTTATGAATCCACACAGCAGCTGAAATGAACGATGTAGGTAAGACTTTGCCGATTTTTATAGGTTCTACTGAATTTATCCCCAAGGCCCTAACCACATTCAAATCAACTGTTAGAAGAGAAAGACTGCAGGTTTGTGGTAAGAAATTTATACAATAATTATATAATAATAATCTTGTAAGTGATATACATTCCTGTTATTTTGTGTTGTGTTTAGATACCAAATGTGTTTGTTTTCGTTATGTACTAATGCTTTACATAAATAAATGTGCCAAACTTTAAAGGTCAATACAGCACTCTGGTAGAGTATTGTGGTAAATGAGGTTTATTTTTTTTTATTAGAACAAAATACCTTAGGTTTCAACAGTCATATAGCATTATGAGTGAAAAGGGTAGAAAAATAGGGAGGAAATGGGGTAGGATAGATACTGAATGAGGGGGGAGGGTTAAGGGCAAAGAGTGAATAGATCAGATGGAGGAAGAACTGGTTGTCAATTGAAAAGGTGGGGGATTCCATGAGAAAGTATGGCAGCTTAGAGGGAGGGGGAGAGGACAAATGAGGAAAAGCGAGGGCAGGATAACAAGATATGTGGGACTGAAAGAGAGCATTGCATGATCAGCATAGAGGTGGGTTCGAGGGTGACACGAGGTAGGAATGCTAGAGGCGGGCAAGAGTAGTTTCACTGCGTCTGTTCTGGTGGTATGAGGCCGACCAAGGAGAGATAGAAAGTTTTATGGTTTGATTTATTGGCGGTCAGACCTGACCAGAAAGATTACACCCACTTTAACTTTTTGAGGTGGGGTTAGTAGTCGGCGTGTGTAATGTGTGAAAAGCATGTTTGGTGTGTTGTGGCTAAAGCGGAGGCATCTGCTTGTTCATTGCCGGGGAACCCAACATGGCTGGGTATCCAGCAAAGCTTAACTGCTTTCTGTTGCGTGGATAGATAAAACAACTGGCCTATCTTACGCACTATGGGGTTGATAGGGTGTATGGGTTATGAGTGGTACTGAGTTACATGAGTCGGTAAAGATGGTTAAGGATGAGGAAGAGATGGAGGCCATGAGCTGTAAAGCGAGGATAGCATATAGTTTTGTAAGGACGCTCGATTCAGGAGGAAGAGGAAAGTTGTGTGTGAGAAGGAAAGACTGCGGCAAAACCGGTACCCGAGGTGGATTTGAAGCTGTCTGCATACAAGAGTACTGGAGGAGTGACTGGAGACATGTACAAGAAAATGTGCGAGGACGACAGGAGGGATATTTGATTTGGATTGATCTGGGAAAAGAGAAGAGCAATTACATGAGGAAGGTATTAACCAGGGAGGGAAACACGGCAGAGAGAGGAAGGGAATGGAAATAAGGAATGAGGGAATGGGAAAGCAGAACGCCCATACGAACAGGGAAAAGGGTAGGTAAACGTGGAGAGAAGGCCTGAAGAAGCGATTGAGGGTTGGTTAGTTTAGAGAGAGAATATTGGTGAACACGAACATAGCTTGTTAGAGAAAAAAGAGCACGACGTCGAGAAGGGGATGGTAGGTCTGATTCAGTAAAGCTCTCAACTGTGAGAGGATCGAAAGGGCGCCTGGGGCTAAACGAAGCCCGCAGTGGTGGATTGCATCAAGGAGTGTGAGAGGGGAGGCAGAGGCAGAATATATATGGCACTCATAATCAAGGGTGGTGAGGATTAGGGTAATATGGAGATGGGGAGTATTTTGCGGTCTGAATCTCAGGATAATATGTGAGAGAGTCTGTAAAAGGCCGAAG
>NW_020869790.1:485542-492605 GCF_003789085.1 Penaeus vannamei | reverse complement strand
TTTGTAAATCCTATTCCCACACGCCCAGAAATACGAGACCAGGATCTTCACATCAACAGCAGAGGGCAGAACCATCACTATATCACAGACCAGAAACATCACAAGAATTGATAGAAATTTAAAGAGACAGTCCATTAACTTAAGATTCCAAACAAATCATATTGAACAGATAATCTTGAAGAAATGTGTACAGAAAAAAGAGGTACGAATTTTCTTACTTTGATATGATGCTAGTCTTAGTTCTCAATTTTGGGGACATTGGGAGGCATAAAGAAATTGATTAATGATATGAATAGTTTAATGCCTTGTCTTCAACCATATAGGTACGTTTGGGATGAAGGGAAGGAAAAGGTGGTCTTCAGAAGCATCTGAGAAAATTATATAATTATTTACAGAACACATTAAACAATTAGGAGGCAAAACAGTGCAGAGATAAAAAAAGCATAAGATAATTAGCATTAATGAAACATTAGTACGAGTCTCAGCTTCATGAATACACATTAAATGGTAATAGATATTTTGAAACATAAGAGATGTCAAAATAGTTTCTTAAACATGATTACGCAAAAGATAGAAAGAAGAAGAAAAAGAAAATCTCCCTAAAGAACGAATTTCACGCGCGGCATTTCTCTTCTCTCGACCTGTTTACCTGAAAAGGTGGTGATAGAATAGTGAGTACGACAGTTTTTACTGAACATTGTTGCCGCGCCGTCTGGCAGCGGAGAGTGTCGTCTTTGGTACGGACACAGTGGATTAGGATTAAACTAAATGCGGTATTGAGAGTTAAGGACGTTACAGAAAACGCCCACACTTTTAAATGCCAAAGCAGAATACTCGATCTGAAAAGCTCTACAAGTGTTCAGGGCAGATCAACGAACACCTTGACGTCAGCCAGCTCCAGGTAATCGACTTGGGCGGCCACGCGTTGGACGACGACGTAGCGGCCGCAGAGCTTGGTCCCGTTGGCGAAGGTCAAACGTCCTTGGGACACCGAGTAGGGGCCTTCGTAGAAGTCTAGCAAAGGCCACTCCGAGAAGTCCTCGCCCACCCTCGGCGTCGACCCCACGCGGACCTTGCGAGGGGAACAAACACTAACACTGAAGTCAAATGGTGAATAAATTTGAACGACTCCTAAAAACCCATTCATACTGAGGTATGTCTGTGAGCGCAGGCATACTCATTCTATCATTGAATCAACATTAAATCCTACAGCCTTTCAAGAGTCAACGCCATCCACCAACAAACCTCCACTTGGTGAAACCTGTAATCGGAAGCCGTCTGTCGGGGCAGGATCTCACCTGTCCACGAGATTCAGGTCCTGCAGGTCCACCATCCACCAGGGACGAGCGACGCTTCCGTGGCTAATGAATACAGTGGCCTCGGATGCATCGTTGGCGTATTGGGGGTAGTAGCTGGAAATATGAGGATTGTGCTACGGAGACAACGTTTGCCCTTCCCAGATAGGCGAGGCTGGCCATTTACATATCAAATTTACGTAGTGATGTGATCTATCAGTGTGTGCATTAATCTTATTAAGTGTGTAGTAAAGCATATATTTTGTTTTAAACAGATTTTTATATTGGATTTTGAGTCTTTACTGACCAGTTGGGTAAACTGGCTTACTTATAATTCGGTTGAGCATTTGTAAGTAAATATGAAAATATTTTATCTAAATGTGTAAATCATTAATGAACATAATCACTAAAACAATAATGTGCAAACAAAGATTACTGGAAATAGAATGAAAACGTGAAATGGATCGAAACGTTACATCTTCAGTCATTTTCCGTGGTGACGACATCTGTTTTATGCAAACTTATACCTTGGATTCCTATATACCATAAGTATAGGTTTACATTTCTGACATATGCCAGTGTCAGTGATTCATGCCTGTTGTTAGATTGCTAAAATTCTTCCTGTCCTTGACGTAGATAAAACATTTTGTGAATAAAAAATGCTAGCATAAACATTCCAGTCTTATTCTTTAGTCTCTTTAATGACTAAGTATGATAATTTCACAAACACATCAAGAATATTATATTGTCTCACCTGGTAGAATACATCGGGCAGTTCTCGAAAGGTTTTCCTTGAGCAATATTTGCAGTTTGTGTTAAATCTGGAGCAGAGAACGGGGCGAACCGGCGGGGATTTGCGCGTGGGTCTGTCCTCGCAGCTCCCACGGCACATGCGCCATCTGTTGAGACGTCCATGTTTATTTTTTTTTGGTTTCCCTTCTCGTGAGTGTGTGTTGTCGGTGGACATGCGTTATCCCTTCTCTGTACATTTTATTAACCGGTAATCACCAGTGTTTGAGATGTGTACTTGCTAGACTATTACGAGACAAGACTTAATGTCTAAGGTATTTCTTTAGAAATAGAACGAAGTCTATTGCTATAATATATATATATATATATATATATATTATATATATATAGTAATATATATATATATATATATATATATATATATATATATATATATATAATATATATATTTTTTTTTTTTTTTTTACAAATAATTGATGCATTTCTGTAATGATAATAACTTCGCATGATACCAAGTCGAGCATTTTTTCAGGATGTATTGATTAACCCATTTCTGCCGGAAAATGTGATGTATCTAACATACATGGCTCTAGAAGTGCCCACGATAAATACAATAAAATATTACCCAAAAACAAAGGAAAAGGGAATATGGGTGAAAGAAGCAGGATTAATAATTGAGTCCTTGATAAGAAGCTCTTGTGGTGGAGACATAAATGTGTAAATACAACGTAGAGACTAAATTTACTGTTGACATGCATGCCATCCCTGGCGGCTATTGGTAAAATCAGGGGCTCACGAGTCTATAAAGATTGCAAAAGAAAGCTTTATGATCGAGAAATGTCGCAAATATTTTTTTTCTGAATGCAGTTTGGACAAGGCGTGTAGATCGTCCATTACAGATATCTGTGGATTTGATCTTCTGTGTATTGTTTTTAAGACCAATTCTTGATTTATTTATCTCAGAAAGAAGTATCCGGATAAAAGTTGACTTCCATTTTCTCTCTTCAAGACCGTGGTGGTTGGCATGCGATGGAAATTGTGATTCCACGATAAATCAATTACACACAGAATACCTAAGCCAAAACTTTTATAACCTGGCACCATCGAGAACCAGCTACACTACAAGTGATTTATTGGTGAAAATCGGAAACGCTGCCCAAGGGGTATGTTAATAACCGCCACCTTAGTGTTTTAGCTTCTGAGTTAATGCATAAATGTGGAGGTTTAAGACCAATGTCTGTTTGCCACACCATCTTGTCAAAAAATGAGGAATCCCTTGTGGAAACTCTGCCCGCACCCTGCATACTTTCTTCATCTATCATAGCAATTTCAGTTACCATCCCAACGGTCAAAAAGAAATATTTTATTTTTATTTATTTTTTATTATTTTTATTGATTTATTATTTTTATTTCATTTTTTATTTTGAAATCTTCATTTTCTTCAATATCAGTAAGTCAGTAGAGCTTCTGCCAAAGTCAACAACGAGAGATAAATTATGTAAGGAGAAGTAGAAGGTAAGTCCTTAAACCGTGAGAGCAAAAGTCCCTAAACTTGGGTACACGTAATCCTAACGGATTTTCAGGAGGGCTGTGAATTAAATTATTTCTTTAATGCGAGAAATGAACTAATCGTTTTCTATTCTGTGTTAGGATCCCATTAGCCTTACAAGGTTTACTATAGTAATTTCAATTACATATGTTACTCTGTATATAAATGAACTAGGAAAGTCAAAGCCTCGACCTGCAGATTCTAGAGGCCGCCAACTCCCCCATGTGCTAGAAAGGTCATGGAGCACACGAAAATGATCTTTATGTGCTTGCATTCCTTATATACATATTTTTACACCGCAATGTACTTGTTTTTCATCTTTCACAGGAGTCTGAGTGTGAAAATGGCAACGCGGCGCCGTAGAGTTAAACGTCAGTGATGATTTATTTATCTCAGTTAAACGTCAGTGATGATTTATTTATCTCAGTTAAACGTCAGTGATGAATTATTTATCTCAGTTAAACGTCAGTGATGATTTATTTATCTCAGTTAAACGTCAGTGATGTGCAGATGCAACACGTGCCTCCGATTTTAACGTATTATGGCTCATTTTGTCCTCACAGGCGCAATTTATGTCCAAATTAACATATGGCTCATTTTGTAGAAAAATAATATATCAACTTGTTTGAGACTTTTTTTTTGCAATCTTAGCTTGTGCTTCTTGTAAAAGTGGTTAATGTAAGAAATTTTTTACCTTTTTCTTTTTTCTTGAAGTCCCCTGCTTCAAAAATTCACCCCAAAAATATGTCGAAATCGAAAAAAAAAAATCATGAACAAGTTGTAGCTATAGGGTAGCTCTGTGCAAAAATAAAATAAAATTAAATGTCTTATCTTACAATTATTCAAAAACTATTGGGCCAATTTCGAAAAAAATCGGCCACAGGCAATGGGAAGGGGCATAAATAAAAGGGTATTTCATCAAAATCGGCAAGAAAAATCGAAAAGTCGAAAAAAACAAACAAACAAACAACAAACAACGACGGTCCCCTTTAACTCGCTGAGCTACTCAGTACAAGGTATTGAAAGAACCATGTATATAAAAAGTTTTCGTAGCAAGATGGATTACATATGCTGTCTCGAAGCTACATTAGTATTGCCTTTGACTGCATATGGATTTCGTACTTCTGCTGCAAGATGAATGAAGCATTATTTTATTTAATTAAGAACTTTTCACTGTCAAATATGCTCTAAGCGTAATTACTTGTAAACTACGATTAGTATGGGGGTTCAAACGAGTTTTGAAACCACTGCTTTAGAGGGAGGAAAATGAGATTTGAAGATTAGCTGAATGGTGTTGACTTTGGTGATGGTAAGACACATGGCTTTTTGTTATTTCTCAACATGTTTAGGACATGCATAACGCCACAACACCCGCACCATTTGCATCGAGAAGTAAATCTGAAAGCAAGATCAACCGCAGTCTGCTTTTAGCAAAGAAACCTGAGCGTCACAGCGTCAAGCAACTTTATGAAGGCAAAAGCAAGTCAAATCAGCCCCTTGGCCGAGCAGGAAGCCCCGAGGGCGGCCAGGGGAAGGTCGCTCACCTGAGAAGCTGTAGGCGGGGGCGTTCAGGTGGTGGGCGGTGATGGCGCAGATGGTCTCGGAAGCTGCCTGGTACGTGGCCGCCTGTTCGGGTATGCAAAGCAGAGGGCGGCTGACCTTGACCGCCTCTTCGCCGGCCACGCAGAGAGCGAGGCACGCCCACACGTGCACGCCCGCGCCTGGCATCTTCATGGCGTTCTTCCTCTGGCGAAGAAGGAGGATCTGCCGCTCGCCTCTGACCTCCGGCGCAGTCTGCGCGACAGTGCCAGCGCTTGGCCTTCGTCGCGGCATCGACCGCCGTTGGTCAGACCAAGGTCTGTATAAGTACTTATATAGACATATATATATATATATATAATATATATATATATATATATATATATATATATATATATATATACCCATATATATATATAATAATATATATATATAATATATATATATATATATATTATATATATATTATAAATAAATATGATATATATTATATATATATGCTATATATATATAATATATATATATTATATATATATATATATATATATTATATTATATATATTATGTATAATAATGTATATATATATGTGTGTTTTGCGTGCGTGCTTGTGTGTGTGTGTGTTGTGTGTGTGCTATGTGTGTGTGTGTGTGTGTGTGTGTGTGTGTGTGTGTGTGTGTGTGTGTGTGTGTGTGTGTGTGTGTGTGTGTGTGTGTGTGTTGTGTGTGTGTGTGTGGTCGAGATCAAATTGACTTGACATTTAAAAGACGCCTTGGTTTTAATTGTAAAGATGTTTGGATACCTCGTTTATCAATGCATTTTTTTTTTTTTTTTGGAAAGCATTTCAACATAGCAAAAGCTAGCGGTAGAATTAGGAGACTATAATTTAATAATTGCCTATGAATGGTTGGTTTCCTTAAATACTTAATTACTTAAATTTCCTCGCAGTAGCTTCTCCGCTCACACAGGTACGTTAATGCTGGTTTTACGAATCATGTTTTACCCGGAAATGGAGGGTTGGAATGTCTGATAAAGGAATGACGATAATTATGGAATCCCCGTGTATCGATTTGATAATTCACAACAGAGAATGAAAAGGTTGAGGAAAATTCGCGGGTAAAACAACACCGCCATGAGTCGCCCAACCGAGTGTCTAGATTGTGTTTATTTTTCTCTTATTCTTATTCTTCGAGACCCGAAGACACGCAACGAGAAAGTTAAGCCGTAACAAAAAAAGGAAAATCAAAGAGAAAGGAAAGGACCGATTACTCGTGGATTTTATTTTTCTTATAATTATTGGTTATTCTTTTGAATGTTTTTTTGACTTTCTTATACAGTGGCTGAGTAAAGAAGGACAATAACGAATAAACAAAACATTACTGTATATACATATATACATATTTATATTTATATATCTATATATATGTATGTGTATATATATATATATATATATATATATATATATATATATATATATATAATATATATGTGTGTGTGTGTGTGTGTGTGTGGTGTTGTGTGTGTGTTGTGTGTGTGTGTGTGTGTGTGTGTGTGTGTGTGTGTGTAAATATGTATATACATAATATATATGTGTGTGTTTGTGTGTGTGTGTCTTGCCATGAATTTCTCAGAACCCGAATCGAGATATGAGGGGCAGCGGGTCATTATCTGAATTACCAAATACATAATGGAAAAAAAAAACTTTATCACTCTTACTACATGTTTTATTATTCTTCATACTATATGCTGAAACAAACTACGCAAAATGCATTTACGTACAGTATTAGATAAACCAAATTTCAGATTGATACAACGTGTGGGCGTGAAATTATACTTTTGAACGCCAAAGCAGAATCCTCGATCAGTGGAAAGCTCTTCAGGTGTTCAGGGCAGATCAACGAACACCTTGACGTCAGCCAGCTCCAGGAGATC
>NW_020869790.1:475542-480542 GCF_003789085.1 Penaeus vannamei | reverse complement strand
GAGAAGAGAGAGAGAGAGAGAGAGAGAAGAGAGAGAGAGAGAGAGAGGAAACAGACAGAGAGAGAGACAGACAGACAAAGAGAGAGACAGAGAAACAAAGAACGAGGAAAAAGAAAAATAAATAAATAAAGAGAAAAAACCGCTACAAAGAAAAAAAAAAATAATAATCAACATTTCTCGCCCCAAAACACTACCCTCCATACCACGATACCACCATACATACATATCCCCTCACGCACCCCTCCCAACACCCCCCCCCCTCCCCCACCTCCTCCAACCCCACCCACCCCCTGCCATACCCGCCCTCACACGCGAATACCACAGACGAGACCTCTTGGCAGGATCTTCAAGACCCTCCTTCTGAGAAGATGCTTCACCTCTGCCTCTTCTTGTCAGAGAACAACATAAAACGAGTTATAAAAAAATATTCATAATGGAATGTCGAAGGTTTAAAGGCGGGTGGAAGGGGGGGGGGTTATAGGTGAAGGTGGGGGGGTTGGGGAGAGGGGGTGCTGGGTTGGGGGTAGGTTTTTGTATGTGTGTGTTTGTGTGTGGATGGGTGTTTTTTGTGCGTGGTGTGTTGTGATGGGTGTGGTGGTGTGGTTGGTGTTGTTGTGTGTGTGGATGTTTGTGGTGTGTGTGTGTGTGGATGTTGGATGTTGTGTTGTTGTTGTGTGTGATGTGTGTTGTGTGGTGTGTGGCGTGTGTGGATGTGTATGAGTGTGGATTTTTTTTTTTTAAGGGGGTGGGGGTGTTTGTATGTTGATGCCTCTTGTAGTTAATTTTATGTCGGGTGATTTTATTATGGCTATCGAATTAAAGGAGGTGAGCCTCATTGTTTACACCACACTCAAGCACACTCAAGCAAAATGCAGAGAGAAAACAATCACAGGCACAAACAAACAAACAATGAAACACATACATAGACAATACAAAGTAATTCAATAAGTAAGCAATGCATATGTCCACTTAGGTATATATATGTGCTTAACAAAATCCAGTCTGATATTATCTATGTCTATCTATCTGTTTATTTAGGTGTTTAGGCTCTCTATTTCTCTCTGATTCTCTCTCTCTGTCTTTCGTTGTGATAAATGGAACAGTGTTTTGAATTTTAACTCTATCTGTCGCTTTCTATCTTTCTCTATCTTCCTATCTCTTATCTATGTATCTCTCTCTCTCTCTCTCTCTCTCTCTCTCCTCTCTCTCTCTCTCTCTCTCTCTCCTCTCTCTCTCTCTCTCTCTCTCTCTCTCTCTCTCTCTCTCTCTCTCTCTCTTCTCTCTCTCTCTCTTCTCTCTCTCTCTCTCTCTCTCTCTCTCTCTCTCTCTCTCTCTCTCTCTCCTCTCTCTCTCCTCTCTCTCCCCTCCTTCCTTCCTTTCCTTCCTCTCCTTATCTCTCTTCTCTCCCCCCCCCCGCTTTCCTCCTTCCCCCCTCTATCTCTTCAACATATTTCCAACTTCCTTCGTCTTCTTCCGCCCTTACACCCAGCACCCGGGGTGGGGGGTGGGGGGTGGGGGGTAGGAATGGCGACCTCCTTGAGTGAGCAATATTTAGCACACCCCAAGACCTTGGATGGAGAGGAAGACACTCGCTGCTGCATACCATCCTATGCTGATATGGATGTGTGTGAGAGAGAGGGGGGGAGGAGAGAGAGGGAGGGAGAGGGAGGGAGATAGAGATAGACAGACAGACAGACAGAGAAGAGAGGACAGACAGAAAGGCAGACAGAAGACAGAGAGAGAGAAAAAAAGACAGAAAGAGAGAGAGAGACAAAGAAAAGAGAGACAGACAGACAGAGAGAGAGAGAGAGAGAGAAAGAGAGACAGACAGAGAGACAGAAAGGCAGTGACAGACAGACAGAGAGAAAGAAAAAAGACAGAAAGAAAAGAGAGAGAGAGAGACAGATAGACAGACAAACAGACAGACAGACACAGAAAGAGATCTAGGTCAGCATTACTATGTGCGTGTATGTGTGTGTGTGTTCATCAACATTTATGTGGGTCAGCATGCGTGTGTGTGTGTCTGCATATATGCATTAAAATCACATGTGACTCAACGCTACCATGTTTCGTTGCGTTGAGTGCATGCCGTGTGTTTAAGTGTGGTTGTAAACGTTATAGGCGGTAGATAAGACACGATATAAGCAGCGTGCACATGAATATTAGTAATAACGAAGTAGAATCATAACGAGAAATTTTAAGACAGAGTAATTCTAACGACATTCGAGCGATAAAAACAAGTACTGTAGAAGTTTTGCAACCGTCGGCATTGCAAAAGTTTGCTGTAACAACGTCAGCAAATTGTGTGCAGTTTCATGGCTTGAAGTTAGTGCTTAGCTGAGAAGTGCGATTTGTAAATTACTGTCAATAAACTCGATTATTGTTATCATTATTGTTATCATTATTGCTATCGTTATTATCATTATCATTAATATTATTTTGATGTCATTATCATTGCTATTGTTTTTTTCAATATTATCATTAGCATCATTATTACTGTTATCATGGTTATCATTATTGCTATTATTATAGGATTATGATTAAGATAGGGTTAACAAGATAACTGGAAAGGATTAGGGAAGGATTAACAAAAAACTGGATAGGATTAACAAAATAACTGAAAAGATTGAGGATAGAATTAACAAAATAACTGAATAGGATTAACAAAATAACAGGACAGGATTAGGGTAGGATTAACAAGATGACTGGATTGGATTAAGATCAGATAAACCAAATAACTGGACAGGATTAGAAAAAAGATTAACAAGATAACTGGAAAGGATAAGGACAGGATTAGCAAGATAACTGGAAACGATTAGGATAGGATTAACAAGATAATTGAAATGGATTAAGATCAGATAAACCAAATAACTGGACAGGATTTTAGGATAGGATTAACACCACGACCCAATAGGATTCATATAGGATCAACACCACGACCAAATAGGATTCACATAGATTCACACACACACCAAATAGGATTCACATAGGATTCACACCACGACGAAATAGGATTCACATAGGATCAACACCCACGACGGGATTCACATAGGATTACACACCACGACGAAATAGGATTCAATACGGATTCACACCACGACAGGATTCACATTCACGAAATAGGATTCACATAGGATTCACACCACGACATCACATAGGATTCACACCACGACCAAATAGGATTCACAGATTCACACCACGACGAAATAGGATTCACATAGGATCACACACGACGACGATAGGATTCACCATAGGATTCACATAGATCAACACCACGACCGGACATAGGATCAAACCACGACGAAACAGGATTCACATAGGATCACGACCAAATAGATTCACATTTCACACCACGACGAAATAGGATTCACATAGGATTCACACCACGACGAAATAGGATTCACATAGGATTCACACCACGACGAGATTCACATAGGATTCACACCACGACGAAATAGGATTCACATAGGATCAACACCACGACGAAATAGGATTCACATAGGATTCACACCCACGACGAAATAGGATTCACATAGGATCAACACCACGACCGAAATAGGATTCACATAGGATCAACACCACGACCAAATAGGATTCACATAGGATCAACACCACGACGAAATAGGATTCACTAGGATTCACACCACGACCAAATAGGATTCACATAGGATTCACACCACGACGAAATAGGATTCACATAGGATCAACACCACGACCAAATAGGATTCACATAGGATTAACACCACGACGAAATAGGATTCACATAGGATCAACACCACGACGAGGATTCACATAGGATCAACACCACGACCCAATAGGATTCACATAGGATCAACACCACGACCCAATAGGATTCACAACGCAACGAGCTTTTAACAAGGATTTAACAAGGCAACAAGGTATAGACGAACAAGTCAGCAAAACCACCGCTAACCAGCTAACGACCCCAGCGCAGTCTACAACCCCATCAACAATGAACAACCATTAACAACTTGTAAAATCCGATTTAGCTTCGAGCAACACAGCGGAAAACACGGCATGACAGAGTGTGAAATATGCAACATGTCATTGCCACGTCAATTGCACTGTCAATAGAGCTTGGGAGAAAGTCAAACGCTAGAGCCATTATCGTGTAATGAATTTCAGAGGCTTTTGTTGATATATAATGGGGGGAAAAGGGGGAGAGAGTGTAGATGGGGTATGAGGAGGGAAGGGGAAGGAGGGAGGGGGAGGAAGGTATGAAGGGGGGAAGCGAGAGGGAGGGAGGATGAGGATGAAGGATACTTAGGGGTGAAAGGGAGGGAGGGGAGGGAGGGTGTATGGGGGGCAGGGGGGGATATGAGGGGAAGCGAGTGGAGGAGGGGAGAGTGGGAGATGGGGTATGAGGGGGAGGTATGAAGGGGGAGAGCGAGAGGGAGGGAGGGGGAGAATGGTAGATGGGTATGAGGAGGAAGGGGGAGGGGAGGTATGAGGAGGAAGGGAGGGAGGTATGAGGAGGAGGGGGGGAGAGAGTGGTAGATGGGATATGACGAGGAAGGGGAGGGGAGGAGGGAGAGAATGGTAGATGGGGTATGAGGAGGTAGGGGGAGGGGGAGAATGGGGGAAAGCGAGAGAGAGAGGGAGGGGGAGAGTGGTATATGGGGTATAGAGGAGGGAAGGAGGAGGGATGGGAGGGAGGGGGAGAATGGTAGATGGGGTATGAGGAGGGAAGGGGCGAGGGGAGGTATGCAGAGAGGAGGGGTATGAGGGGAGCGAGAGGAGCGGGGATGAGGGACTTAGGGCTGTGGAGGGAGAGTGAAGTGAAGGGGAAGAGGGAGAGGAGAGAGGTGTAGGAGAGAGGGAGGGATGAGGGATGAAGGAGGGTTTAAGGGTGGGAGGAAGTGTGAGAAGGGAAGGGAAGGGAGGAAAGCAACACGGGAGGGACAGGTAGGGAGGGAAGGGGCGGAGGGAGGAAAAGAAGGTGGGAAGGGATAGGGAGGAAGGGAAGGAGGTAATAGGAG
>NW_020869790.1:468042-470542 GCF_003789085.1 Penaeus vannamei | reverse complement strand
GTTGTGATGGATGGATGATGTTAGTCACTGGTGATAATGCGTCTGTTTGTGGCGTCCGTGATGTGGTAGCTTTTCGTAAGGGGTCGTGTGGCGTCCGTGATGTGGTAGCTTTTCGTAAGGGGTCTTGTGGCGTCCGTGATGTGGCAGCTTTTCGTAAGGGTCTTGTGGCGTCCGTGATGTGGTAGCTTTTCGTAAGGGGTCTTGTGGCGTCCGTGATGTGGTAGCTTTTCGTAAGGGGTCTCGTGGCGTCCGTGATGTGGTAGCTTTTCGTAAGGGGTCTTGTGGCGTCCGTGATGTGGTAGCTTTAAAAATAAAAGAAACAAACAAAAAACACACACAAAGAAAAAAAAAGAAAAACACACAAACAAAAAACACACAAAAAAACAAAAACAAAAAAAACAACAACAAAAAAAACACAAAACAAAATACACACAAACAAAAAACACACACACAAAGAAAAAGGAAAAAAAAAAAAAACAATAACAGCATCACACACGTCCCGACCAACTTGCTCCCGGGCCAAGAAGACATCTCCGAATACAAAGAAATAACACACAAAGAAAAAAACATAAAGAAAAATACACAAAAAACACAAAGCAAAATACAAAAGAAAAAGAACAAAGAAAAAAACAAAAACAAAAGAAACAAACAAAAAACAAAAACAAAAGAAACAAACAAAAAAACACACAAAGAAAAAACACAAACAAACAAACAAAAAACACACACACACAAAGAAAAACAAAGAAAAAAAAACAATAACAGCATCACACACGTCCCGACCAACTTCCTCCCGGGCCAAGAAGACATCTCCGAATACAAAGAAATAACACACAAAGAAAAAAAAACATAAAGAAAAATACACAAAAAACACAAAGCAAAATACAAAAGAAAAGAAACAAAGAAAAAAACAAAAAAAAAAGAAACAAACAAAAAAACACACACAAACAAAAAAACAAACAAAAAACACACAGAGAAAACAAAGAAAGAAAAAAAAAACAATAACAGCATCACACACGTCCCGACCAACTTGCTCCCGGGCCAAGAAGACATCTCCGATTCATCTCTCAGCAGCGGAGATCCGGCAATGTCCGAGAGCCAGCCTCCTCCTCCGCCCGTTGTGATGGATGGATGATGTTAGTCACTGGTGATAATGCGTCTGTTTGTGGCGTCCGTGATGTGGTAGCTTTTCGTGGGGGTCTTGTGGCGTCCGTGATGTGGTAGCTTTTCGTAAGGGGTCGTGTGGCGTCCGTGATGTGGTAGCTTTTCGTAAGGGGTCTTGTGGCGTCCGTGATGTGGTAGCTTTTCGTAAGGGGTCGTGTGTGTGTGTATGTGTAGAGTGGTTATGTGTGTGGTTGAGTGTACGTGGGTGCGTAATGGGGTGTGTGGGTGTGTTTAATTATATAGATATGTAGTTTGTGGACACGTAAATACACATACGTATGCACATATGTACTTCACGCATGCACGCACTTACACTTACACAGGTACGTACGCACTTACACACACACACACGCACACTTACGCACACACACACACACACACACCACACACACACACACACACACACACACACACACACACACACACACACACACACCTACACACACACACACACCTAACAAACCACTCACACACACACCACACACACGCGCGATATCCCCCCCCCCCCCACTTTTTTTTTTTTTTTTTTTTTACAAACATTCCCATGCATAAACAACCATATTCATGCACGGACGCACATCCATGTCATTTATACTTCAGGTCTTCAATTTCCTCGGAATGAGACGGGCTGCATGAGAACCAGAAAATGTATCAAATGTTACATAAATTCCTTTTGAGAATGAAAAATGGAAACTCAGGCTACCGCGGCGCATGGTTTCGGGAAGGGAGGGAGAGGGGGAGACGGAGAGAGAGAGGGGGGAGGGAGAGGGAGGGAGAGGAGGGGTGTTGGTAGGGAGGGCGAGAGAGAGGGAGAAAGGGAGGGGGAGGGAGGGGGTGATAGGGAGGGAGAAAGGGGGGAGAGGGGGAGAAGGAGAGAGGGAAGGGGGGAGAAGGAGAGAGAGAGAGAGGAGAGGAGGGGGAGGGGGAGAAGGGGATGATTAGGGAGGGAGAAAAGGGGGGAGAGAGGGAGAAGGAGAGAAGGGGGGTGATAGGGGAGGAGAAAAAGGGGGGAAAGAGGGAGAAGGAGAGAAGGGGGGTGATAGGGAAGGAGAGCGAAAGAGGGAGAAGGAGGGGGTGATAGGAAGGAGAGAAGGGAGGTGATAGGGAGGGAGAAAAGGGGGTGAAAGGGAGGGAAAGAAGGGGGTGATAGGAATGGAGAGAGAGAGAGGAGAGGGTGATAGGGAGAAGGAGAGAGAGAGAGGCGGGAGAGGAGGGTGGTGATAGGGAGGGGAGGGAAAGGAAGAAGGAGAGAGAGGAAGGGAGAGAAGAGGGTGATAGGGAGGGAAAGAGAGAAGAAGGGAAAGACGGGAGAAAAAAAAGAAAAGGGGGTCGGGAAAGA
>NW_020869790.1:453042-455542 GCF_003789085.1 Penaeus vannamei | reverse complement strand
ATAATATATATATCACCGCACGCAATACACATTTTTCTCTGTCTTTGCCACTCTTTCCACGCTTCCGTTCCTCCCTTTTTCTCTCTTCTTTTCTCTTCTCACTCCATACCTTCCGCCCTTACTGCACCCTTCTTTTTTTTTCTAATCCCCGTTATACACTCTCTCTCTCTCTCCTCTCTCTCTCTTCTCTTTCTCTCTCTCTCTCTGTCTCTTTCTCTCTCCTCTCTCTCTCTCTCCTTCTCTCGGGCTTTCGGTTTCTCTGGTCTCTTCTGTCTCTCTGTCTGTCTTCTCTCCTCTCTCCCCTCTCTCTCCTCTCTACCTTCTCACCTCTCCTTTTCTCTCTCTTCTCTCCTTCCTCACCTCTCTTTCTATTCCTTCTTCCTTCTCTCTCCTTCTCTCTTCCTCTCTCTTGTCTCTCTCTCTCTCCTCGCCTTTTCTTCCTCCTTTACTTCCTTTATTGATCTCCGTCCCCCCCTTTCGTTCATCAGTTTGATTTCTTGGGATCGTGCTCCTGCTGTCTGGTTCTGCTGTCTTCTCCTCTCCTCTCTATTCTCTGTCGGATGTTAAATATATCAGTAATCTACCAACAATCTGGTCTCGGCATTTCGGAAATCAACACGAATATCTATGTCACTACCGTTAACTTAACTCACCTAATCAACAACGACAAGTCGGTGTACACATGTTACGATCGTTGTCGTTTCCTGGTCTCTGCGGGATGGTCTTGTCCTCCTCTGCCGCGGATAATTCTACCGCTGCCGAGGTCCGCCCCCCGGACTGAAGCTCGCAGTCAAACTCCGAGCCGAGTGAGACTAGGACCCGGCCCAGAGGAGGAAGACGGAGACCAGCCCACGGCAGGAACGGCAGGGAGGGAGGAGGGGAATAGACGCAATCCGAGCTGGCGACGGAATTGCCGATCCTGAGGGTGACGAGGTACTCGATGGACTCGCTGATACTCGTCCTGGGTTTAGACGGATGGAGGTGGGAGGGATGGTGTCTTCCACGATCAGGAGGACAGATGGTCCGCGTCTCAGTACGTGCATGCAGTCAAGACAAGACCATTCTTCGCGGGCCGGACTGGGACAACTGAGACGCAATCCTTCAGTACGGAGAAGAAACGGGATTGACGATGCTGACGAGCGGCTGGCCCTGTGCGCCTGGCGGACATGATCAGAATGCATAACCAAGACAGATTATCATCACCAATATCACAGGCAGCGACAGATCACCTTCCCAAGTAGAGGACGAACCACAAAGCGAAAGCGACTAAGAGACCTTCATATTGATCAAGTCCTCTCATCTGTTCTTATCTCTGTCTCTCGACACCGCGGTGTCTTTCTCTCCTCTCTTCCTGCCGGAGATCTCTCCTTTCTCTCGTCCGATCCTCGTACGCGTCTCTCTCCTCTCTCTGACGTGCGTCCTCTCTCTCTGCTCCCTCCGTGCGTCTCTCTTTCGGAGGTTACTCTCCTCTCTCTCTTGACGAGAGCCTAGGAAAACGTGTAAGTAAGGACGACTTTCATGATCGACAGGAAATATAACTCGCTCTAATCTCTAAGCCTTAAGCCACAGAGTATTAGGGTGGTAATGGGTCTGCTCTCATTTCTCTCTCTACATCTTCTCTCTATATCTCTCTACTCTCTCTCTCTCTCTCATCAATGCATACTGCCTCTCTCATCTCCTCTCTCTTCTCTCTCTTCTCTCTCTCCTCTCATACTCTCTCTCTTTTACATCCCCTAAAATCCTCGACAGAGAAAGCAAAAATTTTCGAAAGCTCTTCTCATACACCGCGCGACAGCCGGAAAAGGGCCACTGGTACACTGTTTATAAACAAAAACCGTTCTCACTATGGCTGTTAATTTCGGATTCTTTTTAGAGCTTCCAGTTACGTTATTTTTCTTCTTTTTTGCGTAGCTCAGGAATATTGGTGGGATTTTTATTATTATTTTTACTACTTTCTATTTATTTTTTGCATAGGCGTGAATTAACCTTTATTTTATGTGATGTTATAAGTAAATTTTCGTGTCTGTTCCGTATCCTGGAAATGTTTGTTTGCATATGAGAATGAGTAGGAAAAAGCCAAACGAGAGTCCGTTTGTTAACAACAGAATTTCAAACATAACAAAATGCATTTACAACTGAACAAATATATATGCAAATTTCACAGAAAGAGAGAATGGCTGGAGTTAGAATATCGGTCAGAGAAAGTTTAAAAATATTAATATAGGAATTTCATACCAACTTTTATAATCTGATAAACCCACAAGGTAGTGGAAATGAAGTAGAATTTAACGAAATAACCAAAATACACTGATCAATAAACGGTAGATTTGAAACGAAAAAAAAGGCGGGAAAAAGTGCTAACTTCCCCTACGGAAATCAGGAACACGCTCACCTTGATTCGTTAGGGCGGGATTTTCGAATTCCGTTTTCACTTGTTAGATCTTTATTTATTTTATTTGACTTTATTCAACCTATTCGTTCATTCGTTATTGTTATTATT
>NW_020869790.1:438042-448042 GCF_003789085.1 Penaeus vannamei | reverse complement strand
CTCAACACCCACCCAATTGACTCATAACCACCCAATTGACTCATAACCACCCAATTGACTCATAACCACCCAATTTTGACTCATAAACCACCCAATTGACTCATAACCACCCAATTGACTCACAACCACCCAATTGACTCATAACCACCCAATTGACTCACAACCACCCAATTGACTCACAACCACCCAATTGACTCATAACCACCCAATTGACTCATACCCCCCAAGTGCATAACCCCCAATGGACTCATAACCACCAATTGACTCATAACCACCCAATTGACTCATAACCACCCAATTGACTCAAAACCACCCAATTGACTCACCCAATTGACTCACAACCACCCATTGAATTCTAAACCACCCAATTACCTCCACAACCGCCCAATTGACTTCAAAAACCACCGACCACCCAATTGACTCAAAACCACCCAATTGACTCTAAATTCGAGCTCTAATTTCGCTCCACAAATGAAATTGACCCTTGACCTCGAGGCGGCCTACGTAACGGCCTGCTTTCACTGACCTCTCTCTCCCGGACTCACTAACGCACTTACGATGGTAAAATCACTGGTAACTATAGATACCATGGTAAACAGACAGCGGTGGTATTCACTAACAACTTGCCATTGGAGTTACCATAGTAAATTTTACCAGTGGTCAGAGCACTGGTGACTTCTGGGAAGACGATGTCATCACGTGTTATCTCTTCAAAAAATCAATATCTATGCAAAGTTTTGGGTTTGTTTTTACACCTGATGTAACTAATATGATGGCAAACAGATATCACAATGCGGACATAGTGAAGAAATGCAAATTTCACATGAAACTAGCAAGAATAAAATCCACACAAATTCTCGTAAACTTATAGGCCTACATTATACTAGAATGCATGGAACCGATAAATACGTGAACTTTTAAAAAAAAATCTGACATGATTATTACAAATGTTATAGAAAAAAATACCTTGCTTATATATAAACTGGCAATGATGAAAAATATATAAATAAAAAGCTGTTTGGACTGTCTCTTTGGTTTGAGTTAGCAATATATTAATATAACAGTGTTTGTATTGGTTCGTATCTATACAGTAAATATATATCCAACATGATGGATGTAATCAAATAAATATATTATTTTTTCTACATGTGCTTAAATAGTGTTTTAGCTCTGACAATTATTTAAACAATCTCTGTGTCTAGTTCTGTTTACATATTACGTGATTGGCCGAAGGAACCTAAAAGGTTATGTATGGCGCTCGCTGATTGGTGGAATTGCTTTACTAGAGCCCTCTGTTGGCTACCCTTAGAATGAGTCGACTTACGATTGTAACTCAGCATATCCAAATTACCATTCTTCGTGAATCCCGCTTTGCCATGACTGGAAAACGCAATGGTAAATGACCGCTTGGTAATTGCCTTACGATCGTATGTTCGTGAATCCGGCCCCAGGGCCCGGACTCACTAACGCACTTACGATGGTAAAATCACTGGTAACTATAGATACCATGGTAAACAGACAGCGGTGGTATTCACTAACAACTTGCCATTGGAGTTACCATGGTAAATTTTACCAGTGGTCAGAGCACTGGTAACTTCTGGGAACACGATGTCATCACGTGTTATCTCTTCAAAAATCAATATCTATGCAAGTTTGGGTTTGTTTTTACACCTGATATAACTAATATGATGGCAAACAGATATTACAATGCGGACATAGTGAAGAAATGCAAATTTCACATGAAACTAGCAAGAATAAAATCCACCCAAATTCTCGTGAACTTATAGGCCTACATTATACTAGAATGCATGGAACCGATAAATACGTGAACTTTAAAAAAAAAAATCTCTGACATAATTATTACAAATGTTATAGAAAAAAATACCTTGCTTATATATAAACTGGCAATGATGAAAAATATATAAATAAAAGGCTGTTTGGATTGTCTCTGGTTTGAGTTAACAATAATATATTAATATACAGTGTGTGTATTGGTTCGTATCTATACAGTAAATATATATCCAACATGATGGATGTAATCAAATAAATATATTCTTTTTTCTACATGTGCTTAAATAGTGTTTTAGCTCTGACAATTATTTAAACAATCTCTGTGTCTAGTTCTGTTTACATGTTACGTGATTGGCCGAAGGAACCTAAAAGATTATGTATGGCGCTCGCTGATTGGTGGAATTGCTTTACTAGAGCCCTCTGTTGGCTACCCTTAGAATGAGTCGACTTACGATTGTAACTCAGCATATCCAAATTACCATTTCTTCGTGAATACCACTTTGCCATGACTGGTAAACGCAATGGTAAGTGACTGCTGGTAAATGTGTTACGATCGTATGTTAGTGAATCCAGCCCCAGGACGCTGTGCCAAGTACTGTTCACAGCCTAAAGAGTTGCATTTAATCATAGGCCTTGTTAATGACCGTAAATCATGAATGGCTAAATGATCTAGTTGGGTCTTTGTGTCGAGGAGGTCCTGTTAGGGTCCTGATATTCTCGTGTGTGTGAACGTGATGCAATAATCCTTTGCAAGTTGGTGCAACATGGGATTAGTCTGTTCTGCTTTCACGTTGGAGATGGTGTGCTTCTCTCGTGTGTATGTTTTTTATTCGTCTTTTTTTGTTTTGGTTAGCTGTTGTTGGTTTTGTTTATGTATCTATCTTTTTTATTTTATTTTCTTGTTTCTTTCTTTATTGTCTCTGTCTCTCATATTTCATTTGTTTTCTCTTTTCTTCTCTTCTCTTTTATTCTCTCTCTCTCTCTCTCTCTCTCTCTCTCTCTCTCTCTCTCTCTTCTCTCTCTCTCTCTCTCTCTCTCTCTCTCTCTCTCTCTCTCTCTCTCCTCTCTCTCTCTCTCTCTACTCTCCTCTCTCTCTCTCTCTCTCTCTCTCTCTCTCTCTCTCTCTCTCTCTCTCTCTCTCTCTCTCTCTCTCTCCTCTCTCTCTCTCTCTCTCTCTCTCTCCTCGCTTCTTCCCCTTATCTCCCTCTCATCCTGTCCCTTCTTTTTTCTCAGTCCCTCTCTCGTCGTCTCATTTTTACTCTTCTCCCTCTTTCTCCTCTTCCCTTCTTTATCCATTACCCTATTCTCGCTATATATATATCTTCTACCTTTTCCTTCCTCAGTCATTTCTCTTTCCCTCTCCCACTCTCTTTAATTCTCTTTCTCGCCCTTTCTTTCTTTCCTCTCCTTCCTCAGCTCCCTCTCTCTTTTCTTGTCTTCCACATTCTCCCTCTTCGTGTGTGGAAAGGTATGAATGAGAAGGAATATCTCGATAATACAAGAGATGTATTTGACCGGTTTCGAATATATCTTCGTCAGAAATACACGTATTTATCCCTCCCTCTTTTCTCTAATTCTCCCATTTTCCCTCTTTCTTCTTTCTTCTTCTTACTCCCTCCTTCATCTACCACTTCCCTGCCTGTCCTTCATCTTTCTTTTCCTTCCTTTTCCTCTCTGTTCCCGTAATTCCTCTTTCATCCCCTCCACCTTCCCTCTTTCTTTTTTCCTACTGCTTTATTCCTTCCTCTTCTTTCTTCAGTCCCTTCCTCTCTTTTTTTGTTTTATTCCCCTCTTTCCTTCCGGCTTCACCTTCTCTCTCTCTCTCCTCTCTTTTCCTCCCTATCTTTCCTTTTTCGTCTTCCCTTGTCCTCTCTTTTTCTTTTCTTTCTCCTCTCTCTTTTCTCCTCTCTCTTTCTTATTCCTTAGTTTCTCCTTCCTCCTCCCTTCCCATTCTCCTTTTTTTCACTCTCCTCTCTTCCCTAACTCTTTCCACTGCACCTCTCTCTTCTCTCCTTCTCTCTCTTCCCCTCCCTCTTTTCCTCTCTTTTCCCTCCCTCCTCCTTTCTCCTCCTCTTCTCTCCCTCCCTTCTCTCTCCTCCTCCTCTCTCTTCTCTCCCCTCCCTCCCATCCTCCCTCCACCCCCTCCCTTCTCTCTCCTCCTCCTCTCCCCTCTTTCTCTCCTCCTACTTTCTTCCCCTTCCTCCTCTCTCCTTCTTCTCTCCTCCTCCTTTTCATCCCCCACCCCCATCCCCCACCCCCCAACCGCCATCCCCACCCCCTACCCCCACCCCCACCTCCACCCCCACCCCCACCCCTTTTTTTCCCCACAGAAAGGCAAGACAAAGACACGAAAGCCTCAAAGCCAGGGAGATGAAGGTACGCGAGGAGGGGGGTGGGTGGGGGTGGGGGTTGGGGGGGAGGGGGTGACTTACATGAAAGGTCGGCCGACTCGACTCAAAGTTTATTTGGCAGGTGTAGACGGAGGGAATTCGAGAAAATCCTATTTTTCTTAAGGGGGAGAGGTTTTTTTTTCTTTCTTTTCTTTTCTTTTTCGCTCTTCTCTGTTGTCTTTCTTTCTGTTCTTTGTTTTTTTTTATGCATTCGATGTTTTTTTTATTATTATCATTATTTATTTTATTCATTTTTTTATTCTCTTTTATTTTATTTTTTTTATCTTTTTTTAGGGGGGGGTTATATTTAGGTTGCGGGATTGTTGTTGTTTGTTGTTTTTATATATGTTGGTTTTTCGGGATTTTTTTCAGTATTATATGTATCGTTTTTCGCGTGTTTCTCTCTCTTCTCTTCTCTCTCTCTCTCTCTTTTGCATATTAGGATTTCGGATTATTTTTCTTTATTTTTCGTAATTTTGTATATACCAATTATCGGTATTTTCCTGTCTTTCTTTCGTTCTTTTTTGGGAAACATTTCTCTTACTGGTATTATTATTTGCTTATTTCTTTTCTTTTCATTTTCTTTTTCTTTGAAATTATTTTCCTCTTTACAATCTCCACCTCTTTAAAACATGTGCAAGTGCGAGTGTGTCTTCTTAGCCTCTTAATGTGTACAAAGGTGAATGTGTATATTTATGTGCATTTTATCTCTGGGATGAACTGCAATCGTCCCGTGTACGTTTTTATGTGTGCATTTTGTGTTCGTGTACGTTGTTCTGTGTCTGGTACTTGGCTTTTAAGTGTGAAGTGCACTTTTAAGACAGATTTTTTGTTTTTGGATGTTTCTATCTTACGATCAAAGACAAGCGGGCATTTGTTTATAGGTTCTTTACAATTCCTAGATTTTATTTTTCTCTGTTCGTTGTTGCGATCATTCCTTTTATTTTTTTATTTGTTTTGTTTTTTGTTTTTGTTTTTTTTTTTTTTTTTTTTTTTGGTCGTGTTAGTGAATACTGCAACGAGGAAGGAGGAGGAGAACGAGAAGAAAAAGGACAAGTGGAAGCAGGGAAAATGAAGAAATGAGGAAGAAGAAGAGGAAAAAGCAGAGGAAAAACGAAGAAGAAGAGGAAGGAGGAAAAACGAAGAATAATAATAATAAGAAAGGAAGAAGCAGGAAAATGAAGAAGAGGAAGAAGCAGAGGAAAATGAAGAAGAGGAAGAAGCAGGGAAAATGAAGAAGAGGAAGAAACAGAGGAAAATGATGAAGAAGAAGAAGAGGAAGAAGCAGGAAAAACGAAGAATAAGATGGACAAGAAGAAGAAAAAGAATCAGTGGAAAAACGAAGAATAAGATAGAGACGAAGAAAGAACAGGAAGAAAAGTTTTTTCTCCTTTTTTTAAATTTTCGAGACTTTTTCAATTCCAAACTTTGAGTCTCGCGTCCAAAAGCCTATAAAAGGAGAACTGGGTGACCTAAAGAAGGGGCGTCACGTTTAACAGGATATCCGGAAACCTCAGGAAAAGGATAATAACAAGAAAGATAACCTCAAAGTTTGAGACGTGATAAAGGAGGAGGTGGAAGGTAGCGAGGAGAAGAGAGGAATTGGGGAGGAAGGGTTAGAGGAGAGGATGTTGAGAAGAATTGGGGAGGAAGGGGGGGAAGAGAGGAGGTAGAGAAGAATTGGGGAGGAAGGGGAAGAAGAGAAGAGAGGAATCGGGGAGGAAAGGAGAGAAGAGAGGAGGTAGAGAATAATTGGGGAGGAAGGGGGAGAGGAGAAGAGAGGAGGTAGAGAGGAATTGGGGAGGAAGGGAAAGACGATAACGTAAGTCGCAGGAGGAGAAAGGGGAGGATGAGGAGGGAGAAGGAGAGAGGTTGATGATAAGGGAATGGGAGAAGCGATAAGAGAGGGGAGGAAAATAAGGGGAAAGAAAAGGGAAGAAGAGTGGATGGAAGTAATGAGGGGAGAAGAGGAAGGGAAGGAAGATTTGGAAAAGGAAAGAAGGATGGGAAGAATATACAGAAGGTAGGGAGGGGAAAGGAGGAGACATGAAAACGTAGGAAATAAAAGTGAGAGAAGAAGGGAAGAAGGCAATCAAAGAAAAACGAAGAAAAGAGGAAGCAAAATACAGAAGAGCGAAGAAATGGAATATAAAAGATGAAAGAGAGAGAGAGAGAGAGAGAGAGAGAGAGAGAGAGAGAGAGAGAGAGAGAGAGAGAGAGAGAGAGAGAGAGAGAAGAAATATATATATATATATATATATATATATATATATATATATATATATATATTATATATATATATATATATATATATATATATAATATCGATACACCCAACCTCCCTCCACCACCCCAACCCACCTCCCACCCAACCCACCCCAACCTCCCTCCCAACCCCACACCCAACCCACTAACCAACCATCTCACACCCACCTCTTTCCTTCCACAGGTTCTTGGCAATCTGGTTCCCCCTGAGGCTCCAGATAACAACACCTCGAGCCCGTGCTATCATCGTCCTCATCTGGATCATGGCGGTGTGTTCTGCAGTCCCTTACTTCGTGTATTTTGAGATGCAGCAGGTGTATGATGACCTCCCGGAGCTGAAAGTGTGCGTGGAGGTGAGTCCTGGAGTCGTGGGTGTTTCGTGGTTGGCGATGTAATGGTACTCTTGATTGATGCTTTATTGGGGGTGAATTACCCTTATTCGACGCTTTCATAGGTGAACGACCCTGAATGGATACTTTATTAGAGGTAAACTACTCTTAATCGATATTCTAATGGGTGAACTACCCTTAATGAATACTTTTTTTTAGGTGAATGACCCTTAATGAATACTTTTTTTAGGTGAACTACCCTTAATTGACACTTTAATAGAGGTAAACTACTCTTAATCGATATTCTAATGGGTGAACGACCCTTAATGAATACTTTTTTTTAGGTGAACGACCCTTAATCACACTTTCGACCTTAATCGATTAGAGGTAAACTACCCTTAATCGACACTCTAATGGGTGAACGACCCTTAATCGACACTTTTTAACAGACGAACTACCCTTAATCGACAGTTTGATAGGCGAACGACCCTTAATCGACATTTTTGAACAGGCGAACAACCCTTAATCGACACTGATAGGTGAACGGCCCTTAATCGACATTTCTTAACAGGCGAACTACCCTTAATCGACAGTTTGATAGGCGAACGACCCTTAATCGACATTTCTTAACAGACGAACAACCCTTAATCGGCACTCACGACCCTTAATCGACATTTTTTAAACGTAATCGACACGAACGACCCTTAATCGACATTTTTAAAACTGGCGAACAACCCTTAATCGACGCTAAACTAGAGGTTGCTTAGAGCTAAACTTCTGTGGCGAATACTTACGATACTTAGCGAGGCAACAGGTTCATGACGAGTGGCGTGGCGTGGCGGCGAGTCGTCGAGTCGGGAAGTTACTTCTCCCCCCCTCCTTCAACCTCTTGCACTTCGTCCTCTTTCCTCCTCCTTCTCTCTTTCATTCTTCCTCTTTCTCCTCCTCTTCTTTCTCCTCCTAATCTCTTTCTCTCTTCTTCTTCTTCCCTCCTCCACCACTTTTTCCCTCCTCCTCCACCACTTCCCTCCTCCTCCACCACTTTTCCTCCTCCTTCCACACCCTCTTTTGCCTCCTCCACCACTTTTTCCCTCCTCCTCCACCACTTTTCGCTCCCTCCTCCAACCACTTTTGCCTCCTCCACACTTTTCCCTCCTCCTCCACCACTTTTCCTCCTCCTCCTGCCTTCCACCACTTTCCCTCCTCCTCCACCATTTTCTCCCTCCTCCTCCACCACTTTTTTCCCTCCTTCCTCCACCACTTTTGCCTCCTCCTCCACCACTTTTCCCTCTCCCACTTTTGCCTCCTCCACCACTTTTGCCCTCCTCCCTCCACCACTTTTGCCTCCTCCTCCCACCACTTTTCCCTCCTCCTCCACCACTTTTGCCTCCTCCTCCACCACTTTTCCCTCCTCCACCACTTTTCCCTCCTCCACCACTTTTCCCTCCTCCTCCACCACTTTTACCTCCTCCTCCACCACTTTTGGGTCCTCCTCCTCCACCACTTTTGCCTCCTCCACCACTTTTTCCTCCTCCTCCACCACTTTTGCCTCCTCCTCCACCACTTTTCCCTCCTCCTCCACCACTTTTTGCCTTCCTCCACCACTTTTCCTCCCTCCTTCCTCCTCTCCACCACTTTTCCCTCCTCCTCCACCACTTTTGCCTCCTCCACCACCTCTTTCCTCCTCCTCCACCCTTTTCCCTCCTCCTCTCACCACTTTTCCCTCCTCCTCCACCACTCCTCCTCCTCCACCCCACTTTTCCCTCCTCTCCACCACTTTTGCCTCCTCCCTCCACACTTTTCCCTCCTCCACCACTTTTGGCCTTCCTTCCACCACTCCTTTCCTTTTTGCCTCCTCCTCACACACCACTTTTCCCTCCTCCTCCACCACTTTTCCCTCCTCCACCACTTTCCACTCCTCCTACCACCCTCCTCCTCCACCACTTTTCCCTCCTCCTCCACCACTTTTGCCTCCTCCTCCACCACTTTTTCCCTCCTCCTCCACCACTTTTCCCTCCTCCTCCACCACTTTTGCCTCCTCCTCCACCACTTTTTCCCTCCTCCTCCACTTACTTTTTCCTCCTCCTCCACCACTTTTCCCTCCTCCTCCACCACTTTTCCCTCCTCCTCCACCACTTTTGCCTCCTCCTCCACCCCTCCACCCTTCCTCCACCATCCTCCTCCTCCACCTCCCTCCCTCCTCCACCACTTTTCCCCTCCTCCTCCACCACTTTTCCCTCCTCCCTCACCACTTTTCCCTCCTCCACCACTTCCCTCCTCCTCCACCACTTTTTCCCTCCTCCTCACCACTTTTCCTCCTCCTCCACCACTTTTGCCTCCTCCTCCACCACTCCCTCCTCCTTTTCCCTCCTCCTCCACATTTTGTCCTCCTCCACCACTTTCCCCTCCTCTCCACCACCTCCACCACTTTTCCCTCCTCCTCCACCACTTTTCCCTCCTCCTCCACCACTTTCCCTCCTCTCCACCACTTTTCCTCCTCCTCCACCACTTTCCCTCCTCCTCCACCACTTTTGCCTCCTCCTCCACCACTTTTGCCTCCTCCTCCACCACTTTTCCCTCCTCCTCCACCACTTTTCCCTTCCTCCTCCACCACTTTTCCCCTCCTCCTCCACCACTTTTCCCTCCTCTCCACCACTTCCTCCTTTTTCCTCCTCCACCCTCCTCCTCCACCACTTTTCCCTCCTCCTCCACCACTTTTCCTCCTCCTCCACCACTTTTCCCTCCTCCTCCACCACTTTTTCCCTCCTCCTCCACCACTTTTTCCCTCCTCCTCACCACTTTCCCTCCTCCTTCCACCACTTTTGCCTCCTCCTCCCCACCACTTCCTTCCCTCCTCCTCCACCACTTTTCCCTCCTCCTCCACCACTTTTCCCTCCTCCTCCACCACTTTTCCCTCCTCCTCCACCACTTTTCCCTCCTCCTCCACCACTTTTCCTCCTCCTCCACCACTTTTCCCTCCTCCTCCACCACTTTTCCTCCTCCTCCACCACTTTTGCCTCCTCCTCCACCACTCCCTCCTCCTCCACCACTTTTGCCTCCTCCTCCACCACTTTTCCCTCCTCCTCCACCACTCCACCACTTTTGCCTCCTCCCACCACTTGCCTCCTCCACCACTTTCCCTCCTCCTCCACCACTTTTCCCTCCTCCTCACCACTTTTCCCTCCTCCTCACCACATCCACCACTTTTCCTCCTCCACCACTTTT
>NW_020869790.1:418042-425542 GCF_003789085.1 Penaeus vannamei | reverse complement strand
AGCACTATTTCCGTAGTTACGTTTACGTGTTCTTCTCGCTACCGCATGGTGATAATTTCCAGTCAAACGATAATTATCGTTTTCTCTTGCAAATTTTCCGTTGGCTCTTTAAAGTTAAAATCATAAGCTATATAGATAATCGTTATAGTAATGCCAATATCAATGTAAAATATTAAACGATTCAAAAAATAATATAAACAGATTGCAAAATCTTGTATTCACACTAATGTCATTTGTCTTCAAGAAAAACAGCTACACGCGCCTCTCTCGAAGGATTTCTTTGGGACCAGAGATACATGTCTGAAAAAAGGCTCGAAGAGGAAGGAATACAAACGTTATTCGACATTCAATTGGCAAACGTTTGCAGGTAATTTTTTTGTTTTTATATATCCAAAGTTAATTTTATTACCTCGAAATAATATATATATATATATATATATATATATAATATATATATATATATATATATATATATATTATAATATAATTAATTATATATACTTATTAAACCTGATAAATTTGTGAAGGTATAGCTTACAGTGAGACATGTTTTGTGAAATATAGGAGAGCTTATTTGGATATTTGTTTATTACGAAACTATTTTGGAATTCACCATTTATCTGAATCATTTACAATATTAGAATTACTAAAACTTTGTAGGATAGCATCTCGTTTTTCAATTCAAGGACTGACAGTCCCCAGTCCTTGTACTTCTGTCTTGGTGTGTCTTCTGCATTGTTGGAGCAGTGGTTCTCAACATTTTTTCCAATGGCCCGCCCAGTATATAATAATCTCCATGGCCCTTTTCTTGTTTCAGATCCAGTTATTGCTAGTTATGAATAGTGTTTTGTTGTCCATAATTATAACACAAGAAGACTTTTTAGAATGATAACAACTTATTAACATGAGAGATGATTATATGATGATGTGTAGGTCAGATAAAATACTGTTTAATTCAACGTCATTTTTTATATTGCTCCATGTCCCCCTAGAAAATTTAGGAATGAATATTAGCAAAATTAATGTGTGCATATGCAAAATAACATGAAAGTTAGATGCTGATCTTACGAATGACCATTACAGAGTATTTTGCCATAAAATAAATTTGTTTTAGGCTGAAAAAATAATGAGAATTCCAATTTTTATGTGCTTTAAAACTTTCAGATCAAGTGCGGTCAAGGTACTTCCTCAAACGGTTAAGGAAAACTCAGACAGCTCCAAGTGGATCTTCAGGAGGCTACCAGTCAAAATGTAAATTGTCCGACACTATTTCCTTTGGCAAAGATACCGTCAACATCTACCCCACCTTCTCCTCACAGATTGTAACTGCCAATGTAAGTATAGCATTTCCGACATTTGTTCTTGTTTTCAAATTGTTGTTGTGTTTAATTATTGAATACATTAGTAATTATGGCTCAGGGTGCATCGCTACCTCCACATTGTCGAAATCCTCATGGTATGTTCCCATCACCAAGGCCCTCAGCCCAATTTTTCTGTGATGCATGTTTCCTTTCCCTGTCCCACAACCCTATTCTTCATGGTGGGATATTACTTTGTTCCGGACCTCAGCCCAATTTTTCCATGATGACATTTTCCCTTTACTCCGTCCCTCAGCCAATTTCTCTATGACGGCAAGATCACGTCACAAGCCAATTTTGCCATGACATGGTCATGCATATATATATATGTGCATTATATATATATATATATATATATATATATATATATATATATATATATATATATACCTGATGGTAGTGTTCCATATAATCCGTTTGAGAAAAACTACCTTGTTAGCAGATTGTTTTATCTCAAAACAAAGTTTAGAAGATATTGAACTTCCTCTTTCATGTCACCCATTGCCATCTTTGATTCATTTGCTTTCAGGTCCTCTGAAATCAAGTATCTGTAATTAGAATTAGATGAATAAGGTGGAGTAGACCCTAACGGCTTGTTTCCTTTGATTTTAAAAAAGCTAAATGGCCAATTAGTTCCTAAATTAGCCGTAATCTTACGCCTTTTAGTTCGCAAAGGGTCATTTTCTGTGTTTAGCGTTTTGCTAATGTTACTCCTATCTGACTGTAGACCTGATGATGATTCAATCGTGGTGCTCTCGGGGGGCATGAAAATTAAATCCTACTAAGTCTAAAGAAATGATTGTGAGTTGGTCTCGAACGCAGTTGCCTCAGCATCCAAGTCTAGTGCTTAATGGAGTCTTAATAACTTCAGTGGATAACCTGAAGCTCTTAGGGGTAACCTTTGATTCAAAGCTTACATTTGAATTGCATATCGGGAATATGGCCCGGGCAATTTCATTAGGCATCGTTCACAAGTTCAAGCAAATCTATGAAGATAACATTGCTCGTAGATGCTGCTTTTTTTCATTCTGCCTCATTTTGAGTATTGTTCTCCAGTGTAGATCTGCTGGTGATTCATACTTTAGACTGCTTGATCGTTATTTTAATTCCATTAAGTTTTTACCTGAATTTTATCAACCTGCAAGAATTATCAAAAGTTCAATGACATTTGATGCAAGTCAATCTTCTGCAAGTCAGTTTTTTAGATTTTTTTTACTGCTATTTCTAGACTTTGAAATAGATTGCCTTCAGAAATTGCAACTTCTTCGACTTGATTATTTAAAAGATCAGCTAATATGTTTTTCTTACGTAAATAACTCACTTTCTATTCTCTCATTCTTTCTTGGCTTTATCTTGACCGGCACTGACATCTTTGGATTCAGTGTGGCTCTTTATATAGTTTACTATAATAATAATAATACATACATACATACATACTGTGTGTGTGTGTGTGTGTGTGTGTGTGTGTAAATACATATTTGTGTATATATATGTATGCATTTATATGCATGTGGACATATATATGTGTGCGTGCATTTATATGCATGTGTACACACACACACACACACACACACACACACACACACACACACACACACACACACACACATATATATATATATATATATATATATATATATATATATATATATATATATATATATATATATTTATGCATGTATGTATGTATGCACATGCCTATATGCCTATATATACGTATATATATATATATATATATATATATATATATATATATATATATATGTGTGTGTGTTGTGTGTGTGTGTGTGTGTGTGTGTGTGTGTGTGTGTGTGTGTGTGTGTGTGTGTATACACATGTATATGTTAATAGATGTATATGCTATATATATATATATATATATATATATATATATATATATATATATATATATATATGTATGTATATAATATGCATATGTACATGTTTACATTTGTATATGCAATTGTGAGGTTTCCGACTCCCCCCCCCCCCCTCCCCCGTTCCTCCATCCTGACCCCTTGCCCTTGTCATGAATCACAATTTTCGCCATGACCGTGACGATGAAATATAAACCACCTCTCACTCTTACTCTCCCGCTGACATGCCAAAAAGTTTGAAAAAGATCTCGCCTGACAGTGCTAGGAGACGATTTATGTCCCGGGGTGAGGATGCCATGAACTACTTGTATCCGTACAGACAGGGAAGTCTGTGTTGGGACTCGTGTCAAACATCATACCTGCGAATGATTGTTGATATGGTAACTGGGGTGACTGCTCAGGTTCTGATACTTCGTAAGTTGGTGAAGGTGATCGGAGAGAGGGTGCAGATTTGGGATGTAAATGACAGCAACAAACCTGTCATTTTGCAACAAGGTCACCCATTGCACAGGTGGACTTAATGGATCAGATTTTCGAATCTCACAAGAATCTGTGCATTGATAATTCTGATAGTTTATTCTGGGCTGGGTAATTGTCTTAATTGTTTTAGTAGTATGGATAATTTTGATAATGAATTTTATCGTAGTGATGATTTTAATAGTTCTGATTTTGAGTTTATTGATGGTAGCTTTGAAGTTATTTTAATGATTCAGGTGAAGCTTATTATTTTGCAGGCTCTCCTCATGCAGGAAGTACGCAGTTTGAGGATTACACCGACCACATGGTGTTGCTGATATTGGGTATGGTACTGACGACTTTGATATTTTCCATTCATTAGTGAAGACGTTCTATTGTCATTCCATCAGATTTAGTTAATGTTACATGTGTGAGGAAACCACCCTTCGGTTATTAGACTCCATCTCTGACTAGTGCTTGGTGAAACAGGGGCTTAAGCAGCATAGGTGACATGGAATTTTCACCCCTTTGCGCCGGATGGACCTTCTCGTATTTACACTCGTTCTGGACATACATACGGCATTTGATAAAGCTATTGCATATAGATATCAATTCATAAATGTCCAATGAGTAACTTTTTACCACAGATCAATACATTTGAACGATAGTAATTTATGATGAAACATAAAGATAAAAGAAACAAATATTAAGTATCCACAGATCTGTTTGAGGACATTTGCACACAAAATACTTCTTATATCGAGACCTCGTGGTGATATACGATAGTACTGTCATTGGTTAGTATGTGTACCCTATATCAAACATGTAATTTTAAAAAAATAATGTACCTTACCCAGCCGCGCCCCTTACGTTTCTCACTTCACCCTTCTATTGTACAATCTCTATAATGACCCTGAATATGAAAAATAGTTCATGTATGTCAAAAGAATGTTTTAAATCATACCAAAAGGAATCAGAATTGATAATAAAATTTACAATGATAGTGAACAAAAAAATAAGTTGGAGTATTAGTAATGGGACATTGCCGAATTGAGGATAACTGAGACACAAGCCTGTTTGCAGTTTTCCCTGCAATAAACAGCTATAGACAGCGTGGCGCCAGAAGGCACCACGCTGTCTGTAAGCAAGGTATGTGTCTCCACTGTTGATCTGTATTGCCAGCATGCCTAGAAAGCATAAATTGGCGGGGTATAGGACATAGACGAGCCCATTTGCAAAGTTGTATTAGAAATCAATGGGAGACTACGAATTCTTATGCTTCAGATACCCAGCATCCAATGGCCATGCAACCGATACCGAGCACGTCACGGGATGTTGGTTCTCAGAACCACTTTTAACATCCAGGCAGTCCCACGGTCCATTTTACCCTTGGGATAGTTTGGACAGCGATGACGTACTACAGGCTTTGACCTCATCCGGTCTGCCTTACTCACAGCAAGCGCCTGGCTCTGGCCTTCCTGCTAACCCCAGAAGTGTTCATGCTGAACTGCATAGAACACTTTTTTCTGATGTCAAAATGGCATCACGTGTGACTGAAGATGCCAACATGGTGACTACATCCGTTGCCATTTTGAAGCAAATACTTGCATACGTGAGATGTATGCATTGCGGAGGCAATATAGAGCATACAGTTCAGTCCTCTTCACATGGCAATGCAATCCAGGTTATAAGCTTACAGTGCCATTAAGATCTGATAAATGTTTCACCCGACACGTTCAGGCTGTTACATGGGAACAAAATTGGGAAACAGAGCCAGGGGCTGCAGGTGTATGCGGCTCTCATCACTAATGACGGCCGAGCTGGCCTAAATGGAGATGCTGGCTTCAGTGGCATCCAGAGCATGTCAACCCATATATTCTATGACTATGTACATTCCTTGTATAGCAAAATGAACTTGTTTTTTCAAGAAAGAATGGATCTGGTTGCGGAGAGAGTCCGCGATTCTTATTGAAACATCCTGAAAGTAGATCCCGATGACTGGAATCTTTGATCTTGTGTCACATGATGCAGCTTGGTAAAAGCGTGGACGTAGTAGTCACATAGGTATTGCTTTTGTAATTGAAGCCAACACAGACCTAGTAGTTGACCCGGAGGTGTTGTCAACTTCTTGCACAGAAGTATGTGCACATAAGCATCAAACTCACTCCCCTGAGGCATTTGAGGAATGGAGGGAAGTCGCCTCCCATGAATCATTTAGGCTCAGCAAGCAGCATGGAAGCAAAGGCTACACGGATCTTGTTCTAGCTCATTCTTGCCAATCGTTATGCGGAGTTTATAGGTGATGGAGACTCCTCGGCCTATAAAATCGTACGCGACATATATGTCCCTGACTGATTACCAAATATGAGTGTTGTAACCACGTCGGTAAACGACTTGGAACGCGATGCGGATAAAGGAAAAAGTTGTCGTTGCCAGTCCCAACAAGGAGAGGGCCAATTCGCCGCTCCTTGCTTTAGGGGTTCTCCGTAACGAGGACATCATTTCGCTTTCTAAATTTTACATGAAAGCTTTGAAGGAAAATGTTCATGCAGTTACGGAGCAAATGAGGAAGCATATAATGGCTTCATTTTACCGCCACTCGTCAACTGACATCCATCTCCAGCATCACTTGTATCCTGAGGGTCCAAGGTCATGGTGTTTTTAAAACCGATCAATGGCACTAGGCAATGGCTCTAAGGTTCATGGTGACCAGAAGATATTTTTTCGAAACCTCAGCAGTGCAGCTATTGTGCAAATAAAATCCATATATGATCTTACATCTGATGACATACTCGTTGTTTGCAGGCTATTCCCAAAAAATTTGGATGATTTATACATTCAAAAGTCTGGCAAAATGTTCAAAGAATAATCATGCTGGTATCATCGCATATAGTTTGTTTGCAGAGTAACAGCACTGGATCATAATTTTGGTTTTGAAAAAGGCTGCCTGGTCCTCAACTTAGGCTGGGACGTATCACCCCATAAACTCCAGACACTCCGCAATCACGACACAGAATGCATCAGGTCTGCCTCAAGGGCTAATAAACGTCGGCGTAATGTACGCGATGTCGCAGAAGATAGGCCAAAAACGCCAACGGATTTCGCTTTTTTCAGTTTTGCAGAATACCGTTTTGGTTTAGCAATTTTTTCATAGAGCTATTAATGCTATTCTCAGTTTAGCTTTAGGGAAGCATGCTTTGGCTTATCTCGAAGATGATGTGTACTCAAAATCATTTGAAGATCATCTTCATCTCGTTGAATTAATTGATCTGCTAGTACAGGCTGGATTTAGGACCTTAATTGTAGCATTTACGGTAGCTGAGTCGGTATGTTATATATCGTGCGTATTGGTATTGTCGTCCTTTCACAATCTATACCAATCATCGTCCTTTGATTCCTGTTTTCAGACAACCAACTAAACCAATTAGAATGACCAGGTGGAGTCACGAGCTGTCATTTTATAAGTACATTACAAAATACAAACTAGAAGCTTCACCATCATCCAGATTTGCTTAGCCAGAAGGTTGTTGCCATAGATTCTGAAATTTTTGCCACAGCCTGTAGTCGAGGCCAACGCGACACAATCCGCTGGAGGAGGTCATTGGATATAGATAAGGGAGCAGATAAAGTGGCTCCGTGAGAGCTTTCTGAAGTAGGTTCCAGGCGATAATTGTAGCTGAGCTCCATCTTAGTACAACATAGTGATTAACAACACGGGTGCTCACCTTTTAGCTAAGTGTATGTGTAGCGCGTTTATTTGCGTTCATCAGAACCGAAGGTGTTAGTTTATTTATTGATTTTTAGTGATT
>NW_020869790.1:410542-413042 GCF_003789085.1 Penaeus vannamei | reverse complement strand
GCCCCTGCCCGCCCACCTAATTCAATATTCATCCTACTTTCAGCTTTCATCCCATTTTCTAAATTTTTTCTGTCTAAATGTTCCAGCTGAGTTTTTGTTAACTCTCCCTGTTTTGCTTTATCTAGCTTGTTTTTCTTTCATGAATTGAATCATTCTTTGGAGTCAGATTTCCATACATTGCAGATTTACATAAGTATATGTGTGTGTGTGCATACATAGCTATATATATATTCATATATGTAGATATATAAATATATTGCATTATGTATATGCATATATATTTATATCATATATTTGCATTTTAATATATATATATATATATATATTATATATATATATATATATATATATATATATATATATATATATATAATATATATATATATATATATATCTGTGTGTGTGTGTACATGTGAGATAAGGAAATATAAGTAATTACATGCATATACAATATATATGTACATTTATATACACACATATCTACACAAATATGTATTTAAACATTAATATGTGAAAGAAAGAAACGTATCTGATTCCATTATGCAGTGCAATCCATCCGTGAAAGGTTCCATCCCGCCCATGCCGCCCACACAATACAACATTCATCCTACTTTTCGTCTTCATCCTTTATTCTAAATGTCCCAACTGTGCTCCTGTTACCTCTTCCTGTTTTCCAGTCTACTTTTACTCTCGATTTCAACCTCGAGAAAAAAATACGTTTTCTTAAAATCTAATAAGCAAACTCGACAACGCCTATTCTCGTTGAAGGTAATATTAAAGATAAAACGGATGGGAAAAGCACACGATTCATCTGTGAAATAGAAATGAAGTGCAGAATTGTTCATCTACTGCATTTCCAGACTCATTTTATATGTCTGACATGTATACTTCATGTTGAATAAATAAACTTCGATCGGGACTCGAACCCTTGTCATTGCAGGCAGGTTATTTATTCGTCATATCAATGCTTTAGTGCATTATTCCATCTTTCATAAAATACACCTCAGTATTTCTGATTTCGGATTTGAACTGCTCTATCAATATCTACCGAGTGTCCACGGGGAGTGTGCGTAAAATTTCGCAATCCCTGCTCGCGTATGAGTAGATACCTGCCTTCATTGACGAGGGTTCGAGTCCCGATCGGAGAGGTTATTTATTCGTCATATCAATGCGGTAATGCATTATTCCATCTTTCATACTTCATGTCGCTTGGGTGTTGACTGTAAAATTACGATCTAATAGTTTTTTTTTGCCTTAATTCTAGGCAATGCCACTTCTAACGAATGCAGTAATCCTCCCACAATTGAAATCTAGCGAGAAAACATGTAACTTACAGCAAATTCCAAATTAGTTCATATAGTTTTCAAATGGAAAGGATTAAGCCTGAAAATGCTGTACAGGAAGCTTCAACGAAAATGATACTCGAAAGTGGAACGAGAATTCTATTAGCATGAAACAAGAGGCAACGTCAAGGGGGGGGGGGGCACATAGCCACAAAGATCTAAGCCTCAAGATCTTCAAAGGCATTTGATATGAAGGTAAATGGTAACATGATATCTGTCAATACATCCGTCTGTTTAAACCAACATAAAAATGAATATGTATTACTTGTCTCCATTTCAACTTCTCTTGCCATCTTTTGCCTTTCATATTTTGCAAAGAAGAGTAATACATTTAATGTAAAAATGCGATTGTGTCTGCTTGGGAGTCGCTGATGATTATTTTGATGTGCATCAGGGTATGAGAAATTGGTATTGCTTTCCACAATTCTATTACCAATGCTGAATATTACAGAAATTATATGTTTATATATCAATCTGCGTAAGAGAGAGACGGTTTTATTGTTTTGAATATATTTTGAATGATCAAACTTTACTTTCCAACGACAAGGCTAATAACATAATGTGATTTTTACAGTGATGAGTAGCAAAAAATGTCCCATGAATCAGTAATTGCATTTAGTTAACATAGTTTTAAATGAAAAATGCCTAAAGACAGACATTGGTCGAAATCTTCAGCAGTCATTCAGCATCGACGCTCTACCGATGCCGTGTTCAGAATGCCTTTGTTGTGACGCTGTGCTGTCGGTGTCCCCGGCTGCTGTGCTGTGCTGGAGTCCGTCGTGTCTCCGTGACGCTGTGGACGGATCGACACCTACGGCAACAGCTCGCATGTGCTCTCTCAACAAGGGTGCTTTTGTTTATTAGGATGTTCCCCAGTGGTAGGGTGAAGGATTGCTTGTTAGGAGCTTAGGCTATAAAACTTAAAGAAAAAGATCTCTCTCTCTCTCTCTCTCTCTCTCTCTCTCTCTCTCTCTCTCTCTCTCTCTCTCTCTCTCTCTCTCTCTCTCTCTCTCTCTCTCTTCTCTCCTCCCTCTCTCCTCTCTCCTCTCTTTCCCTCTCTCCCAGACTCTCTCTCTCTCTCTCTCTCTCCCCTCCTCTCTCTCTCTCTCTCTCCTTCTCTCTCTCTCTCTCTCTCTCTCTCTCTCTCTCTCTCTCTC
>NW_020869790.1:400910-408104 GCF_003789085.1 Penaeus vannamei | reverse complement strand
TATGCAGTTTTACTGCCACATGATCAGTTATAATTTCCTTATTCTATTCCCATTATCATCATTATAACTTTGATTATTTTCATTAAGATTGCTGTTAATATTATCATCATTATCAATATTATTATAACCTCATCAATCATAACATAATAAGCATCCTCATCATTATATGTCACTTTTGTTATTAATTTTTCCCATTATTAGCATTAGCATATTTTGTATTCATATCCATATCATCGTTATCATCATTTTCATAAATCAGATAATCATAACACTAATAATCATAGGATTAAACAAATAAACAAACAAACAAAATAAAATACTAATAATCATAGGATTAAACAAATAAACAAACAAACAAACAAACGCGCTGCCTTCCCAACCCTCTACCATTAAGTCTTGGAAAATATCAGAAAATCCGCGAGCGACTTTGTCCCAGCGAAGACCCTCTCTCTTTTCTCAAGGAATGTCGCCTTGTCTCTCGAGCCTCGCAAACTCTCCGGATCTTTTTCTTCGGGATCCCTTTGTTTAGAGCAAACTTCGTCGAAACTGCATTGCATGGGGCGCTGCAACTTTCGGGGGGAAAGGGAGGTTCCGGCTGCGAGCGTTTGGGAGTGCGCTTGTGGAAGGATTTCGAAACTGCATTGCATGGGGCGCTGCAACTTTCGGGGGGAAAGGGAGGTTCCGGCTGCGAGCGTTTGGGAGTGCGCTTGTGGAAGGACTGTGTGTGTGGGAAGTCGGTGTTGGGGAAGGGGATGGGGTGTTTGTCATGCGGATGGGAGGGATGCTGGGGGAAGGTAGTGAGGCGATACATGGGCACACATGTATATGCAAGGATACAAGGGGGAACTGTACTCAGTGAAGCAGTGTATACATGTGTGTGTGTGTGTATATGTATGTATACCACACCCGCACATGTGTATATATTATACATACACACACACACCACACACACACCCACACACACACACACACACACACACACACACACACACACACACATAATATAATATATATTATATATATATATATATATATATATATTTATATATATATATATACATACACACACAAACACACTACACACTATATCTATACTATATATTATATATATATATATATATTAATATATTATATATATTTATGTGTGTGTGTGTGTGTGTGTGTGTTGTGTGTGTGTGTGTGTGTGTGTGTGTGTGGTGTGTGTGATCATAATTTATATATATTATATATATATTCTATATATATATATATATATTATATATGTTAATATGTGTGTGTGTGTGTGTGTGTGTGTGTATGTGTGTGTGTGTGTGTGCGTGTGTGTGTGTGTGTGTGTGTGTTGTTCTGTGTTTGTGTGTTGTGGGTGTGTGTGTGTGTTGTGTGTGTGTGTGCGTTGTGTGGTCGTGGTGTAGTGTATAATTATATTTATTATATATTGACATTTATATATAAGGTATCTATATATACATATTTATTATATATTAGTTATATTCTTTATTTATAATATATATTACTATATAGTGTGTGTTTGTGTCGTGTGATGGTGTGTGTTGGTGTGTGTATGTGTGTATGTATGTATATATATATATACTATAGTAATAATATGTAGGTAGTATATATATATATTTATATATTATCTATATATTATTATTTATATATACTAGTATCTCCTAGGTATATAATATATATAGTATTATATAGTATTTAGTTATATATTTGATACATGAATAATTATGGCTGAGAAATGTAGAGAAGATATCAATGAAAATAATATTTTTGTTTTGTGAAGATAGTCATATGTCATTCTACCTTCCGTATATGATATATATAATGTATGTATGTATCATATTTTATATATATATGTATATTATCTTATCATATATTTATGTATATGGTGTTTATATGTTGTTGCCACACAACATAAACACACACAACACACAAGCCGCACACACACACACAACATCTCGCGTCAATCCCACATATATTATATTATATATTATATTATATATATCTATCATTTGCTATCTATATAGATATCTTATATAATATAATTACAACACACCAATATATATATCTATATAGTACTATATATATACTATATAATTATATATATATAGTATACTATCCTATATTACTATATTCGTCTTATCATATCTATGGATACAATTTCTCCTATGTTCTTTATATATATCGTATAGTTTATTAATTAATCTCTCTCATCATATATTATTATATATTAATCTATATATATATATCTCTATTATACCGTGAACCTATCATCATCGGCCCTGACAAAGTGTAAAGATATGATGAGTATGAATAATTTTTGTATTGTGATACATCTCATATTGTCATTCATACCTTCCTTATGCATATATGTCATCGCATGTAATGTACTATGATCTTACTACTATGATATTCTATATTTATAATATTTATAATATATGTGCTATATCGTGTTTTATTGTATGTGGCACACCACACAACACCATTACTAGATTCCACTACAACACACACATCCCACATGATTTCTTATTTCTTCACTATCTCTTATTTGTCTACTCTTCTTTATCTTATCACTTCTTTTTTATTTTATTATATATTTATTTTATTAATTATTTGTTATTTATATTTATTATAATCACTTTTGTTTTATATAGTGATTAGCATTTTATTCTTTTCACCTTTCTTTCTTTTATCTGTGTGCGTGTACATTTCTGTTCTAATCCCTTTTAATTGCTAAACACTCAACGCAGGAATAAATAAGTCCAATTATCAACGCACTGACTAATAAAATACAGAAAAAAGAAAGAAAGGAAAGAATACAATAGTATAGAGAGAGAGTAGAACAAGAGATAAAGATCTGACTCAGATAAAAGTTCTTAATGCCATTAATGTTAGATTACTGTCAGCTCACGTTTATCATTACTCTAAGGTGCGGGAATGTATGGCTATGCGTGCAATTGTGATATGGGGATTTTGTGGCCGGAAGTGCAAGAGGGTATGGTTTGAGGCGCTCTCCAATATTAAATAAAAAATATAAAAAATTATAAAAGCAAAAAATAGGGAAAAGAGATTAAAAATTATGTATATTCTTATATATTATAGTTATTCTCTATTTATTTATGTTAGTATTTTCTATATTTCTATATATGTACTTATATATCTCTTATATTTTATTTTACTTTTTTTATATTTTTTATTTTTTTCATTATATTCATAATTTCTATTATATTACTATTAATATGTCTTATATGTAATTTACTTTATGTGTATTATGTATTCAGTTCTAGTTATCTATGTTATTCTATTATGTTATATATATTTATATATTTTATATATATAGTATTATATATTTATATATATTATGTGTTATACTATTTATATATATTATATATCATATAATATATTTATCCTCTATTTTAAGTATCCATTAAAGGGTTTGGAAATGTGTTTTATGGGATGGTATATATGGAATATTTGGGGTAAGAGAGGGGATGTATGCATAGAATTGTGATAGATAGAGAGTAGACGGAATTAAGAATGTAGCGCGAGCTGATGGAGTATAGATTGGGGAGAGAGAGTAAAGAGATGAGATGAGGTAGAGGTATGAGAGTTTTGTATAGAGATGAGAGAGAGAGAGAGAAGAGAGAGAGTGATGGTAAGTGATGAGAGAGAGGGAGAGACAGAGTTTGATGAAAGAGAGAGAAGAGAGAGAGAGAGACAAGAGTTGGATAGAAGAGAGAAGAGAGAGAGAGAGAGAGTTGGATAGAAAGAGAGAGAGACAGAGAGAGGAGAGAGAGAAATTTCCGCTCGACTACGACCATCTTTTACGAAACGAATCGTTCATGAGTGGAAGCTGTAAATTTGTCATCAGAGTTTCGGTCATTGAAGATCTACAGCGAACCGTTCCCATCCTTTCCTCTCTCTTTCCTTTTTTGTCTCCTTTTTTTCTATTTTTTCTCCATTTCCCATTTTCCTTTTGTCTTTTTTTCTATTTTTTTCTCCATTTTCCCGTTCTCTTTCCTTTTTTGTCTCTTTTTTTCTATTTTTTCTCCATTTTCCCGTTCTCTTTCCTTTTTTTCTCTTTTTTGTCTTTCCTTTTTTGTCTCCTTTTTTCTATTTTTCTCCATTTTTCCCGTTCTCTTCCTTTTTTGTCTCTTTTTTCTTTTTCTCCATTTTCCCGTTTCTTTCTTTTTTGTCTATTTTTTTCTATTTTTTCTCCATTTTCCGTTCTCTTTCCTTTTTTGTTCTCTTTTTTCTATTTTTTTCCATTTCCTTCTCTTTCTATTTTTTCTCTCTCTCTGTTTCTCTCCCGGTGTTTGTCGGTTTTTCTGTTTTTCGTCTGTCTATCTACGTGAGTATGTTTGTCTGTTTGTTGTTTTGTTTGCCTGCCTGTCTCTGCTGCTGGTGTCTGTTTGCTGCTATCTGTATGTTGTCTGTTTATCTGCCTGTTTGTCTACCTTTCAGCATGTGTTTCTGCCCGCCTGCCAATTTGTCTTTTTGTCTGCCTGTCAGTCAGCCTGTCTGCCTTTTTCTCTTGAATATTTCCTCACTACCCCTCTCTTCTCCCCCATTCCCTTCTCCCATTTTTTCACTTTCTTGACATTTTCTGACATTTTGTTTATGTTTCCGTAACAAGTTAACGCCGGGGAGGGACTTTTAAACGGATCATTGTGTACTCTGTCACTGCAGGTTATCGCGGCACAAGAAAAAGCATTGTTGGGTCAGTTTTCATTCCCTGTTATTTTTGGGACCCTCTTTCTCTCTCTCTCTCTCTCCTTGGTCTCTTCTCTCTCTTCTTCTCTCTCTCTCCCTCTCTTCCTCACTCTTTCTCTCTCTCTCTCTCTCTCTCTCTTTCTCTCTCTCTCTCTCTCTCTCTCTCTCTCTCTCTCTCTCTCTCTCTCTTCTCTCTCTTCTCTCTCTCTCTCTCTCTCTCTCTCTCTTCTCTCTTCTCTCTCTATCTCTCTCTCTCTTCTCTCTCTCTCTCTCTATCTATTTCTATCTATCTTTCTATCTATTATCTATTATCTATTACTACACACACACACACACACACACACACACACACACCACACACACACACACACACACACACACACACACACACACTTCTCTCTCTTCTCTCTCTCTTCTCTCTCTCTCTCTCTCTCTCTCTCTCTCTCTCTCTCTCTCTCTGTATGTACGTATTCATATATGTATATGTTACTAAGAATACTGCTCATGTTCTTTTGACTCTTTGACTCATTCAGACAAGTTGCTTTATCATATTTTCGTTTTATTTGTGTTTATGATTAAATCAATCATCTTATCATCTTAAGCAACTTTCTTCCTCCGTAACAAGAAACACGAAGAAAACAGAAAATTATCATTATTTCCGTTTTTCCGTAACCGTTTTTCCTTAAGCTTCCAAATCACCTCAAGCCATATTCTTACATTGTTCTTGGCTCATTTGGATCCTTCTTAAGCCTTCAATATCATCTAAATGACGAACCTCTTCAAGCCCATCAACTACACTAAGACAAGAGATTATTCATATGATCTCCAATTCTAATGGCTTGAAGACACGGTTCTCCGGCGTACTTGAATATGGAACAACTCGTTAACAGGGAACCATTCGCGAAGTCCGAGGGTACAAGATGTTCATTGGATGTATTAAGACGTCCTCCTTGATTTAAAGTACTCTCCAGGATCCCCAGACGTCCTGTGACCCCTTGATAGATAGGATAGACGGAGTGGTTCGGCCAAGTGGTTCGCTGAAGCTCTCTTATCGTCAGGCGGATCCTCTCTTGGTTGTGAATGTGGGTTTTGTTGGTTTTCGTTAAGTGATTCGTTTATCAATATTTCTAATGTCTGTTATATATATATATACACACACACACACACACACACACACACACCACACACACACACACACACACACACACCACACACACAAAACACACACAAACAGAAAAAAATGTATGTCTCTTGTGTGTGTCTGTGTGTGTGTGCGTGTATGTGTGTGAGTGAGTTTGTGTGTGTACATACGTACCCACTTGAGCACACAGACGAAAGCTTACGAACCCAATAACTTCTACTACTAAGAACCAGTGCCAACATCACACTTTCCTACAAAAGCTACAATAAATACGATAAATATCAAAGTTTATAAAATGCTAAAACATGAGGGTTTTTTATGTACTTCTGCCCGAGCGGATACGAGCACTTCCCATAACTTTTGAAAAAAATATATATATATATATATATTATCATGCATTTAGTACAGCATTCAATGTTCTTTTTTTTTTTTTTTTTTTTTTTTTTTTTTTTTTTTTTTTTTTTTTGGCAATGACAATAAATTCGATACTTGCATGTGCTAGGATATCTATAGACCGATTCGGTGTGACGTCACGAGTCGGAGTCGCCATCCCACTTGGTGAAAACAAACCCGTCGCTCGCAGATCCCTCGCTATCAACGAGAAGGAAAATGGCGTATGAATTCTTTGATTCTTTTGAAACCGAAGCGAAAAGGCTATATGAAGCAAAACTAGAAACCGTGCAGCTAACGGAGTGTCCATACCGCCTGCCTGCCGAAATTGGGATCGACGGTCCTTCGAAATGGCCTATATTAAATATTCCGACATCTACTTCGACTATTTCACCAACACGCCACGTACTGTTAATACTTCTATAACATAATTTGCTATAGTAATTTATGACGTTTAGCTATATAGGGTATTTTTCTGTGAAATCAGTGCCATTTCTTAACATCACTTTTCTTCCCATTTACTAGGTGTTTATACAAAGGAGACAATGATTTATCTGGTCTACTTCCTCGAGTGAGTAAATCAGCTATATTCAATTCTGAAGCTATCTTGAATTTCGGAAACAGGATTAGCTACAAACGTGTTAAATCCGAAAGATCCTTTTTGAATTTGCTTTTCTGAGTTCCGGTTCAATAAAGGCCCTTTATTTGACAGAATTGAAAAAGTCAGAGTTGAAGTCCATTTCCTGTTCAATAAAGGGCCTTTATTTGACAGAATTGAAAAAGAGAGTTGAAGTCTATTTCCTCTTCAATGAAGGGCCTTTATTAAACGGGAAATTTGACCTTACCATGTACTAATCTGTATTATCAATAGCCTTGCACTTGGAGGGCCACGGCGCCGTACCGTAGCACACGGAAAAAAAACATGTGACTCTATAACCTGTTTC
>NW_020869790.1:393410-395910 GCF_003789085.1 Penaeus vannamei | reverse complement strand
CTAAAGCGCGACCAATAAAAAGCCAATGCATTTAACAAAACCGTGTGCAAATGCGTGTTGTCAATGGCTTTGTATGTGGTTGGCACAACGCCGTACCGTAGATGACTGGGAAAAAATATGACTCTAAAACCCAGAGCCGCAAATTAAACTGACAAAACTCTGACAAAACTCTAGGGGGGTATTCTATTTCAGTTACTGCGCGTAGTTATTTCAAAATTCTCTCTTTTTTATTCAAAGGTTAGGAACTGAATCATTCGGTACTATTAGGGTCTAAATTTGATATTAGACGAGTTAATAGGAGTGGTCATGTAATTACTAGGAATCAATGAGCAATATGTATATATATATATATTGTGTATATATATATATATAATATATATATATATATATATATATATATATATATATTATAAACATCATAATATATATGTATATGTATATATATATATATATTGTATGTAAATATAATATATATATATATAGTATATATATATACCTCATATATATATATATATATATATATATTATAGGACTAACTATATATATATGATTATTAATTTATATACTATTATACTTGTTATCTGATATTACATATATATATTTTATATGATACTCTATATATATTTGACTATAATTTATAATATACATACAGGTACATACATAATATATGACGTATATATACTCATATATAGTATACTATATATTAATATATTATGTACTATATATAATGTATATCTATATATATATAGTCGCTATAGTATATATACTATATATAATATTAATTGATATATGTACCTAATTATATTATATATATATATTACCTTATTATATCACTATATATACATATTCACTGACCCGTACATCGGACTGAATATATTCATAATATGTATTACTGTCACACCACACACAGTACTACACACACACATACATATATATACCCGTATACATATATTAGTATACTACTTATATATATAGTATTAGGTTAGTTCACATATTATGGATATATATATATGCATACTATATATATATATATATATATATATATAGTCATATATATATATATATATTTATAGTATTATAATACATACATGCAGGGACATAATATAAATTACATATATACATAACATACATAATAGCCATGCATAGCCTACATATATAAATACCATCATATACATACATACATACAGATACTGCTACATACATGCATTGGTTAATAGATAGATAGAATAGATTGACACCGATAGTAAGAATAATGAATAATACAATACCAGTGATAATGATAATCAGATGATATTCGCGCTCTCTCACTTCTCTTTCTCCTACTCTTCTCTCTCTCTCTCTCTCTCTCTCTTCTCTCTCTCTCTCTCTCTCTCTCTCTCTCTCTGCTCCTCTCTCTCTTTCTCTCTCTCTCTCCTCTCTCTCTCTCTTTTCTCTCTCTCATCTGCCACCTCTCTTATTCCTCTCTCTCTTCGTCTCTCTCCTCTCTTCTTTCTCTCTCTCTTCTCTCTTTTCTCTCTCTCCCTCCTCTCCTCTCTCGTCTCTCTCTCATCTCTCCTCTCTCTCCTCTCTCGTCCTCTCTGTCTCTCTTCTCTCTCTCTCTCTCTCTCTCTCTCTCTCTCTTTCTCTCTCTCTTCTCTGTCTCTCTCTCTCCCTCTCCCTTCTCTATCCTACTCCTTACTTACTACTTCTATTTATTTGCAGAGTGATAGTCAAAATAGACAACCTTTCTACCAGTACTGCCAAGTTGAATACGACTCCCCGTCCGTTTTAGTTAGGATTTCAACACTAAAAATAACCCACTATGAAAAATCATTATCCCTGTGAATGTAGTTTTTCAGGAATTTTGATTATTGCAACAACATTGGGTTGAAAATTGCCGTTTTTGTCCAAATAGTACGTAAAATAGAAAGAAAATCTGAAAAGTATATTAGAATAATATGGATTACAATTAAGGGATGGAAAACGTACAATACAGAAGGTAAATTGCATAACAGCAACTGTCAATCATCATGAATATTTTACCAATAAGGGTAATGGCACCAAAGAGTGTGAAAGTAAGCAGAAAAAAACATATACATACTGAACAAATTGTACCCTTATCATACCCTTATTATCTTTTTAGCTTTGAAATGGAAATGGTCTGTTATAGTTGTTTTGATAAATCTTTTTGTGTGCCCTTTTTCCTCTGTTAAAAATCGGATATTTCAACCAGAAAGATGAAATGCAAATGAATCAGGAATGACAATGACTGTTTTCCCTTTCAAATACAAAATGAATTAATAGATAGATAAATAGAATGAATACAGGGATGCCTAAGCGATGCGTGTATGTGTTTATCAATACACAAATTGGACACACGTATGCACATGTAACACATACCACACACGCGCTCGGGAGAAAGAAACAGCGGAGAGAGAGAGAGAGAGAGAGAGAGAAGAGAGAGAGAGAGAGAAGAGAGAGAGAGAGAGAGAGGAGAGAGAGAGAGGATAGGAAGAGAGGA
>NW_020869790.1:369714-388523 GCF_003789085.1 Penaeus vannamei | reverse complement strand
AGAGAGGAGAGAAAGAGAGGAGAGACTTGGAGAAAGAGAGAGATTAGAGGCATGTACTGATATTTATGACATAGAATGAGAGAGCGAGAGAGAAGGAGGTATTATGATGTGACTTTTACTCATGAGAGAGAAAAGAGAGATGCATAGACAGATGAAAGAGAGAGAGTAGCGCAGAGACGGCCAGTGAGATATTGAAAACTAAAATAAAGGACGGACAGCAATACGGACTATGCAGGGAGAGGGAGACGTGGGATAAGATAGAAATGAAGAGAGCAGATAAGAGAGAGAGAGAGAGAGAGACTGTTACATTGAAGTGAGAGACGAAAAGTTGCCAGTAGAGAGGATGAAGTGACAAGCATAAAAGTAAAGAAAAGAGACAAAATCAATAAAATGTAAAATAAAAGAGAAAAAAAAATTGAAATTAATAAAGAGTGGGAATGAAGATCAAGCAATGCCGTAGAAAAAGAACATGAAAACTGCGCCCAGAGAGGAGAAGAAAAATGGAGAGAGAAAAGGAGAGAGAGACGAAGAGAGAGAGGAAAAGAAGAGGAAAAGGAAAAGTGAAAAGGATATAGAATGTGAAGAAAAGAAAAACGAGAAAGTGATGGAAGATATGAAATTAAGAAAGATTAAATGGTCGAGGCAGAAATCGCCAGGTAGGAAATAATAGAGAAGAAAGGGAAAAAGCAGAGATCATTACAGATGAGGAGAAGAAGAGAGAAAGAGCGAGAGATAGAGAGAGGAGAGAAGTAGAGAGATTGAAGAGAGGAGAGAAGAGAGAGAAGAGAGAGAGAGAGAGAGAGAGGAGAGAGAGAGCAGAGAGAGAGAGAGAGAGAGAGAGCGGGAGGAGAGAGAGAGAGAGAGATGAAGGAAGAAAGGGAGGGGAAGGAGAAAGACAGAGAGAGAGGAAAGAGGGAAGAAAGGAAGTAAGAAGGAGAAGAGAAAGAGTGGAGTGAAGCAAGGGAGAAGAAAAAGAAGAGAGAGAGAGAGAGACAAAGGAAGGGAGGAATGAGAAAAACTAAAGGGAAAAGGGGAGGAAGAGAGAGAGAGACGAGAGAGAGAGAGAGAGAGAGAGAGAAAGAGGAGCGGAGATGCGAGAGAGAGACGAAGCGAGAGAGAGAGAGAGAGAGAGAGAGAGAGAGAGAGAGAGAGAGAGAGAGAGAGAGAGAGAGAGAGAGAGAGAGAGAGAGAGAGAGAGAGAGAGAGAGAGAGAGAGAGAGAAGAGAGAGAGAGAGAGAGAGAAGGAGAGAGGAAGGAGAAGAGAGAGAGAAAGAGAGAGAGAAGAGAGAGAGAGAGAGAGAGAGAGAGAGGAGAGAGAGAGAGAGAGAGAGGAGAGAGAAGAGAAGGAAGAGAGAGACGGAGATCCATGAAAAGACAGAGGTAAAGAAAGAAGGAAAAAATAAAAAATATGAGAAGATAGATTAAAGAAAAAGAATCACGAAGAGAAAAGAAGTTGAAGGACAACATCGAACAGAAGTGAAAACAAAAGCTCAAGAAAATCGAAGATGGAACCATAAAATCTTGAAGAGTTCTTGTGGATTTCTTAAGAAGAAGAAAAAAAAGCAACAGGAACAACATTTCCGATTTTATGGACATCACTTTTCGATAACAGAAGCACAGTATTTCTCTGTCTGTTTGTTTGTCTCTCTATCTCTCTCTCTCTCTCTCCCCCCCTCTCTCTCTATCTATCTATCTATTCTATATATCTATCTCTCATCCTCTCTCTCTCTCTCTCTTCTCTCTCTCTCTCTCTCTCTCTCTCTCTCTCTCCTCTCTCTCTCTCTCTCTCTCTCTCTCTCTCTCTCTCTCTCTCTCTCTCTCTCTCTCTCTCTCTCTCCTCTCTCTCTCTCTCTCTCTCCCCCTCTCTCTCTCTCTGTCGTCTTGCTCCCTCTCCCTCCTCCCCCTCTCTCTCTCTAATTACGTTTATCAATTGAATTTTGTCTTCCATTTCCTGTTGTATGAATATGGGTATAGCTTATGAGTATTAGTTATACAAGTTTCGATTTTCATTCTCTTTCTTTTTCTTTTTTTTCCTTCTTTTTTCTCTCTCTGTCTCTTCATCTATTTCAGAAAACCGATCCCGGAGGCAAATCTTAAAGTTGAAGTAACTTGAGGGTCAGTCTTATCTCTTCTTTTCCTTTCTCCGTTTTTTTCTAATACTTCTGTTTCTATCTTTCCTTTTCTTTTTTTTTTCTTTTTCTCTTTTCTTTTCTGTCTGTCTCTGTTTCATTCTCTTTCTCTCTTTTTCTCTCTATCTTTGTCCCTTTCTGTCTGTCTCTGTTTTATTCTCTTTCTCTCTTTTAATCTCATTATCTTTATCTCTATCTTTTGTCTCTTTCTGTCTGTCTCTGTTTTATTTCTTTCTTTCCCATCTGTATCTCTTTCTCTATCTCTCTTTCTGCCTGTTTATCTCTTTGTCTATTTGTCTATTTATGAATACCTTTTCTTCCCTCCTCTCTTCCTCCTTTCTCTTCCCATATCAACGACATGATATTCCCTCTTACCCCAATTATCTCCCTTTCTTCTTCTTCTTCTTTCTCCGCCCTCTTCCCTTGTTCTTCTCTTCACCTCTTATCTTCTCCTCCCCCTTTCTTTCCCCTTCCTTCTATTACTCTCCGCTACACCCTTCTCCATCGTTCTACTTCATTCTACATGTCCTCTTCCGCTCATTCCATTTCTTCGCCCCCCCCCCTCCCTCTCCTCTTCTCCCTCCTTTATCCTTTATTACTGCCTCTCCCCTCCCATTTCCCTCCCTTTTCCCCTTTTCTTTCCTTTCCCTTTCCCTCCCCTTTTCCCTTTTCTTCCCTTCCCCTCCCCTCCCTTTCCCTTTCCCTTCCCTCCCTTCCCTCCCTTTCCCTTCCCTTCTCTTTCCCCCTCCCCCTTCCATTTTCCCTTTCCCCCTCCCCTTCCCCCATCCCCCTCCTCTTTTCCTTCTCCATCCACTTCCTTCCCCTTCCCTTCCCCTCCCCCTATTCTTTCCTCTCCTTCTCACGAGGCGAGAAGCTTCACCAGACGTCCGTCTCACAGCGACTCTCGTCCTCTCGACACACAACTCGAATCCCACTCTCGACACAGCGACTCTTACTCTCGACACTCGAATCCCACTCTCGACATCCCACTCTCGACACAACTGAATCTCACTCGACACAGCGACTATTCTCTCGACACAGCCCGAATCCCACTCTCGACTCCCCTCTCGACTCAGCGACTCTTCCTCTCGACACACAACTCGAATCCCATCGGCTGACATTTGCATCTTAATGAGACCCTTTTCACTTGATTATAAACCGGTGTTTGGCTTCGCTAGCTTCGTTAGCTTCGTTCTCGCAGTTCGGATTTGATAGAGAGAGAATTTTGGCTTCGGCTAGGAGAGGGTTCCTTTGTTAAGAGCGTTTTTATTTTATTTTGTTTTATTTATTTATTTATTTTCTAAGAGAGGCTTCATTTTTTTTTTTTTTTTCTTTTTTATTTATTTTGTTTTATTTATTTATTTATTTATTTTCTAAGAGAGGCTTCAGTTTTTTTTTTTTTCTTTTTCTTTTTTTATTTCTTTTTTTTCTTGGCTCCTTGTTAAGAGCGTTTTTTATCTCTTTTTTTTTTGTTTTTGTTTTTATTTATTTATTTATTTATTTTCTAAGAGAGGCTTCAGTTTTTTTTTTCTTTTTTTTTTTTTTTTTTTTTTTTTTTTTTTTTTTTTGGCTCCTTGTTAAGAGCGTTTTTATTTTTATTTTGTTTTATTTATTTATTTATTTTCTAAGAGAGGCTTCAGTTTTTGTTCTTTTCTTTTTTTTCTTTTTCTTTTTTTCTTCTTGGCTCCTTGTTAAAGCGTTTTTATTATTATTTTTTTTTTTATTTCTTAATTTTTTCTTTTCTTTTTACGAGAGTCTAAGGGTAACTGAGGCTTCAGTTAAATGAGGTCTCACCTAAGAGTATTTTGTGGCTAAGAGAGGCTTCAGTAAGTGAAGTTTCAATTAGGAGAGTGTTCGGGTAAATGAAGCTTCTACTGAGAGAGGCTTCACTTCAGAGAGGTTTCGACTACGTGAAACTTCAAGTAAGAGAGGTTTCTACCTAGAAGGAATCCGGTTAAGAGAGCTTCGGCTAAAACAGATCTTCCGACAGCAGAGGCTTCAGCTAACAGGAGCTTCAGCTGAGATGAGCTTCCTTTAACAATGGCTTCTTATGTATGCTTTTGCCGGAAGAGGAGGGGATCAGGGGGAAGGGGGAAGGGGGGGGGGAGTGGCTCACCAGAAAGGGGGAAGGGAAGAGGGGGGGGGGGGAAGCGTGGCTCAAGATAAGGGGAAAGGGGGGGGAGTGGCTCACCAAAAGGGGGAAGGGAAGGGAAGGGGGGGGGGGAGGGGGGGGGGGGGCGTGGCTCAAGATAAGGGGGAAGGGAAGAGGGGGGATGCGTGGCTCAAGATAAGGGGGGAAGGGAAGAGGGGGGGATGCGTGGCTCAAGATAAGGGGGAAGGGAGAGGGGGGGGGAGCTGGCTCACGAGAAGGGAGAAGGGGGAAGGGGGGGAGAGTGGCTCACGAGAAGGGGGAAGGGGGGAGTGGCTCACGAGAAGGGGGGACAGGATGAGAGAGGGGGGGCGTGGCTCACGAGAAGGGGGAAGGGGGGGGAGGGGAGTGGCTCACGAGAAGGGGAATAGAGGGAAGAAGGGGGGGGAGGGGACAGAGGATGAGATCAAGGGTAGAGGGAAGGGAGGTGGGTACCGTGGTTGGGGAATGGGGGGAGTAGGGGGGAGGGAAGTAGGGAGAAAGGGTTGAGATCAGGGACAGAGGGAGGGGGCAGGGGGAGAGATCAGGGGGAGGGGGAGGGGGGGGGGGGGAAAGCGGTTGAGAGCAAAGGGAAGAGAGGGAGGGGAAGCTACCGTGGCTGGAGGAATGGGGAAGACAGGGAGGGAGGGGGGTGGGGAAGGGGTTCACGTCATGGATATGAGAAGAGAGGGGAGCTGGGGGGGGGGGGGAGGGGGGTCGGAGGAGGGAAGGGACAGGAAGAAGGGAGGAAGGAACAGGGGGGAAAGGGGAGAAGAGAGGGAAGAAGAGGGAAGGGGAGGAGAAGGGGAACAGGGGAGGAGAAGAAGAGGGAGGAAGGGGGAACAGGGGAGGAGAAGAAGAGGGAGGAAGGGGACAGGGGAGGAGAAGAAAAGGGAGGAAGGGGGAACAGGGGAGGAGAAGAAGAGGGATCAGGGGATTATAACGACCCATGAAAACATGAGACTGAAGTGAGTTGCCAAGGACACTTCCCTGAGACGTATGATGGGAGAACGTTGCAATGTTGAAGATTGCAGATGTTATGATTATATTTGATCTTATGATTTTCTTTATTCTTATTTTCTATGTTATTAATTTAATCTATTTGTTTATCGTTTATTCATTGGTTGATTTATAATTCATTCACTTATGTACTTATTATCATCATTATGCATTTATTTCTTTATTTCATTTAATTGTGGGGATGTTGTCTAGAGATGCTATTGTCATTGTTTTTTTCTTCATTTTTTATCCCTTTGTTTACTTGCTCTCTTCTTTTTTGTATTTCTCTGCTTTGGCCAGGCTGTTTGTTTGTTTCGCTTTCCTTATTTTTGTGTGTCTGTCTGTCTCTCTCTCTTCTCTTTCTCTCTCTCTTTTCTTTCCCTCTCTCCCTCCCCTCAATATCTCTCTCTATCTATCTTTCTTTTATTTCCCCACCCTCCCTTCTTCCCTCCCTCACACCCTTTCTCTCACTATTTCTTTCCCTCTCTCCTATCCCCCTCTCAATATCTCTCTCTATCTATCTTTCTTTATTTCCCCTCTCCCTCCCTTCTCTCTCCTCTCTCTCCCCCCTCCCCACCCAACCCTCCTCCCTATTAATCTACCTCTCTCTCCTCAAAAACCCGGAAAAAAGGGGGCGACAGAGCTGCGAAGGGGGAGAGTGAAAAGGGGGGGGGGGGAGGTAAGTGGAGCCTCGACACAGATTAAACATTTGTCGTTCGGGAGAAATGGCATCGCGTCACGGGTTTTGTTTCCCATTTTGCGTTCCCTGTCACCTTTCTCGCTATTAGTTTTCTCCTTTTTTTTGTCATTCTACGTTGAGGTGGAAGATCAACGGGGAAAAACACGTGTGTATATATGTATATATATATATATTATATATATATATATATATATATATATTATATATATAATATATATATTATAATATATATATTATATATGTGTGTGTGTGTGTGTGTGTGTGTGTGTGTGTGTGTGGTGTGTGTGTGTGTGTGTGTGTGTGTGTTGTGGTGTGCGCACCGCGTGTATGTGTTTGTATGTATCTATGTATGTAAACCACACACTAATACTGAGTTAGTATTCATTTGCTGTAACAAAAGCTAGGAACAGACTGCATCGTTTTTATAAATATCCAGGCGTGTCTCGACCTCCGAGCAGAGGGATTAAAAGCTGGTCATTCCGTCTATTTGTCCCGAGTGAAGCACGTGCAGTGGGTGGAAGTTTACCTGATATCAAATCGTTTTCCGTCAGGGATACGATATATATATATATATATATATATATATATATATATATATATATATATATATATATATATATATATATAGATGAGGAGGAGAGAAGAGAGAGAGAGAGAGAGAGAGAGAGAGAGAGAGAGAGAGAGAGAGAGAGAGAGAGAGAGAGCGAGAGAGAGAGATAGAATAGAAGGAGGAGAGAGAGAAGAGAGAGAGAGAGAGAGAGAGAGAGAGAGAGAGAGAGAGAGAGAGAGAGAGAGAGAGAGAGCAGAGAGACAGACAGAGAGAAGAGAGAGAGAGAGAGAGAGAGAGAGAGAGAGAGAGAGAGAGAGAGAGAGGAGAGAGAGAGAGCAGAGAGAGAGAGAGAAAAGAGAGAGATAGAGACAGAGAGAGAGAGAGAGAGAGAGAGAGAGAGAGAGAGGAAGAGAGAAGGAGAGAGAGAGAGAGAGAAGAGAGAGAGACAGACAGAGAGAGAGAGAGAAATAGCTCAGTCAAGTACACCTTTTCAAAAACGTTTTTCAATCACGGACGGTCGAGCCAAGAGAATTACTTGCCCTTAGAAACAGGAGATGACACAGAGAAAACAAGAAAGAAGGGGGACCGAATAAATCAAGGAAGAGGAGGAAAATGGGAGAGACCTGGGAGGGAGGATGGGGAAGGAGGGGGAAAAGACGAAAGGGAGGGAAGGAAAAGGGGGGATTGGGAATGGAAAAGAGGAAGGAGAAGGAGAGAGAGAGAAGAGAGAGAGAGAGAGAGAGAGAGAGAGAGAGAGAGAGAGAGAGAAGAGAGAGAGAGAGAGAGAGAGAGAGAGAGAGAGAGAGAGAGAGAGAGAGAGAGAGAGAGAGGGGGACGGGCGGGGAAGGAGGGGAGGAAGAGAAGAGGTTAATGAAGGGAGGAACAAAGAGAGGGAAAGAAAGAGTGATAATGTAGAGAGTATATGAGGGGAAAGGAAGGGACGAGAGGAGAAGAAGAGAAGAATAAGGAGAGAAAAAGGTAGAGATAAAAGGTATTAGAAAGTTAGGAGAAGCGGAAAAAAAAACGGATTAAAAAGGGAGGAGAAACTTTAAAATTCGTAAAAAAAGGGAAGAAAGAAAGGAGAAGAGAAACGAAGAATGCAAATGAAAGGAAGGGAAGATGGAGAAAATGAAGGAGAGTGGAGATAAGAAAGAGAGGTGGGATACGGAGAAGAAAGAAAATAAGGAAATGGTGAATAAATATAGGAAAAGGAATAGGAAAGAAAAGAAATAAAGAAGGAGGGATGGGAAGAGGGTGAACGATGAGATGAGAGGAAGAGAGAGAAAGTGAAGAAGGAGGGAGAAGGGACAAAACACTAAAGTAAAAATAATAATAATAATAATAATAATATAATAATAAATAAAATAAAATAAAATAAATAAATGAATAAATAATATGAATATGAATAACTCGCGATAATTCACAGATGAGTGTCAATGAGTCATCTACAACAATAACTAATGAAATAGATAACAAAACTAAGGCTTAATATCAAAGATGAAATGGTATAAAAAATATGTAACATTAATGGCAACAAAACTTTGAATGTTCTCAGTATAAGAGAGATTTGTTTTTCAAAATGTTTAGTATCTCTAAAATGCTTGGTATATTATTTCAAAATAATCCTCGCAATATGCACGAACTATATTGCAAAGCAAAATCATTGCCGTTTTGATACAACTGCAAAAGGCAAATTGCAAAGGACGATATTAAATATTTCACCGAATTAGATACGACGCAAATCCACACATGTATTGCGCTGAATACGGACACACAACAAAGGGATGTTCGGGAATGTGACAACAGGCTCGTCTTTATGCACACACATGTAAACACACACACACGCGGCGCACACACACACACCACACACACACACACACACACACACACACACACACAACACACACCACACATGCAAAACACACACACGCACAACACACACACACACACACACACAAACACACACACGAACACATCACACACGCACGCACACATGCACACGGCACACACACACACAACACACGCAATCACAACACACACACAAATTAGATCGGTCCCATATCCACACACACCTCCGGGACATGTACAAGAAAAACATACATTCAATCCAAAGAATGCGTTCGGATGACCAAATTCCTCTCCACCCGGACTTTGACCCCAACATGCAGATGCCGGTACTCAATCAAAAGCAGCATCAACCGAGAGGATTCAAACGAACACCAACCCGATACCAAGCCATGACACGCACCGAAAGAAATTTTCAGACAACACAAACCCAAAACCATGCCATGACACGGCCAAAACCTTATCCAATCCACCGATTATTATATCAACTCAGACGTTTCCTCAAGTGCTGTTAAAACACTTCCACCTTCGCGAAGACACAAAGGAACCGGTTAAGCGCCCTTTGTGTTGTCTTTGTTTCTTGGAAATGAAAAAATAACAGGTGGCGATAGCAGGCAGACACTGATCGAGGTAAACTTTCCTTTTGCATTAACTGCTTGGAAGCACACTTACACTCGCGGAGAAAGAGAGAGAGAGAGAGAGAGAGAGAGAGAGAGAGAGAGAGAGAGAGAGAGAGAGAGAGAGAGAGAGAGAGAGAGAGAGAGAGAGAGAGAGAGAGAGAGAGACAGACAGACAGACAGACAGACAGACAGAAGACAGACAGAGAGAGAGAGAGAGAGAGAGAGAGAGAGAGAGAGAGAGAGAGAGAGAGAGAGAGAGAGAGAGAGAGAGAGAGAGAGAGAGAGAGAGAGAGAGAGAGAGAGAGAGAGAGAGAGAGAGAGAGAGAGAGAGAGAGAGAGAGAGAGAGAGAGAGAGAGAGAAGAGAGAGAGAGAGAGAGAGAGAGAGAGAGAGAGAGAGAGAGAGAGAGAGAGAGAGAGGAGAGAGAGAGAGAGAGAGATGAGAAGGAAAAAGGACATCCTCAAACTTATTCTCAACGGATTTCAACATTGCAGACTATCATCAATTTCTTTCATCTCTCTCTCTCTCTCTCTCTCTCTCTCTCTGTCTCTTCTCTCTCTCTCTCTCTCTCTCTCTCTCTCTCTCTCTCTCTCTCTCTCATTTCTCTGTGTGGGCCGGAGATATACAGAAAGAACCTGTTGTTTTTTTCTGTTGTTATAACTTTAAGCTTGAAAGTATTTAGTTTGAATATTTGGCGATGCATAACAGTATTCATTGTATCATCCATTTTTATTGCAACTATTTTTGCAACATTTTGCTCTTTGGTCGAAAGTAGGTTTACTAGCCGTATTTTCTCATAGTTTGTGCTTCTGGTTATGCAAATGTAACGTCTTAAACTCCGACAGAAAGAAGTATAGCTTGTCTTGTTACTTAGAAGAATTTCGTAATTTTTTCTTTTATCTTTTAAGGGGGGGGGGGGACTTCGTTTCAATCGCCATGGTCTCAAAATGATTATATTCCTCACTTTGAATGTGTAGATCAAATGATATGTAATTCTTGCATGTGTGATCGTGTATGTGTTAAAGTACCTTTAGTGTAGGTTATAGAAAGGGAAGATGTTTGGTCCTAATATTTCATGGTTGTTCAGAGGGGTTTAATACATGGCATGGTAAGGATGATCTTCTACTAGTGTTCAGGTTCCGATTTCGTCATGGTGAAGCAGAGGATAAGCTACTGGGTTCTATCATTCTGTTCTATCATTAGGTAGTGTCTGTTCTATTCGGTTATGGCATTTTGGTTACCCACTCTTTGAAGAAATGAAAAAAATTAAAATTGTTTAAGGTCTCTCTTTTCCTCTAGTTTCCTCTCTTTATTCTCCATCTCCTTCCTCCATTCCCCACTCCCTCTCTATTCTTCCTTCCCTTTCTCTTCCTTCCTCCCTCTCTCTCTCTTCTTCCCTCCCCTCTCTCTTCTTCCTTCCCTTCCCTCTCTCTTCCTTCCTCCTTCCCTCTACATTCTTCCCTCTCCCATTATCCTTTTCCCTAACCTAACCTTTCTCCATTCCCCTTCCACCCTCGCTTCCCCTTTCCTCTTTCTTTCTTTCCTCCTTCTTATATCTTCCATCCTTAATACTCCCTTCTCTGCATTCTCTCTCTCTCTCTCTCTCTCTCTCTCTCTCTCTCTCTCTCTCTCTCTCTCTCTCTCTCTCTCTCTCTCTCTCTCTCTCTCTCTCTCTCTCTCCTCCCTCCTCCCTCCTCTCCCTCCCTCTCTCCCTCCCTCCCTCCTCTCCTCCCTCCCCCTCTCCCTCCCTCCCTCCCTCCCTCCCTCTCCTCCTCTCTCCCTCCTCCCTCCCTCCCTCCCTCCTCCCTCCCTCCTCCCTCCCTCCCTCCCTCCCTCCCTCCCTCTCCATCTTCCCGGACCGCTAGCATCTCCAAGGCACGAGAGTTGGCAAGAGTGAAGACGCCACCACATTCTCAAGGGCCATCCTGGAATACCTTAAGTCTATATAAGGAGTTGGTATTCACTCGTGTCTCTCGGGAAGGATGGCAGGAATGTGAACAACAATAACAAAGGGGATTCTAAGGCGAGTATGGGAAGGTTATGATGGTGATTTTGCAATAAGGGCGGTTATGATGGTCGTATGATTAAAGAGTATGGTGTGCTGGATAATGAAGATGGAATGGGACAATGAAGAGTAATACAGTTATAACGATAGCTATGATAAAGATGATGATAATAAAGACGATAAGAAAGTAATGGTAAAAATGCCATTATTGATACGAATAGTGAAGATAATCAGAAAAATAGATAACAAATATGATAGTGATAACAGCTATAATGGTAATAAGTTATATTCTTGAAATTAATCGTATATATTCTACTAATCAAATTGCGTCATCATTATCATTGTTATCTCAATAATGGTGATTGTTATTTAGGTGGTGTTGATGATGATAGTGATTGTGATGATAATAAGAATTCTAATAAAACCAGATAATTACGGTTTTTATCTAGAAAACAAAATGAATACTTTAGATAACAATGTTCATAAAACAATGATCATTACAATAATCTTTAAAAACTATGAGAGTGAAGATGAAGACGATGATGATGATGATGATAAAAGATAAAAATAGATAAATGATAAAAACGTAAGAAAAACGCACACGTGAAGCTCTGTGCTAATATTGTCTTGAAAAACAAGATGAAAATATACAACGGAGTCCGGAAAAGATTTCAGAACGGCGACCTAAAGTTATTATAGAGCATCAAAATTCAATATGACCACATCTCATGGTATAAAATCGGAGATCATTCTGAGAAAAAGATTAAGAAAAGCACGTGTACCTTCGCGGATACTGTACTTGCGAAGAGTAAAATAAGCGAGAAGGAATCTGAGGAGGAAGCAAGATAAATGGGAAAGACTGAAAATAACAGAGAAATTCCAATGGTGTTAAACATAAGGAATGTGCAATTTGTTCTGCAACGGTGAAAATTCTTTCAAAAATATGGTTAGTAGAGTTTCAAAGCTTCATTCACTTAAATGATAAAGACCATATGATAAGAATAATGATAATAACAATGACAATGATAATTGATATAATAATAACGGTTGTGATGATAATGATGATGATTAATATCATTATTTTGTACGGGTCTGAAGCAGAGGTTACAGGAATTTTGTGACCAGATTTTTAAATAAAAAGATTTACCTTACTTGACTTGATTATAGTGATAACAACTATAATAGTGAAAATAGTAATGATAACGATAATGATAATGATAATGAAAGTAATGATGGCAGTAATGATTATAATTAAGGACGTTGACAAAGAATGTTGATCAGTGGTTAGAAAAGTTAGAATTAGAATATTACCGTAAGTTTTGGAAATGAAATAAAATAAAATAGAAATCAAGGAAAGATTCCTAAGACACGTTGAAGCGTATTCATGTTGACAAATGTGGAAAGGTATGAATGAGAACGAATATCTTCACAATACAAGAATACACGTATCTCTGACGAAGATATAATCGAAACCGGTTAAATACATCTCTTGTATTCGTCAGAAATACATGTATTTCTGACGAAGATATAATCGAAACCGATTAAATACATCTCTTGTATTCGTCAGAAATACATGTATTTCTGACGAAGATACAATCGAAACCGGTTAAATACATCTCTTGTATTCGTCAGAAATACATGTATTTCTGACGAAGATATAATCGAAACCGGTAAAATACATCTCTTGTATTGTGAAGATATTCGTTCTCATTCTTACCTTTCCACATTCCTAAGACACCTTGGTCTGATCCGCTGCCGTGACAGAGGAACCATGAGACAAGACCAGTTCTGAGAAAGAAAGATACGTGACAGTGATAATAAATGTAGTGATGATGGTGGTGGTGATGATGATGATAATAATAATGATAATAATAATAATGATAATGATAATGATAATGATAATGATAATGATAATGATAATAATGATGGTAATAGGTGAAATGATGATGATGGTAATAATGTGACATGATGATGATTGATAAGAATATAATGAAAAAATACTAATATAGTAATAATTTTAATATAAAAAATAACAATAACAATTATAAAAACATTACATGAGTGAAAATGATTATAACAATCATAATAATAGTAATAATTACGATAATGATAATAATAATAATAATGATAATATGACATAATAATGATATTGATAATAATAATGAAATTATAATGAAAAGGATAATACTAAGAAGAGAACAACAGCAACAAATAACTAATAGTGCCAATGAACAAGAACAATAATAATGATAATGGCAATGTTGATAATTATTCTAAAAATATGATGATAAAGAAAAAAAAAATAATGATTACTACAAACATACTAATACTAATAATGGTAATTATGTAGATGATGCTAATAACGTCGATGATAATGATGAAAATTCTAATAACATTTTATAATGGCGAGTGTACCTTCACGGATTTTTTTTTTTTTTTTTTTTTTTTTTTTTTTTTTTTTTTTTACAGGATGGTGACGTAAGCGAGAGGAAATAGGAAGAAAAGGGATAAAATGGGGAAGATGAAATAGTTCAGGACTTCGAGATTGCAATAGTGTTGCAGTGAGAAAGGAAAGTTGAAAGCTTCATTCACTTTAATAGTAAAGCTGATCTTATAGTGACGATGATGATGATGATGATGGTGATGGTGATGATGATGGTGATGATGCGGTGATGATGGTGGATGGTGGTGATGATGGTGATGAATGCAGGATGATGACGATGATGAATTTTGATTGAATTGATGGTGATGGTGATTGGTGATGGTGAGATGGATTGATAATGTCGATGATGGTGATGATGTTTATGTGATGATGATGATGAGTAGTGAATGTAATGGTGATTGAGTGATGATATGGGTGATGATTGATAGGATGTAATGACGATGATGATGATTTTATGATTGGTGTATGGTGAATTAGTGATTGGTGATGATTGATGTTAATTGATTGGATGGTGATTGTTATTGATGATGATTTTTGATGAATTGATGAATTTTGTGGTGATGATTGTATTGATGATTAGATGATGATTGATTGTTTGATGATAATGATGATGGTGGGTGGATGATGATTGATTGATGATTGGTGGTGATGATGATGATGTATGATGGGTGATTGGTGATGGTGTGATGAATGATAGATTAGGTGATGATGATGTGATGTATGTGTGGTTTGGTTGATGATGATGATTTTGGTTGGATTGATGAATGTGGTGATATTGGTGATGGTGATGGTGTAATGATGGATGATGGATGATGATGGTAATGGTGTGATTGTTATTGGTTGAATGGTTTGTATGTATATCTATTTTTGATGGTGTATGATGATGAGAATGATTGAGGATGATCGAGGAATGAATTGATTTGATTTGATTTTCGTGTGATGATCTGTTTGAGGATGATTGTTGTGATGGTGATGAGGATTGAGTGATGATGATTAAATAATAATTTTGAATAGTAGTAATGATAAATGATGATTGCATGAAGTATGATTGATGAGGATGATGTTATTTATGTATGAGGAGGAGTAAGATACATAATAATGAATATAGTAATGATTAATGGATGATGAGGGTGAAATAATGTGATATTAAATACAATTCTTATTATGGATCGAGGCCTTGTACTCGAGTGGTTTTGGTGACCTGTGAAATGTTTGAGAACCTCATCAAAATTACACCAAAAAAAAAAAAAAAAAAATAAAAATGAGATATAAAAAAATAATTAAAGTTTACTGTACTCTAGACTTCCTTAGGTAAGAATAATTAATTTCACTTGTCTCGCTTATTAAATGATAGCGAATTTTGATAGCATGATAGGTAGTAGGACTTATGTACAATGGAAAGACTGATAAGATAATTATAGTGCAATAGAGTGATTAAATGTCGTAATCGATATTGATATTTGAATTAGGGAGGATAAAAAAATATAGGAATTTATTTGATGATATATAACAATACCTAATAATTCGTTAATAGGATAATGATATCATTAAAGGATCATAATAATAACAATTATCAGTATAGGGGTGGTGATGAACGAATTTTCACAATGCGGTGATAGTGATATGATTATGAAAAAAGTTAAATGAATTGATAATATGTTTTGTATTTGAAATTTAGATGATTCATTTTGATTATAATATAATTAGAAGGATTTTAGGGTGGAGAGTAAATGGTGCGACTAGGTAATTATCGAATGAAACAATAATCTTAATGCAAAAGAATTTTTTAATTCGCAGGAGGTAGCAGAGTAGGTGTTAAGGGCATTATGAGGTGGGAAACTTTATCATTACATTTATAATTTAATGATATGTGATTGTATTATATGATGAGTTTAGTGTGACTGTCAATAATGAAACATTGTATGTATCACAGTCATTCTTCATAATGCGATTAATATATTAATGAGAATGTATATATAGAAAAATAGTGGATGTGAATGGGTATATGATAAAAGTATGTAATATAATACATGAAATATAGTTATTTATATTGATTTAATATATTGATAAGGAATTGGAAGGATGGTTTATAAACATAATTATAGATAACATACAATAGCTTGGGATCAACAATGGCAGACAGTCAACAGACAGACACAAGTAATAATAGGATAGTGCAATTGATTATTGAATAATGCATATTTACTATGATAATTTAATACCTGAGATAATGATTATATAGTAGAGTTAATAATAATGATGAGGATGAGGATGGAGTAATAATAGGAGTAGTTATATCGTAGATAATATATATTGGGTATAGTAATTAAGTGAGTGATGATAAAAGAATGGATAGATATATAATTGGTATGATGGAGGTGATGATATTATTTGACTAATAGCGTAGGATAATGAGTGATAATGGTTGATGGATAAAATAATAATAGCAACAAATTGAAATAATAATAATAAAACGGCCAATAAGGCATGGTGAATCTGAGAGAGGCTATGGGGCAGAGAGTATACTTGTTCAGAATGAGTTGACCGTCTTTGCCGCTATATTTTTTAGAAATATTCTCTTTTTGCGATGACTTATTTTGTGTCGCTTGCAATTATGAGAGAAGGTGTCTTGGCGTAGAGTGAGGGAGGCATTTTGGGGTATATGGGCCAGAGAGGGGAAAGTTTCAGGAAGGAAGGGTGATGGCACATCGGATGTACGTGGATTAGAGTTGTTGAGTGAGGGGAGGAAGGACGGGAGGATGGAGGGTCACGTGGTGCTGGGTGGTAAGTTTCATTGAGAGTAGGGTGGTGTGTATGGGTGGAATAATGTGTGGTATATGTGTCACTTGTAAATGGGTATAGGGATGTGGTTAGTGGTATGTCTCGCTCTCTCTCGTCGGTCCGGTCGGGGAGATCAGACGTGCGGGTCTCGTCTGGCGTGCAGGGTGGTGCAGTCGCGTCGTCCCTCGTGTCTCTCTCTGACTCCTCTCGTCGGTCTCGGTCCGGGAGTGGGGGGGGAGGTCTCTCTCGTTCCTCCGTAGCGAGTCGAAGGAGGGTCCTCTCTCTCGATCGTCGAGCTCTCCGGTACGGTGTCTCCTCTTCTGTTCTCTCTCTTCTTCTCTCCTGCTTCCTCTCTCGTCATCGTCGGTCGTCATCTCTGCGGTCGTCCATCGACTCGTTCGTCTCTCTCTCTATATTATATATATAGTAGTATATTATATGTATATATAATATATATATATATATATGTTGTGTGGGTGTGTGTGTGTGTGTGTGTGTATGTGTGTGTGTGTGTGTGTGTTGTGTGTGTGTGGTGTGTGTTGTGATGTGTGTTGTGTGTGTGTGGGTAATTCATAGTATATATATTAGTATAGGTAAGTATATATATATATATTATATAGTATGTATGTATGTAATTGTAGTATTATTTAATAGCACATATGCGTGGTGTGTGCGTGGTGTTTACATAGGTTCTTTACCGTGTTATCTTATGGAGAGGCAGCGATAGTATTTCAGGGAAAATTACGAGCAATATTATGTTTCTTGCGAAGATTCTTTCCATGGATAGTTTAATGGGTCGCTCCCTCCAACCCCCCTTTTCAGAGGAATGCGCCCCCCCCACTCCTCGGGGCGTGCGGCCCGGTGGGGCCTCCGTCTGGTTCTGGGCAAAATCAATCACCGGCGGGGCGCTGCTTTTGAAACGCCGACAGGATAAGAGGTCCGGGCCAAAGCTCATACCTTATTATTTACTCAGCCTTATTTATTATTATTATCATTATCATTATTATTATTTATTTATTTATTATTTGATATTATTATATTATATTATTATTATGGATTATATTATATTATTTATTATTATTATTATATTTACTATCATTATTAGGTTACCTTATTATCATTATCATTTTATAGATTATTCTTGCGCCACTGAGGGCCGCACTAAATCCGCGATGGCCAGCCTGTCGAATATCGTCAACCTTCCCGGGACGGCCCCATCCCCTCACTCAGGCGACCCCACCGGATTCCCCCACCCGCCCTTCGCCTCGACCTACTTTCCGGCGGCGCGTCGGGTGATTTTGCCATGAATATTTTGCATGTTAAAGGCGACGCAACACTTACACGTGGCCCGGCCATGACTGATCTGAATTGGCACTGACTTCCCTTCGGGTCCCGCGTCTGTCCATGTGATTGTCTACTGTCATGTGATTGTCTATTGTCATGTGATTGTCTATTTGGTCATGGTGATTGTCTATTGTCATGTTATGGTCTAAACTGTCATGTGATTATTTGGTCATGTGATTGTCTATTGTCATGTGAATTGTCTATTGTCATGTGACTGTCTATTGGTCATGTGATTGGGTCTATTGTCATGTGATTGTCTATTGTCATTGATGGTCTACTGTCATGGTGATTGTCTATTGTAATGTGATTGTTCTTATTGTCATGGTGTTGTTTATTAAAAATATTAGCGGGCTCTAAGATGGGTCCCTAGAGTCTAATCGTCGAACGTCTTGGTCAAGAGCAATTCCCAATGTTGTAATGTATGTGTTTTGTATGTGTGTGTATTTGAGNGGTGTGTATGAACTTATCGTAGACTACTAAATAAGGCAGCAAATGTAATATTCAAATATAACTGACGCTTTTCCCAATAAGTTATGTTAGGTGTTGTATCTATAAACAGTGCTGTCTAAACCTCGGATATGTTATGCTATTCATGTTGGTGTCAATGTATTCATTATTGTTAACTTGAGTGTGAGTGGACATCATGATGATTCAGAGATTTTTTTTTTAGTACCAGTGTACAGAATTTCTATTAATCCAATAATCCTTGTTGGGATTCCTCTCAATCTCAGGATCTCCTAGAGTGATTTCTGATGCACTGAATTGAACGCCTTCTTGAGGTTGATGTAAGTTACAAGCAGCCCACGCCGAACTCACTACAGCACTCTACAATGGCTCAAAAGCGCAAGGATACGGTCTTTTGTAGACTTGCCAGGAGGGAATCCAGATTGTTCCAGCCTCTGGTACGATGTGAGCAAGAACTTTGCCTGCATGGTATACTGAGCAGTGTGAAGCCTCGGTGAGTGCTGCAGTCCCACTGATCCCCTTTCCCCTTTCAGAGAAGGATGACCACATTAATCAATAGGTTAGGAGGAATGGTACCAGACTACCAGATGGCAGCCAGAACAGCATGCAAATCCAGCGCCAAAGGGTCGCTACCAGCCTTTTACAGTTCTGCTGATACCCGCTGCTTTACCACTCTTCAGCTGGAAGATCGCCCCTTTAACTTCAATGAAGAAGGATGGATCCTCGATGATAGGTGGGTCCGGCAAAGGAACCTCGACACTACCCGCATCCAAGTTAATTATCGGTGGATTAACCAGGGAG
>NW_020869790.1:331426-336912 GCF_003789085.1 Penaeus vannamei | reverse complement strand
AGAGAGTAATGAAAACGAGAAAGATAGAGAGGTGAGGAGGAGGGAGGGAGGGGGGAGGGAGGGAGAGGGAAGGGGTGAAACAGAATAGAGCATCCATGCGCGGAAAGCCGGGGGAAGAGAGGGAGGCGAGAGAGAGAGGAGAGAGAGTATTAGAACGGAGAGAAAGAGAGACTGCAGAATCAGAGAGAGATGGGAGAGACAACGAGCAGAGAAGATGAGGAAATAACTGCACGAGAGAGAGAGAGAGACTGGGAGAGAGGGGTGAGGCGAGTGGAGGGAGGGAGCGAGAGAGAGAGAGAGCTGGGAAGGAGGGAGGAGAGCGGAAGAGGGAGAGAGGGAGGGAGAGAGGGAGAGAGAGAGAGAGAGAGCACGCGCGCGCGCTGAGAGATGAACGAGAGAGAGCGGGGTAAGGAGAGAGAGAGAGAGATGAGAGAGAGACGTACCCTCATCACCGATGTGATGGAGAGAGAGCCGCTGTATTAAGCCCGAGAGTGTACTCAGTAAGAAGACGCATGACCAGAATGGGAGAGTAGAATGAAGCAAAAGAGAGATTGTACGTGAGGGGTGTAATAGAATAATCGGAAGATGATATAATGACTGATATATTATGATGATGATGATGTTACTATGATAATGATATTGTTTGATGAATAATGATGTATAAAATGAATAAGATGATAATTGATGAAAATGCAAGATTAGAAATATAACTATAATATCTCAAAATATACTCAAGAATAATTGCAAAATACAATATCTGGATTTTTTTGCAAAGTGGTTAGGTTAATCTCTGCTATTTGCCAAATATTCTAATTTTGCCAAATTCCCACAATTTCGGCACCCTCAATACCATTCCTTTAATCACTGTCCATGCAGATCAAAATTATCCTAAGATGAAACAGATAGCTTGCTAAAAAATAATAAAATAATTAATAATAATAAACAACAAAAAAAAAAAAAAAGCTTTGCATAGTGTTATATTATTTTTTTACGTGGCATGACTCTATGACCGGTCTCCTTTTATTAATAAGCTAAACATTATAGAATACATAGGCACATATTACTATGATCGTTCTCGGTATAGAATTAGGTAAATTGCATGTCAATATAATTGCTGTGATCCCTGCGTACGCGGGAACATTTCAGGCATGATAAAGACATTTACTATTAGAAACGCAGCCTGAATTTGATCTCTGACGAGAAGTATTGATACTTAATATCTAATTGAAATCTAATATTCTTATTCCTGATACACAACTCGTCTGGAATTGTTTCATTTCGATTGTTTACTGGGTCTTTCCGATTCTACACTAGATCTTATCACATTTCGTGACACATGTGGCGAATTTCGATAAATGGTATTCGCGGGAATGGATTGAATCAATTTCAACTGAGATAAATAAGACTGAGAAGAAAATAAGCGACTCACTATTAGTCGCTAGATTAAGTAGATATTCGCCATTCTTGTTGGTCTCTCTCTCTTCTCTCTCCCTCACTCCTCTCTCTTTCACTCTTCTCCCCCCCCTCTCTCTCTCTTCTCTTCCTTCATCCCTCCCTCTCTCTCTTTTACTGATAACAGATAGAATAAACAATACAAGCCTTACATATCTATCAAAAACATGTGAGAACAGAGAATAAATAATCTAATCTGATAGTTACAGCTCGGCTTCTGAAACTGCAAATTCCCACCAACTATTTCTATGTATCATATTCCACTGACTAAATATTGTAGGAATGTATATTGCGCAGAAGCTTCCATCATGTGGAGGGAAATCCAAGTGGGCAAGAAGGGTGCAATGACACGGTCGATCTAAATTAACTTAATCTGTTTCCTTGAACTTCGGCTGCTTGTGGAAATGACGTGGCTACTTTCCTTCTTTTCAGATGTTGAAGTGATGTACGTTGGATATCTGCCTTTCTCTGAGATATTCATTGTTCTTAGATATGTCCCCTGTTTGCTGAATATTCTTTATTCATCCGAAATTGTAAAAAAAAAAAAAAAAAAAAAAGAATATACAGGTCCGTGTGCCCTTCCTAACGTGTCTTAAACAAGTCTTACCCACTTTCATATTCTCCTTTCCTGTAGATGGACCTGGTGCATCTGGAGGTCCTGTGGTGCCAGTGCCAGGGCAATGCCAGCGCCACGCCGCACCTGCATCAGATCCACAGCCAGGTGGCCAAGATGCACGCGGACGCCGCCCACCACGCCCTGTGCTACGTGGGCGTGGTGCTAGCGCTGTACTTGCTAGGTCTCGTGGCCATCGTCCGCCGGTCGGGGCGGTCCGAGCGCCAGGCGGCGGCGTCGGCGCTCTCCTCGTGCTTCTGCGGCGCCCTCTCCTCCGTCGGCCGCTTCGCCGCCTCCGTCGGAGGCGAGGGCGCGGCCGGAGCAGCAGCCGCAGCAGCAGCAGTTCAAGGCCACGATATCGCTGCCGCCGGAGCCCCTCCAGCAGATGCCAGGGGCGCCGCCCCCGCGCGTGCACGGCGCAGCCAGGCCTCAGGCGCTGCAGGTGCATCTTGTCGTGCCCGACGACGACGACGAAATGGAGATCTCCATGGTGACCTCGGTGGCGTAGTGGACCTCGCGAAAAAGGAAGAGAGAGAGAAGAGAGAGAGAGAGAGAGAGAGAGAGAGAGAGAGAGAGAGAGAGAGAGAGAGAGAGAGAGAGAGAGAGAGAGAGAGAAAGAGAGAGAGAGAGAGACCCGAGAATGAAGATGTATACACGCAGTGGCGGACACGCTGTAATTCATCACACAAAAGTTGTTGTCAGTGAGCGCAGCAGAATTCCCCAACTTGTCCCAATGACTGCAGACGCACGCACGAGAACCAATCACCATCCTTCAGAAAATATATTCATATTAAAATATGTTTTTCTGTGAATTGTTATTCAATTGCTTCCGGTTTATTTAAACATTTTTACTGATGACATGAAACCAGTGAATTCAGTGTAATCGAATTGTTTAATGAAATTATGAATTACAAAATGTATTTATGTTCTATGTTTCTTCAATAAGCTTTAAGTCACGTGATCTTGTAACATTATCGTCACCATCATTATCTAATAAAGATAATAACAATGACAACGGCAGTGATAATATTAATGATAATGATGATGATAATGATAGTGAAAATGAACATGTTAATGATATTACTATCATTTCCTTTTTTTGTATTATTATTTAAAATTATTACAATTGATATCATTATCATTGCTGTAGTGGTTTTTTCATTATTATTACTATTGGTATTATCTTTATTACGGATATTTTATTATTGGCATCTTATTGTTATTATTATTATTATTATTATTATTATTATTATTATTATTATTATTATTATTATTATTGTTATTATTATTATTATTATTATTATTATTATTATTATTATTATCATTATTGTTAATATTATTACTTTCGTTATTAATATTATCATTGTTGCTGTTATTATTACAATTCTTATCATTATTACTAATGCTTTAATTCTATTATTCTTTTTCTTCTCCTTTTTCTATTACTTATTGTTATTATTATTTTTATTATGACTTTACTATTTATCATTATTCTATTAATTATTATTTATTATTTATATTATTATTTTATATTATTATTATTATTATTATATTTGTTATTATTATTATTATTACTATTATTATTATCATTATTATTATCATTATTATTATTATTATTATTATCATTATCCTTATTATTTATGTTATTATTATCATTATTATCATCATTACCTTCATCATCATCATTATTACTATTGTAATTATTATAATCAATATTATAATTGTTATTAAAATTATTATTATTACTATTATTATTATTATCATTATTATCATATCATTAATTATCTATTATATTATCATCATCATCATTACTATTATCGCTACTGTCATTTTTATTATCATCTGTGCATATGATTACCGTTACTAACAATATTATGATTATCACTATCACCACCATATTCACCCTTACCATTCCTAGCATTAATAGCTGTAATTTTTATCTCTATTACATAACATTTTCTTATGATTAACACTGTATATGTTTACGAAAAGAAACACTGTAATCGTAATATATGTTTTGCTGTCTTGTCTAACATAAACTTGCTGGTGTATGTTACCTTTGGCAGATGTGTATGAACAGGTGGGATTGAAATAAAGAGATTGTGTTTTTTCGTTTGAATTCCTTGAATCAACCCGAAGCATGAATATATATATGTATATAGATAGATAGATAGATAGATTGAATAAATATGTAGATGATAGATAGATAAATATGTAGATGATAGATAGATAAATATGTAGATGATAGATAGATAAATATGTAGATGATAGATAGATTAATATGTAGAATGATAGATAGATATATACATATATAAAAGAGAGAGAGAGAGAGAGAGAGAGAGAAAAGAGAGAGAGAGAAGAGAGAGGAGAGAGAGAGAGACGAGAGAGAGAGAGAGAGAGAGAGAGAGAGAGAGAGAGAGAGAGAGAGAGAGATTTACTATAGATACGAAGATAGATAGATAATAAGCCACGTCAATTCATATACCTTTTACTATCAAATCTGAACCACGCACACACACACACACACACACACACACACACACACACACACACACACACACACACACACACACACACACACACACACACACACACACACACACCACACACACGCAGATATATGAATTGACGTGTAAGTATAAGTATGTATGTATGTATACGTTTCTCTGTCATTCTTCCTCGACTCTCGCCATTATCTCTACTTGTTCTGCTTACTGGTCAGAAGTAATATGCGGGCGAGTTTGTATCACCCAGTCCTTTTGCTCTCTCTCTCTCTCTCTCTCTCTCTCTCTCTTCTCTCTCTCTCTCTCTCTCTCTCTCTCTCTCTCTCTCTCTCTCTCTCTCTCTCTCTCTCTCTCTCTTCATATCTTTCCTTTGCCCCGGTTCACTCACTCTCTCTCTCTCACTTTCTATCTCCCTTTCCCTCCCCCCTCTCTCTGTCTTTTATATCTTTCATTACCCCCCCCCGTTCTCATCCACTCTCTCTTTCACTTTCTATCTCACCCTTCCCTCCACCCTCTCTCTCTCCCCTCCACTCTATCTCTTTCTCTCTCCTCCCCCATTTTCTCTTGCTCTCTCTCTCCATTCCCACTTCCTCTCTCTCTCTCTATTTCACACACTCTCTCTCTCTCTCTCATTCCACTCTCCTCTTTCTCTTTCACCCACTCTCTCTCTCTCTTTCCCATCTTTCACCCTCTTTCTCTCTCTCTCTCTTTCCTCACTCTCTCTCTCTCATTCCCTCTCATTCCCACTCTCCTCTCTCCCTCTCACACACTCTCTTTACTACTCTCTCTCTCTCTCTCTCTCTCATTCCCACTCTCCTCTCTCCCTCTCACACACACTTTTACTCTCTCTCTCTCTCTCTCTCTCATTCCCACTCTCCTCTCTCCCTCTCACACACACTTTTACTCTCTCTCTCTCT
>NW_020869790.1:311426-313926 GCF_003789085.1 Penaeus vannamei | reverse complement strand
TGTATCAGCGGTCACGTTCATGCAAGGAAAAGGGTATGTATGTTTTGTATATACACATGCAAGTACCTGTGTATCGATGTGTGTGTGTTTGCGTACGTGTGTATCGACGAGACAGCGATGGTCTTAGTGCGGGATAATGAAAGGGGTCTTAGCTTCTCCTTTTCTTGCGCTTCATGGATTGAGACCCTCGTTTCCAGGGGGGTGGAGAACATGGCGGTTGCGAGCGAGACCCGGTCTGACTCCGCCTGTGTCTCCATGTCTCTTGTCTCCGTCTGTCTAAATGCCTGTCTGCCTCCGTGTGTCTATGTCTGTCTGTTTCCGCCTGTGTCTCCATGTCTCTGTCTCCGCCTGTCCGTTTCCGTCTGTGTGTCTAGGTCTGTCTGTCTCCGCCTTTGTCTCCATGTCTCTCTCTCCGCCTGTCTAAATGCCTGTCTGCCTCCGTCTGTCTCCGCCTTTGTCTACATGTCTGTCTATCTCCGCTTGTGTCTCCATGTCTCTGTCTCCCCCTGTCTAAATGCCTGTCTGTCTGTTTCCGCCTTTGTCTCCATGTCTATGTGTCTCCGCCTGTGTCTCCATGTCTCTGTCTCCGCCTGTCCGTTTCCGTCTGTGTGTCTAGGTCTGTCTGTCTCCGCTTGTGTCTCCATGTCTCTGTCTCCCCCTGTCTAAATGCCTGTCTGTCTCCGTCTGTGTCTATGTCTGTCTCCGCCTTTGTCTCCATGTCTGTCTATCTCCGCCTGTGTCTCCATTTCTCTGTCCGCCTGTCTAAATGCCTGCCCGTCTCCGTCTCCATGTCTATCTCTCCCGCCTGTCTGTCACTGCCTGTGTCTCCATGTCTCTCTCTCCGCCTGTCTAAATGCCTGCCCGTCTCCGTCTGTGCCTATGTCTGTCTCCGCCTTTGTCTCCATGCCTGCCCGTCTCCGCCTGTGTCTCCATGCCTGTCTGTCTCCGCCTGTCTAAATGCCTGCCCGTCTCCGTCTATGTCTATGTCGTCTGTCTCGTCTGTGTCTCCATGCCTGTCTGTCTCCTGTGTCTCCATGTTCTCTCTTCTGTTTCCTGTCCCCGCCTGTGTCTCCATGTCTTTCTGTCTCTGTGTCTCCATGTCTGTCTCCATCTGTCTCCATGTCTGTCTATCTCCGCCTGTGTCTCCATTCTCTGTCTCCGCCTGTCTCCATGTCTCTCTCTCCGTCTGTGTCTCCATCTCTGTCTCCGCCTGTCTAAATGCCTGCCCATCTCCGTCTATGTGTCTATGTCTGTCTGTCTCCGTCTGTGTCTCCATGCCTGTCTGTCTGCCATCAGGGTCGACATGTCCTTTTATATTCGGCGGATCCCTTAGATGCCAGGTACTTGGCTCTTCCCGCTGGAGTGGAGTGTCAGATTCACCCGGCCGTAGCTTAGAGCGAAGGGGAAGAAGGGGGGGGGGGGATGACCTCGCAGGGCTTGCTCAAGGAGGAAGATGTAGGTCGACAGGAAGGGCATTAACCTTGGGTCAGTCGGGCTCAGGGGTGAAAGGGGGTGGGGGGCGAGACAACTGATTCTGGTGAAGACGTCGAGTCAAAGAGGAATTCCAATGGGAAGGCGCTAACGTCTGATTTCCTTGGCGTTGTTTACAGTGTGTATGTCCTTTTTGTATGGGATTCGAGACAAGGCAACCCAAAATAATTTTTAAAAAGTGTGAATAACAATGAACATCTTCTCACCGCAAGATCTGCATCTGAATCATCACTGTGACATCCATCTTATTTCTCTCATACATTTTTTCCCCCTACATTCTCCCCAATGAAAACCGTTCAGCCCTGATATACAGATGGATAAAGAGCCAGCGAAGAGCCCCCCCCTCCCTCCACCTGATATACAGATGGATCAGCGAAGAGCCCCCCCCCCTCCCTCCACCTGATATACAGATAGATAAAGACCAGCGAAGAGCCCCCCCTCCCTCCACCTGATATACAGATAGATAAAGAGCCAGCGAAGAGCCCCCCCCCCTCCTCCTGATATACAGATAGATAAAGAGCCAGCGAAGAGCCCCCCCCCTCCCTCTACCTGATATACAGATAGATAAAGAGCCAGCGAAGAGCCCCCCCCTCCTTCCACCTGATATACAGATGGATAAAGAGCAGCGAAAGCCCCCCCCCCCCCCCCTCCACCTGATATAACAGATAGATAAAGAGCCAGCGAAGAGCCCCCCCCCTCCCTCCACCTGATATACAGATAAAAGAGCCAGCGAAGAGCCCCCCCCCCTCCCTCTACCTGATATACAGATAGATAAAGAGCCAGCGAAGAGCCCCCCCTCCCTCCACCTGATATACAGATGGATAAAGAGCCAGCGAAGAGCCCCCCCCCCTCCCTCCCACCTGATATACAGATAGATAAAGAGCCAGCGAAGAGCCCCCCCCTCCCTCTACCTATATACAGATAGATAAAGAGCCAGCGAAGAGCCCCCCCCTCCCTCCACCTGATATACGAGCCAGCGAAGAGCCCCCCCCCCCCTCCTCCACCTGAT
>NW_020869790.1:293926-303926 GCF_003789085.1 Penaeus vannamei | reverse complement strand
GAACATAATCAAATGCAATACGAACAACCTAACCAAGTTCTGGATGAAATTAGGAGCGAAGAAAATTATAACAAACACAACTCGCACTCAGCACAGACCACCAAAACAAAGACTGACAAACGAGAAGAGAGGGAAGTAGATAGACACAACAAACACCAAAACCCATACACACCAAAACCCAGGAGGTGAATAAGTCGAAAAGAGGCTTCAAAAACATCAACTTTCTCGCCCATCCGCGCCTTTTGACGTGGATGAAGAATTTATGGAAATTAGAAGCCATAGCTGGAGAGGGGAGGGGGTGAGGGGGGGGAGCGGGAGGCTAACCACGTGTTCATCTACGAGAGACAAAGAGAGGAGAGGAGGAGAGAGAGAGAGAGAGAAGAAAAAGAGAGAGAGAGAGAGAGAAAGGGTGAGGAAGGAGGGGGGGGAGAGGGAGGAGGGGAGGGAGTAAGTAAGTAGGTAGAGGAGGAGGGGATAGAAGGAATAGATAGATAGAGATAGATAGAGAAAACAGAGAGAGAGAGAGAGAGAGAGAGAGAGAGAGAGAGAGAGAGAGAGATGAGAGAGAGAGAGAGAGAGAGAGAAGAGAGAGAGAGAGAGAGAGAGACGACCAGCAGATAGATAATAAAGGGAAATCAGGTCAATATCAGAACATAACCCCGAATACAGAATAGACGTCCCTATTACGAAGCAAGGGCGAAGGAGCAATCACGATAAAATGGCGAAACAGGAGATACATTAGAATAATAGAAATAACGATTGACACACAAAGAAAAGGAGACGCGCTTTCATTTATGTGTCTTGATCGGAGGTTGACGTGGGGTGGGGGTGGGGGTGGGGGTGAGACTTGTTAACCAACGATAATGGTTATATACGAAGAAAATATATAACAGATAAGAGAGAGAGAGAGAGCAGAGAGAGAGAGAGAGAGAGAGAGGAGAGAGCAAGAGAGAGAAGAGAGGAGAGAGAAGAGAGAGAGAGAGGAGAGGAGAAAGAAGAGAAAGAGAGAAAAACGAAGAAAAGAGAAAAAAGTAGAGAAAAGCAACTAGGAGCGATAGACCAAAAAAAAAAATATGAAAAAGATGAAACGGTTAAACAAAAGCTAAACAGATAATTGATTAAAAATAAAATATAAGCGAGAAAGAAAGTGAATAAAGAAACAGACAAAAAAAAAAAAAAAAAAAAGGTAGCAGAGATAAGACATAATCGAAACCTTGTGGACTGCCAAAGACACTGGTTTTCCTAAAATCCCCCGACACAGAAACGACAAAAATTCAATGCAATGAAACTCTAACTTTTTGCAAGGCCATGTGATTCACACATCTTTTGCATCTTTTCACTACATCGCTTTCGTTATCATCCGTCCACCAGAAGCGCGGATTTTGTTCGGTTTTACACTTATGAAGATATAACATTATCTATTTATTCTGTGTCTTATCTTTTCCTATCTTATACTATCATGACACTCGGAGCTGGATATTTTACGCTTGTGCTGCGTCCACCCACCACTCCCTGTTATAATGCAATTAGCAGTAATCTATCTCTTCGCTCTCTCTTTCTATTTCTCTACAGTCCATCTAGTCTATCCTATCGTTCTCATTCTTTCTCTATCTCTACTCCTAATTCACTATCTAAGTCTTTCTCTGTCTCCATATCTCTGGTCGATCGCACTCTCCCTCTTTCATCCTTCTCCTCCCTCTCTATAATCTCTCCCCTGTTCCGGTTTCTCTCTTTTCTTTCTCCTCTTTCTTACTGCTCTTCTCTCATTTCCATCATCTCTTCACCTCGCTCCCTCTCTCCTCCCTCCCCTCCCTCCCTCTTATCCATCCACTCTCTCTCCCTTAACGATATCAATCACTATCTCAAAGACAGTACCCACTCTCTACGGTGATACAATTCACACCTCTTCGAAGGTAAATTCAACTAGTACAGACGCAACGCGAATAGATTGTGTATGTACACTTTTACATTTAGAACATAACTCCACCGACGTCTGGAGCAGGTAGCCAAGATGGTAAACAAATCTGCTGAAACTTTAACTGAAAGCGTAAGTTTACGGAGGGAAAATGACGGAACATAATATTGAAAAAAGCACGATAAAACATTTTACTTAGTAAAGTAAAGCTGATGAGATTAAAGAGCATTACTTATAAAGTAAAGCTGAACGACGATTAAGCATTTACTTATAAAGTAAAGATATACGATTCTTTTTTTTTTAAAAAATCACAACAGCAATAGGCTAAAGAATCCTAATATACCAGAAGGTAAATCACGCACAAAAACTCCTCACAGTATATTTGGGGAATTTAATTGCCTTTTTTTTCGTGCCCGAAAACCACACCCATTCTCATCACGGCAAAGTAAACAGTAAATTTATCCTCGCTGCACGCACACACACACCGCATTACACTATCACACACACACACAGCAATATTAACGCACTACACATACACACACATACCATATACTACACACACACAACCACATATCCTCCCTCCACACACACACACATAAATACAAAGTTAACGATACACCGAGAAAGAAAAAAAAAAAAAAAAAGAAAAGAAAAGAAAGAGAAGCACGATACAAACTGATTCTCCGAGCCATAACATGTAATTTCCATACACTTAAGGTCTCTCCCACAGTGCGCTGCCTGTCTGCACGTGCTGCGAAACCTGACTCCTGCAGAAAAAGATGAAAAATATATTAACTTACATGAGTCAGGTTAGCATTATATAAAAGAAATTCTGTCACATGGAAAGATAAAACAAGCACATTATTAGAAAGGGTAGGGGAGCGTGGGAGGGTGCGTAAGAGTGGTAATGGGGGTATGGTACGTAAGGAAGAGGGAAATGGAAAAAAATGACATATCTGAGATAAAATTACCTTAGAGTAGAGAGACACAAAAAGTACACGAGAATACGTAGATAATATGATTAGAGAGAGAATCAGACAGAAGAGAAAAGACAGATACACAAAAAGAAAAGACACAGAGTAATCCGAAATGTAAAGAAAAATAGACAACTACGCACCAAGTGGAGAGTGATCTATGTCACTTCCCTCAATCCCTTCTCCCATTGCTTGCCTCCCTTCCTCCCCCGCCCACCTACTCCGTTTCAAAAGACAGAAATCATTGCGATATGCAAACTCCAAAACTTGCCCACCCCCTCCCTTGCTCCCCACCCCTATCTTCCTTTAAGAGGTATTCCACGCGGGAGTTGCGATTTCCTCGATTCAACAGCTCAGGGATGATCCAAAAGGCCAGCCACCTCCCCCCCACTCACATACCCACCTCCACTCTACAGGTCATTGCTCTTCGTATACGTTTCAGCTTCCGAATCGTTTTTTCCGACCCCCAGTCACCCACTTTCGGATTGTTCGTTCAGTTGAAATAACGAAGTTCCCAATCCGGTCTGTTTCCGCTATTCTCTCGGTTCTAGTAAGAATAACGGTCTAATCCGGTCTGTTTTACCCTTTGCTTTTATTCATTCAGTAAGAATAACGAAGTCTAAGTCCGGGTTCTGCTTCCGCTTCCGCGGTTCGTTTCGGTCAGTTTAAGAATAAACGAAGTCTAAAGTCCGGGTCTGTTTACCCTTTTCGGTTCGTTGTCTGGTCTGTCATAGAATAACGAAGTCTCTAAGTCCCGGGTCTGTTTAACCCTTATCGGTTTATTCATTTCAGTTAAGAACAACGAAGTCTAAATCCGGGTCTTCTCTCTAGAGCGGCCCGGCCTGTGTCAGCTCTTTTTAGCTGTCTCGTATATACGTATACATTCGGTTTGAGTGAATTGTGTGCTCTATATCGCGGAAGGGAGAGGAATGGGGAGAGATAAATTGGGAATGTGGAAAGGAGAATTGGGGAGATAGGAATTGGAAATGGGGGAAAGAAGTTGGAAATGGAGAGAAAAAAGTGGAGATAAGAGGGGAGCAGGAAGGGAGAAAGGGAGATAGCGAGAGATTATGGAAATAGTGACAGAAGAAAGAGAAGGGGGGGTAAGAGAGAGGGAAGGAAGAGAGGAGAGGGACAGGAGATGGGTAGAGGTGAGGGAAGAGGAGAGGGAGTGGAGGTGCGAGAGGGATGGGGAGTGGAGCGGAGATCGTGTGTGATCGAGAAGGAGAGACAGGGAGGGAGATGGGAGAATGGAGGAGTCAGAGAGTAGGAGAGGAGAGAGAAGAGACGAGATGAGCAGAGATGTAAGAGAGAGAGATGATGAGAGAGAGAAGAGATCGAGAGAGGAGTATGAGAGAGTCAGAGAGTAGAGAGTTGAGTGGTATCGAAGGAGATGGAGTAAGAGGAGCAGCAAGAGAGTGGGAAAGGGAAGAGGGAGTATGGTATCGGGGAGGAAGTTATCAATATCTCGTCGGGGAGAGAGAGGAAGAGAGCGAGAGAGAGCAAAGAATTTGAGATGAGAGAGACGAGAGAGCAGAGTTCGAATGTTTCGTAGAGTAGAGAGGAGAGAGAGGATGAGATAGAGAGAGAGAGATGACGATTGCAGATACACGGAATCTATCGATTAGCGAGAAAGTAGAGAGAAATTGCTACGTTGAGAGAGCGAGAGAAAGATAGAATTAGAAAATGCAGTAAAGATTTGATGAACTGCATGAATAGAGTAGGTAATGTTATATGATTAGGAGGTGGGATGGAGGTTGTCGAAAAAATAATAAAAATCTTCCCATTACAGAAAACGTATGTACCCGCATGCTAACCAGAATTACCCTGGCCGGGCTGTACTTATTGTGTTTTCAGAGGTTTATCCGCTCACATCTGAAACTTCTGAAACTTAACTGACATATATTCCTCCGCAATGTTTACCTTTCTTTATCATCTAATTCCTCTACCACTGCCTTATCTAACGTCCTCGTTTTTTTTTTTTTTTCCTAAACACTACCTCTCTACACAGACCTCAAACCTCCATCTCCGACCACGTTCAATCCACCAGCCACCACCACCTCACACCCCCGCATCCGACATCCACTCACATTCCACCGCCGTCCAAATCCCTGTCAACCCGAACGCCGAACAATCATCAATTAACTCGTGAAAACCTGTCCATTTGGATTCCCACCGCAACGCTTTATAACCACTATACAGACACGGCGACCGACATGAATGAATGTGTGTGACGTGCCTTTGCCAGGTTGGGTTTTGGGGAATGGTTCTTCGAGCTGCGTCGACGTCCCTGCCTCTATGGGGTGGGGGTGGAGGGGGAGAGAGGTGGCAAGAGGAGAGGGGAGGGGAGAGGGGTTAAGAGGAGAGGAAGGGGAAGAGGGGTTAAGAGGAGAGGGGAGGGGGAGAGGGGTTAAGAGAGAGGGAAGGGGGAGGGAAAGAGGAGAGAAGGGGGAGAGGGGGTTAAGAGGAGAGAGAGGGGGAGGGGTTAAGGGGGAGAGGGGTTAAGAGGAGAGGGAAGGGGATTGAGGTGAGAGAGGGGGAGGGGAGAGGGGAATAGAGAGGAAGGGAATGAAGGTAAAGAGGGTGGTCAGGAGGTAGGAGAGGGGAGGAGGGGAATAAAGGGGGAGGGTGAGACGGAAGAAGGGGGGAGGGTGGTTTTAGGATGCGGATAAAGTGAGAGGAAGGAGATGAAAAGGGAGAAGGGAGGAAAGAGAGAGGAAGGAGACCCGTCATGCAGGTTTGAAAGACAAATTGGGAAGGAAGGAGAAGGGGAATGGGGGAAGCAGGCAAAGGAGAGAGGACATATAGAGAAGGGAAAGGGATAGGGGGAAGGAGGGCGTGGGAAGCAGGGAAACGGGGAAGGAGCAGGGAGGGGAGGAGGAGGAGAGAAGGAAAGACTAGGCCTATAATTGCTGGCTAAGCCTATAATCGAACCCAGCCCTTAAGGGTGTTTAAAATGGTAATAGGCCACTTAAATCCCATCTATACGTGCCATACGAATGTATCGGTTTCGGTCTTACGAAGCGAAGGGGAAAAAAAATCAAAACCGCTATCCTTCTCAAAACCCAAAGATGCTTTAAAACTTTCTTCGCGGTGTTTCGAGCAAGAAAAAAAAACTGCCCCTATCATTTATAACACGAAAATTACAATAGACAGGAGATTATCCCTGCCAGGCCACACCGAGAGGAGGATAAGGCCTATGACGTCAAGGGATTAAATGCCATCGTGTAACAAGTGAGCATCGGGGTCGCGGCTAACATTTCATTCAGAAGATCCTCATTTGTTTATTTTTTACACGACCGAATCCCAATGAGGTGTGGGTAACCCGAGTCGTGTTATCCGAAACGCTAAGTATAAGAAGCGGTTTAATGGGATATTTGACGAAGCTGAGGATTCGTATACTTCTTTATTCATTATCAAAATAACAAAATGAATAATATTTCGGTCGTGTAATAAAAAAAGGAATGCTAATATTTAATAGATAACACGAAATCACATTACTTCACATCTTTCTTTCTCTCGCACTGACTATGAACACACACACACACACACACACACACACACACACACACACACACACACAACACACACACACACCACACGTACACAAAACACACACACACACATTCCTCATACCTACACCCACCCACACACCTACACCAACAACCAGACCCAAACCGACACACCCACACCCACTCCACTACCCCCCACCCCTCCACCCTCCCCCCAACAAATCCCTCTACGATCTCTAGAAAAAAAAGTATCGAAATGAGTACAAGTGTTCTAAAACATTAGTGATCATCGCGAACAAATACGCATCATCCCTGAATTAAGAGATGAAGAGGCCATAATGACAGGCCATCAGAGGCTGGGAAGATACACCATACAGACGATCATCAAGGCATGATTATAGTTTTATCTTTCTTGTGCTTCCTCTTTTTTCGTTCTCTTCTCGTTCTTGTTCTTTTTGACCTCTTCTTGTTTTTCTCGGTTCTTCTTTTCTTCTCTTCTCCTTTTCTTTCTCCTTCTTCTCTTCTTTTCTCCTCCTTCACCTTCTCTTCTCTCCACATCTCTTCCTCCTCCTCCTCCTCCTTCTTCTTCTCAACTTCCACCTCCTTCTTCTCCTCCACCTCCACTCCTTCTCCTTCTCTTCCACCTCCTTCTCCTTCTCCTTCTTCTTCTTCTTCTCCTCCACCTCCTCTTCCTCCTTCATCTTCTCTTTCGTTCTCGCAGCACCGTCTTCCAAGCTCCACCCAACGGCCGCCGGCGAGAAGAACGGTGCGTGCGGCATTTTGCTTGTCTATTTTCTTCTCTTATATATCTATTTCTTTTTCTTGTGGGCGTGACGTTTATCTTGTTCAAAATAACAAGTCAAAACTGAAGAACGAAAACCAGCCAGTGACAGCGTTCTCAATAGCGTTCGTTGTTTTATGGGTTTTCAATAACGTTATTTTATGGGCTTCTGAATAACGTTATTTTATGGGTTCTCAATAACGTTATATTGTCATTATTCTTCGCAATCTGGTCACTGGCAAAACATAGTGAATCCTGCAACCATTGAATCGACATATGAACTGATTCTATTTACTTATCAATCATTTGCTATTACTTAGTGCTATATGACCTCGACATTTAATTCGTTCTTACCATCGACCATTTGCTATTATTTACTCATTTTCTTATCCATATATATATATATATATTTTTTTAACTTGACGAGTTCATGACATTCGTATATCATGCATTCAGCCAATCAGAAACCGCCTCTCATGAGAACCACAAATGAACCAAGATCTTTATAAAAAAAAAAAAAAAAAAAAAAAAAAACTTATAACAATTCCACGGACAAGTTTCCTCTCAGCGAAAAGAGAAGACAAGGAAGAAGAAGAGAGAAAGCCAAGAATCGAAAATCAAGAAAAGAAAAGAGAAACGAGAGAATAAGAAAAGAGAAGAAAAGAAAAGAAAACAATAGTGCACCTCACGAACTTTTCGGCAGACGATCGCAAAAAAAAGAAGAAAAAAAGAAAAGAAAGACAGAAAGAAAAAAAAAAAAAAAAAAAAAACTAGTTAGTAGTCATAACGTGAATGCTTAAATAAATACCGCAGCTCCTCCTGCTATACACACCTTCTACACATTCACATAAACCACAACACCCCCCCGCCCCCCCCTTCTCCCTCTTCCACCTTTGCCGCAATGGCCCGAGCCCCTATGTTGCCACCTTATAAGGGGCAAGATAGCGCCTACCCCTTGGCGAATTCAGGAGATAGAAAGGGGAGGGAGGGAAGGGAGAAAAAGGAAAGGGAGAAAGGGAGAGTGAGGAGAGAGAGCGATAGAGATAATGATATTAGTTTACACTCGTGCACACACGCACACGCCGCGCGCGCACACACACACACACACACACACACACACACACACACACACACACAGAGAGAGAGAGAGAGAGAGAGAGAGAGAGAGAGAGAGAGAGAGAGAGAGAGAGAGAGAGAGAGAGAGAGAGAGAGAGAGAGAGAGGGAGGAGGAGAGAGAGGAGAGAAAGAGAGAGGGAGAAAAAAACGAAAGAAAGAAAGAAAAAGAAAAAGAAAAAGAAAGAGAAAAATAAATAAATAAATAAAGAGACAGAAAAGAGGGAAGGAGGGAAGAGGTTGTAGGCGCGAGAGAAGTCTATTGTATTCCCCCTGCTGCCTCTCGGCCATTAAGCCACAGCGGAGCCACGGAATTTTGGAAGGCCAATAAATTAAAAACAACGGTCGGGCAAGGGTGTGACCTCCAACTTCAAAAAAATGAAAAAAATGAAAAAAAATCATTTCATTGGTGTTCAGGTGTATGAGCTTCCTAACTTCGTAGACTTTGGTTGAGGGGTTCAATAATGCTTTTTTTTTGGGGGGGGGGTCATACTTCTTCTATTGGGGTTCAGGGGTTTTAATTTTAGAGATCACTGATTCATTATATTAGCATTCGTGTAGACTATCTTTACAGTCTACTTTATGGTTTGCAATTCAAATAAAGGGTCATACCAAACGTAACAAAAAATGGTCCATTAATACCAACCAAAAACTAATAACTAATAACATATCATTCCAGCATAAAAAAAATAAATTAATGATAATAAAAATAATCCGAGATATGACGTCAGCAAAATTTTAGACCCGTGAAATTCTTGAAAAATAATTGAAAAAAAAAAAAAAAAAATCTTTGGGTGCGTATCCTTCCCTAGCGATGGGCGTGCGTGGTGGGCGCTCTCTGCGGTCGAGGGCATGTGGTCTATGGGGTGGCTTATCGACTTGCCTCCCCCCCCCTCCCCATTCCTCATAATCTACCCCCCTCCCCCTACCCCGACCTAGCCGCAGGGAGATGAGAAAATGACCTTCCCTAAGGATTGATTGGAGGGGGAGGGGGAGGGGAGGGGGAGGGGGAGGGGGGGGAGGAGGAGGGGTGGGGAAAGGTGCGTGAGAGGTTAGGGTAGTGAAGGAGAGGGATGTGAATGGCGGAAAAGGAAAGGGGTTTGGAGGAGGAAGCGAGAAAAAGGAAGAAGGGATAAGGAGATAATAAAACAAAAATGTAGGATGTCACGCTGGAAGACTTGATGCCATACTTAAAAAAAGAAAAAAAGAGGAAAATTGATAACAAAAAGAGAAAAAAAGAACACCTAAAGATACCTTTCAAACCAAACCACACCGAAAGAAGAAGAAGAAAGAAACACGACTTAAAACAAAACGCGACAATAAACCACGACCTGAAATCGTAAGAAAAGCGTCTTGAAGATCACTTTCATCTTCGCAGTTCTAACTCACAAGCCACAGCAGGGAACTACACCCCCTCCCCCCACCATCCCCACCCCCTCCCCAAGACACCGTTGCTCTTTAGATCTCAATTAATCACGAAGATGCTGATGATCTTTTTTCTTCTTTTTTTTTCTTTCTTAAGAGCGCCCATTTCAATATGCAAATGACCCCCCGTAATTGTGAGTTCGAAGGCAGGTCAAGGCAGGTCAAAGTGCCATACCTGTCGACTCGCCGACAGCTGATGAACGTGTTCACCTTGTGCGTACGCCTGTGGGTCCGTGAATAATTAAGTGCGTTCGTGAGGGCGTGAGTAAAATGTGGATCG
>NW_020869790.1:261426-288926 GCF_003789085.1 Penaeus vannamei | reverse complement strand
CAAGAGGAGCGCTTTTCCCAGGAGGAGAGGAGAGGGAGGAGGAGGGTGGAGAAGAAGGAGGGGGTGGAGAGGAGGAAGGAGGGGTGGGAGGAGGAGGAAGGGAGGAAGGAGGAGGGGAGGAGGAGGAGGAGGGAGGAGGAGGAGGGGAGGATGAGAGATGGAGGATGAAGGGATGATGGAAGATGGGAATAATGATGATGATGATGAGACGAAAGGAGGAGGAAGTAATGATGATGAGGAGGAAGAAGGGAAGAGGGACGGGGATAATGATGATGAGGAGGAGGAGGATGAAGAAGAAGAAGAAGGATTAGAAGAAGAAGACGAGGAGGAAGAGGAAGAAGAGAAGAGGGACAAGTAGTAAGAGCGGGGGATGAGATGGATAATCATGTAAAGGTGAATAAAGAGAAAGAGAAAGACGATAATTTGCGAAATACATCAGGACAGAGTAAATGAGGAATAAGAAGAAACAGAGAATACAAAACAAATAACAACGAGAGAAGGAAATGACGAAAATCACTGAAAGGCTGTAGAGGGCGCGACACCGTCCCTTCAGGTTAGACACGACCGGGCACTGATACGTCGAAGGCAACAGGTTAAGAAGTTCAGCCTCGTATTCGGACACGTTCGTGAGCTGTTCGGAATTTTAATGTTTTCCGCGTATTCTTTTATCACTGCCTCTTTATTTATAGACAGTTTGAACTTAAAAAACGGGGGCAAATATCGGTTTTCGTCGAGAGAAATGTGTCCAGTTAAGTACAACAAAATTGAGAATGAAGCAACTGGTACCATCAACGTGCAAACCTTCCCGGTTTTCTATGATCCACCCAACCATAGAAAACGCGTACAGTTTGAGGGGTAACCAAACCAAACCTTCGCCATATACTCCATATATAGTCCCGTGTCCCTTGAGCATACGGACAACCACAGAGAGTCCAATCATACCATATAAGGAACGGGCACAATAAACCCCCTTTTTTGTGGCATGGGTATCCGTCCACCCCGAAAGTAGTCCAGTGTCATACAGCATCACGAAAGCCTGAGGCAAAGATCGTGCCCTCGCCCGGTGACAAAAGAATGAGCGTAGAAATGCCAGGCACCTGACAGAAGTATGCCAGCAGCCCCTCGTGGGTGGGTGGGTGGGTGGGTGTGGTGGGTGGGGGGGGGTTAGGAAGGGACGGAGGGGGGAGGTTAAAAGGGAGAGAAAGGATGGAGGGAGGCGGAGGTGAGGGAGAGAATGAGGGGAGGGTGAAAAGATACGGAGAAGGAAAGTGAAAGGGAGAAAGAAGAGAGAGAGAAGAAAGAGAGAGAGAGAGAGAGAGAGAGAGAGAGAGAGAGAGAGTAGAGAGAAGAGAGAGAGAGAGAGAGAGAGGAAGGAGAGAAAGAGAGAAAGGAGAAAAGAGAGAGAAAGAAAAAGAAAAAGAAAGAAAGAGAAAGACAGAAAGAGAAAGCGTAGATGACCAAACAGAAGCAGACGGATGAAAAAAATAATGGACTTGAAAACGACATCCCTGCAGGTCGTATGAGACTCGACCACTTAGTATTCACGGCGTATCATTAGGAGCGGTTCCCTATTATCTAATCAGCACCACTTATACCTGGAAGTCATTCGCACTAATTACAAGCGGGATAATGATCAGCAATTATTATTATTTTTACTTTTTTTTGTGCTGGACACACCGATTCCAAACCAAACAAAATGCTTAATAATATAAGAAGAAAAGAACACAAAGCACAAAAGAGATAGAAAAAAAAAAATATATAAAAACAAAATATACATACATATATATATATATTACTATCTTATATTCTCGGAACTTACCTGTGGATGCTGATTGAAGGTGTGCGGGAGGGAGCATCGCTGGTCGTCCAAGCGGTACTTCGACATCCGGTCCAGCAGCTCCAGCATGTAATCTCCTGCAGCCTCACTCTGGGGGAGGAAGGAGAGGGAACAGGGTCATTGGGGCATTGATTATCCTATCTGCTCCTTCTCTCTCTCTCGCTGTGTTTCTTTCTCTCTCTCTCTTTCTATTTCTCTGTTTCTTTCTCTCTCTCTGTCTGTCTGGTCTGTCTGTCTCTCCCCCCCCCCCCCCTCTCTCTCTCTCTTCTCTCTCTCTCTCTCTCTCTCTCTCTCTCTCTCTCTCTCTCTCTCTCTCTCTCTCTCTCTCTCTCTCTCTCTCTCTCTCTCTACCTGCCGGCTCGTACTTCCCACCGAGCATTTGTTATTCATCGCCGGTCGTCCTCATCAAAGGCTTGACAACGGCTCATTCATCATCGATCATTACCCCCCACCCCCCATCACCCCCACCCCCCTTTATGAAGCCCCGATCACGTAGTCATGCAAGGGTCCACAGAGCTACCTTCATCTCTACTCGCGGGGTCCGTCCGAGGGGAGTCGGTCCCGAACATATATGCTCTCTGTCTTCGTCTGTCTGTCTTAATAGTGTCTGTTTTTGCGTTTTTTTAAATCTTTCTCTCTTTCTCTTTTTTTTCTTCTTCTTCGTTTGGCTTTTCCTCTATTTTTTCTCTTTCTTTTCATCCGTTCCTTAATCTAACACTACTCTTTTCCTTTTCGTTTTTTTATTCTCTCTCTCTCTCTCTCTCTCTCTCTCTCTCTCTCTCTCTCTCTCTCTCTCTCTCTCTCTCTCTCTCTCTCTCTCTCTCTCTCTCGGGCTCTCTCTGACAGGATATGCACCTTCTTTTTTCAAATCGATTCCTTTATTTGCGAGGTTCACTTAGAGGGAAATGACAAATACCTTGGCTACATGTTAACACGGAAGAAGCATATGATAATGAAAGAGAGATACAAGAGAGAGAGAGAGAGAGAAGAGAGAGAGAGAGAGAGAGAGAGAGAGAGAGAGAGAGAGAGAGAGAGAGAGAGAGAAGAGAGAGAGAGAGAGAGAGAGAGAGAGAGAGAGAGAGAGGTTTAAAGAAGGCATCATTACTTGGGCACGTCCCTAGACTTTCCCCTAAGGCTAGCTCCTGGCACTCCGCCCTCCATACCCCTCCTCACCATTGAGAAGGAGGGAGGAGAGGGAGGGAGAGGGAGGGAGAGAGGAGGAGAGATGGGAAGAAGGGAAGAGGAAGGAGGAGGATGAGGGAAAGGACGAAGGAAGGAGAGAGAGGAGAGAGGATAGGAGGAAGGGGGAAGGGAGGAAAGGAGGGAAGGAGAGGAAGGGAAGGAAGGGAGGGGAGGGAGGAGGAAGGAAGGAAAGAGGGAGGAAGGAGGGAAGGAGAAGAGGAAGAGGGAGAGGAAAGGAGGGAAGGAGGGAGGAAGGGAGGAAAGGAGAGGAAGGAGGAAGAAGGGGAAGGAGGGCGAGGGAGAGGGAGGGACGCTTGCCCACTGCCGCCGCCGCACGCCCAGAGGCACCAGACGGGCGGAACTTGGCCACACTAATTACCTTGTCAATAACTAGGGCGCTCTTCATTCACGCTAAAAAGGGAGGGAGCAGTGCTGTCTCTTCCCCCTTCCCCTCATCGGTCTCTCCCTCTCTCTCTCTCTTCTCTCCCTTTCCTTCTCCATCTCCTCTAACTCCCTCTCTGTCTCCTTTTCTCCCTCACCCTTTTTCTCTCCTCACCCCTCTCTCTCTCTCTCTCTTCTCTCTCTCTCTCTCTCTTTCTCTCTCTCTCTCTCTCTCACACACACACACAACACACACCACCACACACACACCACTCACACACACACACTCACACACACACACAAACACAACACCACATACACACACACAACACACAACACACAACACACAACACACATACACAAACACACACAACACTCTCCAACTCCACAATCCCCAAACCCTGAAAAAAGACCCATAAAAAAGACTGAAGAAACTAAAGACACTCACACAACCCTATCGACACAGCTTATGTTGACGGACCAAGGAGCTGCCGACGTCTCGAAGATACAAAAAGAAAATTATGCCGACACGTGAGAAGAGGAAACTCCCTTCCGCGGTCTAATGTTTTGTTTACATCAGCTGGACGAGGAGATAAGTGGGGGCGGGGGAGAAGCGTGTGAGAAGAGAGGGGGGCTGAAAGAGAGGGAGAGAGATAGGGAAGAAGTGAATATGAGAGAAAAGGACAGAGAGGGAAGGAAGAAGGGAGGGTAGGAGGGAGAGAGGGAAGAAGGATAGAGAGAAGAGAGAAAGAGAAAGAGAAGAGAGAGAGAGAGAGAGAGAGAGAGAGAGAGAGAGAGAGAGAGAGAGAGAGAGAGAGAGAGAGAGAGAGAGAAGAGAGAGAGAGAGAGAGAGAGAGAGAAAGAGAGAGAGAAAGAAAGAGAGAGAGAGAAAGAGAAAAATAGAAAGAAAGAGAAAGAGGAAGAAAAAACTTACACGATCTCCCAAGATGTTTACGTGTCCTTTAACTGATGCCCATTTGGCACTAAAATCACCGACGTGTCAGACCACACCTGATGACAAAGATGATGACCAAAATGATGACGATGATGCCACGCTAAGGACAAACCTCGACGCAACACAAGCCAAGATGCTGAACAAAGTGTTGACGAAAAAAACGCCCATTCTACCCGCGTCGTGGTAAACAGGTGTCGGTGGGCCTACACACGCCCTTGCCCAACAACCTTGACAGTGGGCGGTGTTGCCTCCCAGGCTCGGACCAGAAGCACAGAGCTAAAGCCTTACCGTCGCACTTCAGAAAAGAAAAAGAGAAAAAAAGGAGGAAGAACAAAAAGAAGAAGAAGAAGAAGGAGGAGAAGGAAAAAACATACAGAAAAAAGAAAAAGAAGAAAAACAAATAAGAAAAAGAACCATATACATATATATTTAGCGAGCAGGTATACGGCGATCGGCCCGACTGTTAACATACGAAAGAGGAGAAGAGAGAAAAAGGAATAGATTAAAATAGCAACCCCTCGCTCAGAATTCCAGCGACCTGTTGCGCATTCTACACAAAACTCAAACCTCCTTCCGAGAGGCGACAATCCTACAAAAAGTAAACAAATAAACAAATAAACAGACAAACAAACAAAACAACAAAAATAACGACCTCCTCAGTAACAAAGCAAGTAAATAGCTAAACAAGTAAGTAAATGAATAAACAAACAAATAAACAACAACAATTCCGACCTCCTTTCAATAAACAAGAAAATAATCAACGAAACAAACAAAACAAAACAAAACGAACGAACGAAACGACGACCTCCCCTCTCCCGATTTCCGTTCGTAATATGCAAATGACACGCCCAGCATTATGTTACGTGGGCGGACTTAATAGGGCGTGGATTCCGCACAGTAACCGAACTATGACCAGGCGTAGTTCGGTCTTGTAGTGCGCGATCCACGGTTGCTACGGGAAGGAGAAAGAGAGGGAGAGGGAGAGGGAGAGAGAGGGGGGAGGGGGAGAGGAGGGGGAGGGGGAGGGGAGAGAGGGAGGAAGGGGAGAGAAGGGGGAGAGGGAGAGAAGGAGAGGGGGGGAGGGAGGGAGGGAGGGGAGAGGGAGAGAGGAGAGAGGAAAAAGAGAGAGAGAAAGAAGAGGCAGGGGGGAGATACAGAGAAGAGAGGGAGAGGGAGAGGGAGAGGAGAGGAAAGAGAGAGAGAGATAAAAGGATAGCGTCGAAGAGAACTATGAATAAGGATGAGAAGACGGGAAGATGGCCAAATAGAGCCTACTAAAAAAGATCTACTAAGTAGTTTCAGAACTTATCTGACCTTAATCAAAATCTACGAAAACTCTCTCTCTCTGCCTCCCTCCCTCCTTCATTCATTCCTCTCTTCCTCTCTCTCTATCTATCTATCTATCTATCTCCTTCCCTCCATCTCCTCTATTCTCTCTCTACTTCCCTCTCTCTCTCCATCTTCCCTCTCTCTCCACTCCTTCCGTCTCCCTCTCTTCATCTTTCCGTCTCCCTTCCCCCCTCCCCTCTCCGTCTCCTTCTTCTCTCCCTTCTTAGAAACAGCGAAGACGGAAACGGCTGCAATAACGATCCGCGGCGGTGGAAACAAAATCTCAGCAAGTTTTCTCAAGATAATTTCAAGTGCGGTAGCGCAAAAAAATAACAATCTGCGCAGCGAATAGAGTCGTCTTTTATTGCGAAACCGAGCGAAAAACCGTCGTTATTGGACGCGTTCTCTTTACCGGTGTGTGTGTGTGCGGGGCGGGCAAAGGAAGCTCCTTTATAAGGCACGGACAAGCGGAGGCCCTCCCCCTTGACCCTCCGTGACCTCTGAAACGGAGCTGGACGTGTCACCCTTCCCTCCCAGGCGCCCGCTCTGCTATGTCCGTCATACCCGGGTACACACGGGCACGGCGAGCGGCGTGGCCATAAAGTATGTCTGTATTGAGTCTGCCCGGGTGTAATTAACGCTACACTATCATTATATCTGAACTCTTGCATGCGAACGCTCGTGCATGGAGCTATGCACCCGGGAGTCAGGTAGCTACAAGTGGCCCATGGGACGACACCCACAGGGGCGGGCGGCTCGAACCCACAGACAGTCGGCGAGTCGCTTCTGAAGGCGGCGCCCCTCTCGCGTTCGCGGGCGCCCGACGTGGCGAAGCGCTGAACTGGAGGGCCTGGAGTATGGCGTTTTGGCGTGTTTACTTATTTCTCTTATGCCTATTCCCTCTCTCTGTGTCTGACTCTCTTCTCTTCTCTCTTCTCTTCTCTCTGTCTCTGTCTCTCTCTCTCCCTCTCCAACGGCATCAAAACCTAACCAATCCCGGTCCCGTTAGCACGACCATAAGGACCGGTCTACAACCACCTCCAATCATATCACTCTTGCAAGACCCACACCACCCTCCGACCTCCCCATCCCCCCTCCATCCCACACCGACCCCCCACCCCCTCCCGATCATCACCTCAAGCAAGGCAGCGTTGCAGCTTCGTGGAAAACCGTGCGTTCTCGGGAGTTTTTTTCTCTCTCTCATTGTGCTTGTTACTAAGACACGTTTACATGTGTGCGAGTCTACACGTGTGCACCGGGATCTGCCGTGGCGGTGTTAGGTAAGCAGTGAGTTTTATCGTTTATTTACAGTATAGCAGTAAAATTTCATACCGTAGAATCTTTAAAAAAAAATTCATATGGTCATTAAAATATAGAGGGAAATATTATCAGTTAAAAATACACATTCGCTTGGCATACAGAGTTGACCGCCGCTGACTCTGCCACTGTTGAGCTCGTCTAAAGCACTCTGTTCCCTTGGCCCTCTCCCTCCTCTGACACTGTGCACCGCCTTTCTTCCTTTTTCCTTCTCCCTACTCTCCTTCGCTCTTTCCCTCCTCTCCCTTTCCTCTCCTTCCTCTCCCTACAATCCATTTATCCTTCCCTCTCCTCTTCTCTCCCTATGCTCTTTCGCTCTCCTTCCCACCTTCCCTTTCCTCCTTTCCTTGCCCTCCTTCCTTCCTTCCCTTCTCTTTCTCTCCTTCCTCTACTTGCTATTCCTTACTGCCCTTCCTTCTTCCCTCCCCTCCTCCTCTCCCTCCTTCCCTGTCCTTTCTCCCTCCTTCACTAACTCTCCTTTCCCTCCCTCTTTCACTAACCTCCTCTCCTCTCCTTTCCCTCCCTCCTTCACTAACTTTCTCTCCCTTCCCTCCCTCCTTCACTAACTTTCTCTCCTCTCCTTCCCCTCCCTACTTCACTAACCTCCCTCCTCTCCCTCCTCCTTTCCTTTCCTTCTCTCCCTCCCTTGCCCTCCCGACGAATATGGCTTTCACTCCCCCCCCCCCCAACCCCCAGGCTCGACAAGTGAAACGCGCGGAGGCCCTGGAGCGTACGTAAGAAATGTACACTTTGGCTCGAGATTTCCCTGGTACTCGTGGCTACCTGGTTCGAGTCCCTCTGGTATTTCTTGTGTCTGTCTGTCGGCGTGTCTGGGAGCGGAGCGGGATTCGCCAATCGTGGGACAGCCAAGAGGTACCGGTGAGGGTGGATATATATGGTAATGGAAAGAGAGAAAGAGGATGAGAAAATGTTTAATTATATCCTTTTCATCCTTAATCCAATATGGGATGGCGGGAGTGGGGGGAGGAGGGAGGAGTGGGGGAGTAATGACACAGCTGACCCTTGTCTTCGCATAAAACTCCCTCTGTCGATAACGATGCTCCCTCCCCTTCTCTCCCCCATACCCCCAACCCCTCCAACCTTGCTTAAATAACGACTCCCTCCCCCATTAACCCCTTCCCCCCCCCCTACCCCATAAAGGAGCCACGACCGAGAGTTAAGGGCTGGGTGGGGGGGGTCGTGCAGACTCTCCCCTCTCCTCCCTCCCTCCCTCCCTCCCTCCGACGTATCATTACGGCCGAACAGGTAGTTAAAGATGATTTACCTTGTCTCATTAGCCGCCAACGACAACATGCCTCGGGGGTCCCCTGGGTGATGTGCGATGATGGTTCTCCTTTCCATACGCTATGAATCGGGTCCCTTTTTTTGCGGTAGGAGACGTCGGGGCTGCCTCGGATGGCGTAACTTTATCCTGCCGCGAATTGGATCATGCGGAATCTCACTCTCTCTCTCTCTCTGCCTCTCCCCCCTCTCTCTTTCTTTCCCTCTCTCCCTCTCTCTTTCTTTCCCTCTCTCCCTCTCTCTTTCTTTCCCTCTCTCCCCCCTTCTCTTTTTCCCTCTTCCTCCCTTTCTCTCTCTTCTCTCTCTTTCTCTCCCTCTCCTCATCCTCCCTCCCTCTCCCTCTTCGGGGTGGGCAGAGCAAGCTTCCTAACCGTTCGAAGCCACGACACATGCAACACAACTAGCAATGGCATTCATTAAGCAAGCGCGTTTCCCTCCACGACTCATTAAAGTAATTAAAGAAACAAGACATCAGACATTGCATTATCTTGTAAGAATTGGCTGCGTCTCGGTTGCCGGTTTGCACACGCGCTGAGTCATAATTTTCTTCCTTGCGAATTAGTTGCAGAGCGTGGTAATTCGGGCTTGAATAATCTGGAATTTATTTTACGGCGATCCTGAGCTACCAAATTGTATATTGGGTGAATTTACTCTTCTTGTGTGTGCAGTTTTTTGGTTAAGGTAAAAAAAAAAAGAAAAAAAAAATATATATACATATACATACATACATATATATACATATATATATATGTATATATGTTATATATATACATATATACATATATATATATACATATATATATACATACATATATATATACATACATATATATATATATATATATATATATATATATATATAATATATATATATATATATATGTACATTCACTGACATACCTGTGGCGGAATTCATTCCAGCGGGTGCACAGAATCTTTCATTCATATTCCTGTATTCGAAGTAGAGGCAGTTCCTAACTTGCGTCCGATCAGCAGCTTTTGGGAAGGTTCCTTACACCAAGAATACGTTTCAGTGTCATCGCTCGCCGCCCTCGCCAGCGCTTGCGAATCCCAGCGTTCTAGAAACTTCCAAGAGCGGATTCGCAACTTCCACCGGCCGCCTTGACCAGCGCACAGGAACCCCTCACACACATACACCTCCCCTCACGACCTATAGACTACGCCTCCCTCCACCGGCGCCACGTCCCTCACAGCTGTTCCTTCACTCTCCCCTCTCCCACCCCCGGGCCCCAACCCCCCCCTCCTCCTCCTTCCCCTCCCGCCCAGGTCCTGCTCAGAAAGGTCGCCTTGCCCTCCGCGAGTGTGACCTAGAATGAGATACTTGCAGCTACGGTCCCGGACTGAAAAAGAAATATACCCTAGTCTGTCCAAGATGAAGGACTCGCCGCGAACCGAGCAAAGGTTGTAAAAACACAACCCCGGCGCAGGTTATTACAAAGACGTGGCACCCATCCTGCACGTATCACTGCGCCTCCAGACCCTCAACAGGTTTTCCTCGCTGTGATAACCTAATCTCACGTACCAATGACAGCGCCCGACACAGGAGCCGATAGCCGCTCTCCTCTGATAAAATCCCCCATCAGATCCCGCTTATCTAACACCTCCTATTACCCGCGTGATTAAGACGTGCTCACAAGATCTCATCCACACTCACAAAAACAGAAAATGATCAAAAGTTATAAGTTCTGCGTGCGAGGTTATCCTACCTCCGGAAGCACGACAACCTAAACAACTTTTCTGCACCGGCCAATCCCATGCTGAGCCCTTCCAGAGGTACGATAATGCCACTTCTGGCCTATCGATAATGTCTATTTTATGAACCGTTTTCCTCGAGCTAATAGTCTTTCCAGCAACTTTAAAACTTAGCAAGGCGACTAAACGCGTTTCTCGACAGGGTAAAAATGATACCAACCTTTGTTCTTAAAACTTAAACGTTTTTTTTACGTTTAGATAACAGGAATGCCAGAATGCTAATCAGAATGAAATTCATGCTATCGAAATTCTAATCTAAGTTAATGTGAATAAATTGGACATTTAATTCTCATTTATCTGGTCCATAGACGGCATGGTTGCCATACAGACTATTTACCTACGCATAAATAATAATAATGAGAAGAGAACAATGGAGGAGAGAGAGAGAGAGAGAGAGAGAGAGAGAGAGAGAGAGAGAGAGAGAGAGAGAGAGAGAGAGAGAGAGAGAGAGAGAGAGAGAGAGAGAGAGAGAGAGAGAGAGAGAGATAAATAATAAAGAAAGAAGAAAGAAAGAAGGAAAAGAGAGAGAGAGAGAGAGAGAGAGAGAGAGAGAGAGAGAGAGAGAAGAGAGAGAGAGAGAGAGAGAGAGAGAGAGAGAGAGAGAGAGGAGAGAGAGAGAGAGAGAGAGAGAGAGAGAGAGAGAGAGAGAGAGAGAGAGAGAGAGAGAGAGAGAGAGAGAGAGAGAGAGAGAGAGAGAGAGAGAGAGAGAGAGAGAGAAGAGGAGAGGAAGAGAGAGAGGAGAGGAGAGGAGAGGAGAGGAGAGAGAGGAGAGAGAAGGAGAGAGGAGAGAAGAGAAGGAAGAGAAAGAGAAGAGAGAGAGAGAAGAGAAGAGAGAAGGGAGAAAAAAAAGAGAGAAAGAAAGAAAGAGAGAGAGACACTTAACGACATTATTTACCCACAAGAAAGTAGAAAGTTGTTACATACATTTCTACGGACACTTGACAATTAGCAAGGGAGGCTTACTGTGGGCTACTTTTTTTCTGTTTCTCTCTTCCACTCTTTATCGTTCTCTCTTATTCTCTTTTCATCATGACGTTTCCACCCATTTCAGCAATCCTCATTCTCAACATCCTCTTAACAAAGCAACAATGACACCAAATTTTACAAATGACTATAATTCATTCACTTCACTAATAATTACCATTCTCTACATTCCAGTCCTATCTATTCTATCTTCTCTTCCCTTCCCTTCCCTCTCTTTCATTTCCCCCTTTCTTTCTCCCCTTTCTCTTTTGCAAGATACCCCCCACTTTTTATTTTATAGCAATTGTCTTTCATTCCCCTTTTCCTTTTACATTTTTTTTCTCCTTTTTATAACTATTGTCTTTCCTTCCCTCTTTCATTCTCCCTTTCTCCTTAGGAGATTTTCCCCGTTTTATAATTATTATATTTTTCTCTTTTCATTCCCCTTTTTCTCCTTACAAAATTTATTTTCCATTTTTTATAATAATTATCTTTTCCTTCCTCTTTCACTTCCCCCTTTCTCCTCACAAGATTTCACCCCCTCCCATGTTTCTTTAAAATAATTGTCTTTCCCTCTCTCTCATTCTTCCTTTCTCCTTGCAAGATCTATTTTCCTTTTCATGTAATAATTCTCTTTCCCTCCTTCTTCCACCCCCCCCCTTTTTCCTTACAAGATTTTTCCCCTTTTTTATAACAACTGTCTTTTTACCCCTCTTTCTCCTTACAAGATCTTCCCCCTTTTCTTTATAACAACTGTCTTATTTTCCCCTCCTCCTATCCCCTCCTTCGCTCCTTCAGGACAAGAAACCACACATCCTGCTTGACCCCCGCGCGATTCTGGACGTGGGAAAACCGCAACTGCGTCCGTTGTGGGAATGTCCGTCTTCGTACTCTACTAGAATTACGCCCGAACGATTTTTCGGTTGCTCGGCTATGGCAATCCACATTCCTTTTCAACGAATATTTTTATTTATTTTTTATCTATTCATTTATTATTATTATTATTTTTTTTTTTTTTTTTTTTTTTGGGTGGTGGGGGGGGGGAATTTTGGTGTTCACTCATCCGGAACACTTCGTAAATCTAGGGAAAACTACTCGAACAAACAAACAAACTGAATGACTACTAATACCACTTTTTATTATAAACTTCCATCCTGCCGGTACGTAAACTATCACACTAAAATTTTCCGCATATACGCTATCGCTACATGCATCCGGCTGCTATAGTTACCCCGGCAACACCTCCAGGCTCGCCTCAGGTAAATTTCCCATTTTCTACCATCCTGGAAACTGGACGGGAGTTATTAGGGGGAGACCATGGAAAACTGGAGCCGTGGGCGCGCACAGACTTGCGTCGACTTCCCTTAATGAGCGTAAAAAAACTCTATTGTACTGCGATACATACTGGAGCTAGTTGAATACATTTATCTCTCTTTCGTTTCATTTTTTCCCATTCTTTCTCTCCATCTTTTCTCAGTCTTTTTCACTCTCGAACAAAAAGGAGGTGGTTCTTACCCTGTCATCTCGAGTCTGCGTTGGGAGGTAAAGGCCGCCATCGACCCCCTTCGACCTGGAAAGACAAAAAGAAACATTTCAATCTCCTCGTTACTTCCTACGTGCTTCTTCATATCTAAAAGAAAAAAAAGAAAATGTAAAAGAAAATGCCTTTAAAAAATCTGATATTCCTAACAACCAATACTAACAATTGCAACATTCAAGTACGTGATTAAAAAATAAGTAATTTGTTTAATGAGCCATGTCTACCCGTGCGCATGCGCGTGTGTGGTCGCGTGTAGGTACAAGTATACCAACATATGTGGCACTCCTGTGTGGGCGGGCCGGACCTGACCCGTGTGGGCGCAGTGCCGCCGCCTGGCCTTGTCATCACCGCACTGGCATACTTTGTCTCTTAGTAGAAGGTACTCACGATGCTTCAGTGTTTACGTTGCTGCTTTGTTCTCCTTTGAGGACCTGCACCGACACGAGGACGATGTCAAAACCCGCGGCGTATGTCAGTGGCGTTTCCCCTTATTGCCGTATGACATCAGAGTAGGCAGCGAGGGCCGTGCTTTGTGGTGTCCTCAAGGTCGGCACTTGAGGCTGTTGAGTCAGTCCACACTCACACTCAGCATACAAACACACACGGATACCCACGGTGACGTCATACCCCCTCTCCCCCTCCACACACACCAAGCAGTCGACGACACAGCGACATCCGTGACATTGTTATCTTCTCTGACATATCTTTCATCCTTTTCTTTCCCACAATCTTTTCCCCGCAAATTAAAACTATTCTATTTTTAATTCGTGTAATCATATTTAAAAAAAAAGTGAATGAGAAATAAGGTCGAAATAAAAATATTCTAAGACATAGCGAGATTCCAACCGCTGGCTTGCAACACTTTATTATCTTATCCTTATCTACTACGCTGCTGACACACATTCTTTTTCTTATTCTTTTTGACGTCTTGGGCATTCTTGGTAGATTACTAATAACTAATTCTGTTGGAAAACTGCTAAGGGAGAAGTCTCAGAAAGAAAAAAACGCATCAAAACACACCATACTGTGTGTGTGTGTGTGTGTGTGTGTGTGGTGTGTTGTGTGTGTGTGTGTGTGTGTGTGTGTGTGTGTGTGTGTGTGTGTGTGTGTGTGTGTGGTGTGTGTGTGTGTTCCCTTTGAAACATGCTGGTATTGATATCACGTGAGAATTTCCATGGCAGCGACTGGCAGGCGCAACAAAGGCTTTCAGAAGAAACCTTATACTCGAGTATACGCAATCAACTGAAGGTCGCTAGACTGAGAGAGAGAGAGAGAGAGAGAGAGAGAGAGAGAGAGAGAGAGATGAGGGAGAGAGGAGAGAGAGAGAGAGAGAGAGAGAGAGAGAGAGAGAGAGAGAGAGAGAGGAGAGAAAGAGAGAAGAGGGGAGAGGGAGGGAGAGGGAGGGAGAGGGAAGAGACAGAAGAGAGAGAAGAGAGAGAAGAGAGAGAATACCGAAGAAACGACCGGAAGACTAGGAAGATCAAAAAAAATAAAACAAAAAAAAAGTTAAAAAAAAATTCAACCCGCCCCTCCTTTGAAAAGTCGCATCGATCCGTACCCATAACCCTACCCCCCCCCCTCCTTCCCATCCATGTGACAAGTAAACAATAGCACAGAATTTCCTGGGTTTATGACGACACCCTTCGTTGCTCCGATGACCACGACAAGGGACGTTCCCCGAGCAGATAGAATGCGATAACTCTATGAGGCAACGAGCGGACGAGCCTCTGTCGCTGATGACGTCTGGGAGTGCGCATGCGTGACTTCCTCTTTCGCTCCGAAGGCTCCGAGGGGTATAATGCCCTACGTATGCCTATAATGGGAAGATAGATTCCCTGTAATTCATTCAAATCGACTGATATAATAGCTGTAAACACCGCTAATGAACCCCCGTAAATCAGTAGGCTGGCGGGGGCACTGTGGATCCGCCCCTGCCCCCCGTCGGAGGGTGCCCCGCTATGCCCGACATTCCTTGCTCATGGGGGGGGGTAATGGGGGAGAGGATAGGGGGGCAGGGGGTGGGGGATATTACGGAAGATCCACGGGCCAAAGGACTCTGAAAATATCCCATGTCCTTCACCCACCTTCTGCCTCCTACGTTTCCTCTACTTCATCAGGCCTTTCCTGGAGTTCTCGCCGCGAGATGTGGAAATGAACTCGTTAATAGACAACGCTAATGATTCTGACAAATGCGAAACTAGAGGAGAAAGTAAGAGCGTAACGAGATACGTTTCTCTTTCTTGACGCCAGGATGTTTTCCTACAAGATAAGACATATCCTGCGAGAAGCACCGGAAAAAAAAAAAAAATACAATAGCAAAAAAAATCGAGAAAAAAATAAAACATGGAAACCAAATATATCAATATATCCCCCTATACCAACACTACCCACCGCCCATACCCAACCAACAAGCAATAAAGATGCAAAAGATATACCGCGATATATATCACAATCGCACAAGACGGCTTTCGCTGTGCGCCTACTGCGGGGGGGTCCATTACGGCGATAGACTCCATAACTTAAGATGTTCCTTCGATGCCACGCTGACACTTGAAAGATCGCCCCTAAGGAGGTGAAGGAAGGTGTCTTTGGACGAGGGTGAGGGTAAGGGTGTGAAGGGGGGAGGGGGAAGGGGAAGGGGGAAGGGGGGACGGGGGAAGGGGATGGGAGGAGGGAAGAGGGTAGGAGGAGAGGGAAATGAGAGGAAAGAGGGGCAAGGAAAGAAAGATCGAGAGGGAATCAGAGCAATAACTGGTAGTACGAAGATGGTAGGGAACACAAATAAGAGAAAAACAAAGAGAGAAAATGAACAATAAACCTAAAACCTTACACACACTCGCAACACACAAAAAAACACAACCATACAACAAACTTGACCAACCAACCACGGAAAAAAACAAAAAAAAAAAAAACAAAAAAAAATGGCGAACGAACTGACAGGCAGGCAGACCCCCCCCTCCCTCCCCTTCCCCTTCCCCCCCCCACACCCACCCCATGCAACGCTCCCATCAATCATCATTCAATCACCACTAGTAAGGTGCTTCAATGTTGCTCGTTATCGTAATAAGTGCTGCTATTTCTGCTATGTCCGGCGGTTGGGAGAAGAGGAGGAAAATGATGAAGGGGAATAGGATAACGTGATGATGATGACGATAATGACGATGGTGATGATGATGATGACGATAATGACGATGGTGATGATGATGATGACGATGATGGTGGTGAAGGTGGTGGTAGAGATGGTGATGAAGATAGTGATAATAGTGATGATGATAATGATAATGATGATGGTGGTAGTGATGGTGATGACTATCATCATTATTACAATCACTATTACCTTTACCGCGACTTTTAGCTTTATCATAAACTTCACTCTTAGCAACAACTATTACGTAAGCAGGGTTTGCGCTGAGAGGTTAACGACTAATACCAGTGATGCCAATCAAAACAGGAAATATATCATGATCCTTCGTATTAACGTATCAATATGAACAGCGCAAGAACAGATAAGAAAAAAAGAAAAAGAAAAAAAAAGAAAAGAAGAAAAAAGAAAGGAAAAAAAAACATATATATTCAGCAATATGACGCACAGCGCAAGAACAGATAAGAAAAAAAAAGAAAAAGAAAAAAAAAGAAAAGGAAAAAAAGAAAGGAAAAAAAAATATATATATTGAGCAATATGACGCACGAACTGATAAGGAAGTGCGAATAGAAAGTGGATATATAAAATAACTCTATTACGTGCATGGAAAAGGGAAACACCAACTGAAAAAAAAAGAAAAATACAATAATAATAAAAAAGACAGACAATCAATCAATCAATCAAAAAATACATATACCTGACCCCATAACCACTCGGGTCAAGCTAGGTCAAGCAAGGTACGACAAGACAAGACTAAGTTCAATCAAGGAGAAAGAGAAGAGAGAGAGAAGAAGAAGGGAGAAAGATAAGAGGAAGAAGAAGAAGGAGAAAGAAGAGGGAAGAGGAAGAAGAAAGAAAGAAGAAGAAGAAGTAGAAGAGAAAAGAAGAGGAATAGGAAGAAGAAAAAGAAGAAGAAGAGGAAGAAGAAGAAGAAGGAGAAAAGAAGAGAGAAGAGGAAGAAGAAGAAAAACCGTAAAGAACGTAAACTCCAGCAGTCAGAACGGAAGGCGGTAGGGAGGCACTGGACTGCTGGTGCGAGACAGCACGCGATCTCCACATCACAAGGGAGAGGAGGGGGAGAGGGAGAGAGGGGTGAGGTGAGTGGGATGAGAGGATGGGAGGGAGAGAGGGGCGAGGAGAGAGGGGGAGAGGGGGAGAAGGAGAGAGGGGTGAGGAGGAGAGATGGAGAGGGAGAGAGGGGTGAGTGATCAAAGGGAAGAGAGTAAAGAGAGAGAGGGTGAGAGGGAGAGATGTGAGAAGGTGAGAGGAGCTAAAGAGAGATGTATATAGAGAGAAAAAGTGTATGCGTGTATGAGTGCATTTGTGTGTGTGTGTGTGTGTGTGTGTGTGTGTGTGTGTGTGTGTGTGTGTGTGTGTGTGTGTGTGTGTGTGTGTGGTGTGTGTGTGTGTGTGTGTGTTGTTGCCGACGCCCGCCGACCCACCCGTCTCAGGTCGTAACCCGAGGCAAGGTCATCACACTCTCATTCCAGACACAAACCAACATTCACATACACAGCACACACACTACACACACATACACGATCCACAGTGAACGGGATAACCATTATGTGCACATAGGCCATATGAACGTTCGGGATGTGCGTGTCCGTTCGAAATTACTCACACGTACACGTACACGTACACTCACATCTCTTGCGTAACGCTCCAAGTAACGCACAGACAGACACGCCCATGGAGAGGGGAGGGGGGAGGAGGGAGGGTAGAGAGGGGGGGAGAAGACGGGGCAGAGCATGGACTAGTAGAAAGGGAGGAGAGAGAGAGGAAAAGGCAGAGAAAAAGAAAGAGAATAGATAGATAGATAGATAGATAGATAGATAGATAGACAGAGAGAGAGAGAGAGAGAGAGAGAGAGAGAGAGAGAGAGAGAGAGAGAGAGAAGAGAGAGAGAGAGAGAGAAGAGAGAGAGAGAGAGAGAGAGAGAGAGAGAGAGAGAGAGAGAGAGAGAGAGAGAGAGAGAACAGAGACAAACACAAGACAGAGACAGACAAACAGACAGACATAAAGCGAGGGGGGGGGTCTGTGCCATCCCCGCCCCCCTCCCACCCATTACCGCCATGTCGACACAGTACAACCCCACCCTCTCACCCGACCCCCACCCCCACCCCCCCAAACCACAGCGCCTCGCATCTCCCGCTCGCTTCTTCCCCAATACTCCGATCATTTTATTTATTGGCGTATTGTTACACTCCAGCGCTCGGCCTCCAACCCTGTGACATACGATTATCTCCCTCCTTTCCCGTCCCCTCCCCCTTCATTCCACACTCCCTTACCCCCATCAAAGTCCCTATTCCTCCCCTCACTCCCCTTACCCCCACTACACTTCCTCTTCCCCCCACCCTATTCCCCCCACCTTCCCCGTCACTGATAACAGACAAATCGTGCCAAGTAAAAAATCCTTTATAATCTATGGGACCTAGGAGGGAGGGAGGAGGGAGGAGAGGGAATGAAAAGAGAAAGAGAAAGAGAAGAAAGAGAGAAGAGAGAGAGAGAGAGAGAGAGAGAAGAGAGAGAGAGAGAGGAGAGAGAGAGAGAGAGAGAGAGAGAGAGAGAGAGAGAGAGAGAGAGAGAGAGAAGAGAGAGAGCAGAAAGAAAAGGAAGAGAGAAAAAAACGGAAAGAGAAGAGATAAAAACAAATCCAAGAAACAGAAGAACGGTCCAAAAGAACACATTAAAGACAAAAAAAACAAATCCAAATAAACCCAAACAACGCCTCCACGCCATCCCCGCCCGCCCCGAACCTCCAATTACAAAACAATAACCTCTCGCAATCACACAGCCTTAATGCGTCAATAACCGATAATTGTACCGATTTTCGGGCCGCGTAACGAGGACGCCTATACCCCCCCCCCCCCGCCCCGATCAAATAAAACAGCGAATTTTGGCGATATCAACGTGACAATCTGGATTATTCCCATGTTTACCGCGACGGGAATCGCTTCGGATAATGCTGGAATCGGCGGGAACACCTGGAATGGCGGGACCGGGTCTGGTATTCCCAATCGCGTAGGTTATTGTTTTAAGTTGCGATCTAATGTCTTGCGGGATTTTTTTCCTTAAGATAAATCAGCTGTTCGTAATTACAGTGAATTATGTTTATATGAGGGACGATGGAAGCAAAAATAAACAAAAGAAGAAGAAGAAAGAAGAAGAAGAAGAAGAAGAAGAAGAAGTATAGTAAGTAAGTAGCAGTAGTAGTACAAATAATAATAATAAATAATAATAACAATATTAATAATAACAGTAATTGACGAACAACAACAACAACAAAAAAACACAGCAACAAGAAAAACAAATACGAATAGAAAAATAAATAAAGAATTGTTAGAACTCGAAGAGAGAGAAAAGTACAGGCTGAGACATGTCCAAGGAGACGCCCCACCGACAGACACAACAGAATGCTACACGTCACGACCTCCTTCCATATAATGCCAGGAAGAAAAGAAGCTGTCACGCAAGAGGTCGAACAGGAGGAGGAGGAGGAGAGGAGGGAGAGATGATGAGGAGAGGAGGAGGACGTGAGGAGGAGGAGGAGGAAGAGGAGTGGGGAGAGGATGAGGAGAGATGAGGAGGAGGAGGAGGAGGAGGAGGAGGAGGGAGGAGGAGGAGGAGAGAGAAGGAGGAGAAGGAGTGAGGGAGGAGGGAAAGGAGGGAGGGAGGAGGAAGGAGGAGGAGGAGGAAGGGATGGGAGAGGAGGAGGAGGAGGAGGAGGAGGAGGAGGAGAGGAGGAGAGGAGGAGGAGGAGGAGAGGGAGGAGGAGGAGGGAGGAGGGGGAGATGATGATGAGAGGAGGATGGGGAGGAAGAGGAGGAGAAGGAGGAGGAGGGGAGGTGAGGAGGAGTGGGGAGGAAGCGAGGGAGGAGATGGAGGGGAGGAGGAGGAGGAGGAAGAGGAGTGGGGGGAGAGGAGGAGGACGACGACGACGAGGAGAAGAAAGAGGGGGAGGAGGAGGACGGAAGAGACGAGGAGGCAGAGGCGTAGGAGGAAGAGGAAGAATAAGAAGAAAAAAGAAGTGGACACATAAAAAGAAAAGAAAAGAAAGAAAAAGGAAGATGTCGAGAGTGAAAAGGAGGAAAAAACAAATAGGTGAAGACGTGGTTGGAAGTAGGAAGAGAAGGAGGAGGAGAAAAGAAAGGGAGGGGGGCGCAAGCATTAATATGTAACAGCTCTTTTGTCTCAGCTGATTCTCAAGACTTCCATAAGGTTTTAGAGCTGTCGTTAGTGTTGGTTTCGACAGGCTCAACTCGCGGCGTCTGGTGCTAATGCCGTTATTTGGGAATTTCACTAAAATAACAGCAAGAACAGTGGGAGTATTATCATTTTTATTACTATTGTCAGTGTCATTATAATCATCATTATGAACATACTAGGGTGGGTAATATCGATAACAATATAAGTGGTATTTAAGACAATAAGAAAATAAACCACGTAAATAAACCAAAAGCTCAACCACGTCCACCATCATTGCTGTCACCACACCCAACCACAACGACCACCATCATCACAACCCAACAACCAAACGGACGAACCAATCACCATAACAACTATCTCCCAACCACAACCACCACAACAGCGCCAACCTCAACCACACAACCACCACCACAACGCCAACCTCAACCACACAACCACCATCAACTACAACCACCACCACAACCACCACAACCACCACCACAACCACAACCACGACCACCAATGGAACCCCGAGAGACTCCAGAAGTTTCCCAGCGAAGGTAAAGGAGCACCGAGCCATTCCAGCCAGAGACCATAACGAGGCCAAAGAGACCGGGATAATGCAGGTGATTCCTCAAAGGCGTCTTGGGAGATAAAACCGCCCTCGCCACCTTCTTGAGGGAGACGGAGACGAGGAAGGCGCCGTGACGACAGGTGGAGAGGGGGGAGGGAGGGGGAGGGGGGTTAGTGATTATCCTGCGGTGTTCTCCTTCTCTCTGGCCGGAAGAACTGCAGGAAAGTGGAGAATGAGATTGAGATTGAGAGGAGAGAGGGAGAGGGAGAAAGTTGAGGAGTTAAGAGAGAGGGAAGGGATAGATATAGAGAAGGGGAAAGGGAGGGGATGGGAGAAGGAGAGAGAAGAGAGAGAGAGAGAGAGAGAGAGAGAGAGAGAGAGAGAGAGAGAGAGAGAGAGAGAGAGAGAGAGAGAGAGGAGAGAGAGACAGAGACAGATACAGAGAGAAAGAGAAAGAGAGGGAAGAGAGAGAGACAGCGCAAGAAGAAAGAGAGATGAAGTGAGAGAGAAAAATATGAATGCACGGGTATGCAGACTTCAGCGAAATGTGAAGTATGCGTGAGTAAAAGTGTCGGCGTGTGTATATAACCCGATGGAAACAATGGTATTGAGAAACGGTAGAAATGGGAGGAGGGAGGAGGGACGGGGGGGGTAGAGGAGAGAGGGAGGGACGGGGGGGAGGGAATAGAAAGGGAAGAGAAGGAGGGAGGGGAAATGGAGAGAAGGAAAGGAAAGGGAGAGAAGGAGGGAGGGGAAAGGGAAGAAAGGAGGGAGAGGGAGGAGGGGAAAGGGAGAGAGGAGGGAGGGAAAGGGAGAAAACGGAAAGGAGGAGAGATGGAAGGGAAATGAGGGAAGGAGGGAGGGGAAAGTGAGAGGAGGGAGGGAGTGGGAAAGGTAGAAGAGGACCGGGGGTGGAAAGGGAGAGGAGCGAGGGATGGGAAGGCCGATGGAAGGGGGGGGGGAGCCTACTGTTGTTGTTTTGCCTCCTTTGCACCAACCTCGCAACCTTGCATCAATCGCCTATTATTCTCCACCCTTCAGCCTGCACCTTTTTGTGTAGGCTGTTATAGGCTTTTATTTCTCTCTCTCTCTCTCTCTCTTTCTTTCCCTCAATCTCTCTCTCTCTCTTTCTTTCCCTCTGTCTCTCTCTCTCTTCCTTCCCCCTTTCCGTCCCTCCACCACTCAATCTTTCTACCTACCTATTTCCCTGTTACACTTACACTTACACACACACACACACGCACACCCATCCCCACCCAACCCCCACCCCACACACATCCAACCCCTCCCCACACAACCCCCCACCCACCCCCACAGACACAAAACTCCCCCCTCACCCCCAACCCCAACCCAACTTACTCCGCCGCCCGAGATCACGGACGCGCGAGTATAAGCAGACAGTTAAAACCTGTAGTATAACTTTTATGACAACCATTACACCTCTCGGCCACGCTCGCCGGGGCACCTAGTCATCGTCATCATCTCCCTCATTACCATCTCCCTCATAACCTCCGTCTTTGAACGCTGAACTTCCTCATAAGGAGGTTGGCGGACGCGCTCGGGTGGAAGAGGAGGAGGAGGAGGAGGAGGAGGAGGAGGAGGAGAGGAAGGGGGAGAGAGAGAGAGAGAGAGAGGAGGGGAGTGGTGGAAGATGGGGAGGAGGTTGAGGGAGGAAGGGAGGGAAAGAAGGGAGGAGAAAGGAGGGAGAAGAGGAGGAGGAGGAGGAAAGGAGGAGGAGGAGGAGGAGGAGGAAGAGAGGAAGAGGAAGAAGAGGAGAAGGAAGAGGAGGAAAAGGAGCGGAGAAGAGAAGGAAGAGTAAGAGTAAGAGTAGGAGAAGCAGAAGAAAACGTAATAGAATAAAAATGGATAAGAAAAGCAAAAATGGAAAACAATAAGAAATTTGAAGAAGAAAAAACAACTTTATCACAGAACAAAATCTATTCCTTAAGTGAGAAGACAAAAATAAAAAAATAAAAATAAATAAGTAAATAAACAAACAAATAAATAAAAATAAACTGCATGTAAGAAAACACGAACAGATTAACAGATTCAGACATACACGCATCACAAGCCCAGGTAATATCGATCCAATTAGTGTAATAAACAGCTTCTTGTTCATAAAGTTACTTAAGGTAATAATAAATCCATTAAAGCTGCCAGACCCTTCTCCCCTTCTCTTCTTACAAGCAAAAAATACATTTACGGTCTTTCATAAATTCTTATGCAAATTTTTATCAAACCTGCCAAATCATATTAATTATCGTCATCGTCAGTATGTTATTATTTAATGTATTTCTTTCTTTATATTTTCTTCTTTTTCAATTTCTAATGTATTTTTTCTTAAAAAAAAAAAAAAAAAAACAATCAAAGGTTTCGTACATATAGCAATAATTTTCATTAAGCCATAACACTGAAATATATAATAACAATAATAATAAATTAATAATATAAAATAATAATAATAATAATAATATAATAATAATAATAATAATATAATATAATATAATAATAATAAATAATAATAATAATAATAACAATAACAACAACAAACATTAATAATAAATAAGAAATAAATCATAAAAAAAAATAATAATACTTTTATTCTTCCCAACACAAAAGAGACATGTCACGATCGTGTTGACATTATCGCTAAAAAAAAAAAAAAAAAAAAAAAAAAAAAAAAAAAAAAAAACTCTTTGCAATTTAGGAGCCAGTAATTGCATAAACAAATTGCAACCTGAGACAAAAAACGGACCATACACGACACCACTGATAGCCGGCGGTGTTGCAACATTGATTGCTAATTTCAATTCTCCTTTTTTTTCTCTCTCTGTAAGACAAGTTAATGACTGTATTAAAGGCAGTATATAAAGAGATACACTGTGTAATAATAATGATAATAATAATAATAGTAGTAGTAGTAGTAGTAGTAGTAGTAAAATATAATAATGACAATATTAATATTAATAATAATAATAATAATAATAATAGTAATAATAGTAGTAATAATAATAATAGGAATATAATAATGACAATAATAATAATAATAATAATAATAATAATAATAATAATAACAGCAAAGGTAGTAGTAATAATACTAACAATAATGATAATGAAAAAAGAAATAACAATAACAATATTGAATAACAACAACAACAATGATAATAATAATAACAGTAATAATAATAATAATAATAAAAAACAAATAAACAACAATAATAACAAGACAAACAGTGCAAATGCAAATACAAATAACACAGATAAATAATAGTAATAATAATGATAACATACAACAACAACAATAATAATTTTAAAAAAATAATAATGATAATAACAAACGCAAATAAGGGAAACCAGTCGAAAAGTAAACAAAATGGAAACGGAGATGACTGTATCTTTTTCCTTCGCAAAGGTCAAGGAATAACAAAAAGAATAAGTACAAGGAAACATAAACAAACACAGGACGTGAGAGAGAGAGAGAAGGATATGTCACGGAATGTATCCTGACTCTTCCATTTTTTTCCTTTTTTTTTTTTTTTCTTTTGTTTTTCTTCTTTTCTTCGCCTGTCCTCCCCCTTCTCATTCTCCCTTCTCTCCCACTCTTCGTCTTCTCTTTCTCCCCCTCCCTTCCCTCCCCCTTCTCCTCTCCCCTCCTATTCTTCTTCTTCTTCTCCCTCCCCTCCTTCCCTTTTTCTCCTCTCCTCCTCCTCCTCCTCCTCCTCCTCCTCCTTCCTCTCCTCCCTTCCACTCCTCATCCTCTAACCACCTTCCACCCTCCTTCCCCCCAACCTAATCTTTCACTCCCCTTCCGCTTCTTCTTCTTCCTTCTTCTTCTTTCCTTCTTCTTCTTCTTCCTTCTTCTTCTTCTTCTTCTTCTTCTTCTTCTTCTTCTTCTTCTTCTCCTCCTCCTCCTCATCCTCTACCACTTTCACACCCTCCTCCCAACCTTTATCTTCCCCTTCCCCTCCCCCTTCTTCTCCCCTTCTTCTTCTTCTCTCTTCTTCTTCTCTTCTTCTCTTCTTTTTCTTCTTCTTCTTCTTCTTTCTTCTCCTCCTCCTCCCTCATCATCATCCTATACCTTTCACCCTCCCTCCCACCTAAAATCTTCCCCTTTCCCCCTCCCTTCTTCTTTCTTCTTCTTCTTCTCTTCTTCTTCTTCTTCTTCTTCTTCTTTTCTTTTCTTCTCTTCTTCTTCTTCTTCTTTCTTCTTCTTTCTTCTCTTTCTCCCTCCTCCCTTTCCCTCTCCTCGTTCCCTTTCCCCATCCTCATCCTCTACCACTTTTCACACTACCCTCCTCCTCAACCTTAATCTTCCCCTCTCTCTCTCCCTTCTTCTTCTTCCTTCTTCTTTCTTTCTTCTTCTCTTTCTTCTTCTTTCTTTGTTCTTTTTGCTCTTCCAGGCGCCCGCGATAAGAGGATGGCAGGACAGATGCGGTGACACAAACAGCTTACCATGTCCTCGCGGAGAAACAATCGCTGTTAATCCGGCGGGTTTATCAATAGCCACCCGCGGGTCCTCACTTAATCAGTACGCGCACAAGCCCTCTCCCCTTTCTCCCGTTTTCTTGCTCTTATTTCTCTTATTCTCACACCCTCTTTCTTTCTTTTTCCTCCTGTCTTCTTTTGTTTCTTCCTTATTTTCTCTTATTCCCTTTAGCTCTTATTTCTCGTATTCCTTAACACCCTCAGTTTCTATCTCTTTCTGTCTTCTTGTTCTTATTTCTCTTATTCTCAAACCCTCTTTCTTTCTTCTCCTGTCTTCTTGTTCTTATCCTGAGTGATTCTTGTTCTTAATTTCTCCTTATTCTACATTGTACACCCTCTTTTCCTTTCTTCTCCTGTTCTTCTTTGCTCTTATTTCTCTTAATTCTCACACCCTCTTTCTTTTTTCTTCTCTCCTGTCTTCCTGTCTTCTTGTTCTTATTTCTCTTATTCTTACACCCTCTTTCTTTCTTTCTCCGCTCCCGTCTTCTTGCTCTTATTTTCTCTTATTCTTTACACCCTTCTTTTCTTTCTTCTCCTCTGTCTTCTTGCTTTATTTTCTCCCTTATTTCCTCCACACCCTCTTTCTTTCTTCCTCCTGTCTTCTTGGCTCTTATTCTTACACCCTAATTTCTTTCTTCTCTCCTGTCTTTCTTGTTCTTAATTTTCTATCTTATTCTTCAGCAACCCTCTTTTCTTTCTTCTCACTGTCTTCTTTCTTGCCTTTGCTCCTTATTCTACAAACCTCTTTCTTCTTTGTCTTCTCACTGTCTTCTTGCTCTTATTTCACTCTCACACCACGATGACCACTGTGAGTGCAGGCACGTCAGGAGGCTCTTGATACTTCCGTGGGTGGTTCTTTTCTTCCTTCTGCCTGTCCTTCTTGTTCTTAATTCTCTTATTCCTTACAACCTCTTTTCTTTCTCTCCTGTCCTTCTTGCTCTTATTCTTACACCCTCTTTCTTTCTTCTCCCTGCTTTCTCTTTGCTCTTACACACACATTCTTCCTCCTGTCTTCCTGCTCTTATTTCATTCTTAAACGCCCTCTTTCTTTCTTTCTTTCTGATGCTTACTCATTGACCGGTTTTTATTTTTTTCCTGTCGCTCATTCCACCCTTCCTTCCCAGCTTCCATCATCCTTCTCTTTAGGGTTATCTCCACCCTCTTCTCCTTCACGTCCTCCCTCTTCGTTATCTAAATTTCATCCTCTTTTGGCCCTTCTTTTTCCTATCACACACAAAGTGAAAGGACACACACACACAACACACACACAACACCCTTACCCCTCTACTTTCCCTTTCTTTCGTCCAGGTCGGCCTTCTCGTCCATTTTTTTAAAGCTAGATGTCGCTCTGTCTACTTGTCTGTTAGTTTAAATAACTGTCTGTTTGGTGCCCGTAAGACCCTCTTGTTGGTGTATTAAGAGCCCTCGAAGTGTATGTGTATTAAGGGTACGAAGTGGATATAAGGTGATTATAGGGCGTACGAAGTGATATAAAGGTGATCATAGCGTGCGCCGCCATTCCGACTTTTCTCCCACAGTTATCCACCTCCTTCCACCTGACCGCGCAACGTGGAAGTCAAATCGCGCGCCAGATCCGCCAACGACACGCCACTCCGCCAAAAAATCGCGGCGGGAAGAATAAAACGACGGTAATTCACTCTTGCCACACCTTCGCGCCCCGCCTCGCACCTCCCTCATTACCTGCATGAAGTCATCGAAGGCGCGCACAAAGCAGGGAAGGGGGGAGGGGGGGGGATTCGCCCAGGTACGAAAGGTGTTCGCTTTAGGAGCTAATCGCCGAGGAAATGAGAGAGGGAATCTTGGTGTAATTAGCCTCGAACTAAGGTAATGCACATGGTGATGGGGGACGTCTTTTTCTTCTCTTCTTCCTCCTCCTCCTTCTTCTTTTCTTTTTCTTCTTTTTCTTTTTTTTCTTCTTCTTCCTGTTTTCTCTCCTTCTTGTTTTTCTTTCTTCCCTCTTCTTCTTTCTTTCCCTTATGTCAGCCCTGTTCCTTTTTCCTCCTGCATCTTCCTCTCTCCTTTTTCTAATATTTTCCCTTCTCTTACTGCCACCCCTTTTCCCTTCCCTAACTTCATCCTCCTCCTCCTCCTTTCCCCTTTCCCCATCCTCCCCCTCCCCTTAATGCAACCCCCTTTCCCCTCCCCTTCTTCCCTTCCCCCTTCCTTTTAGCCACCCCCCTTTTCCCCTTCCCCTTTCCCCTTCCCTTAAATTCCCTTCCCTCCTTCCCCTCACGTCACCCTCCCTACTTTTTCTTTTCACACACACACACCTCGGTGCCTTTCCATGACCCTCACATCTTGAACTCATGGCACAGCTGACGAAAGATCACTCTCGCTCACATCCACATTTCGTGGAATGAACGTAAAAAAAAGGAAAAGGAAAAAAGAATGAAAAATGATCAGTGAATGAATAAAACTGACACGTACCGCAATTAATATCTCATTCAATGTAAACCCCGACGTAAAAAAACAATCGCGACTGTGAAACGTAACCTATCCCCCGTCTACCCG
>NW_020869790.1:233926-256426 GCF_003789085.1 Penaeus vannamei | reverse complement strand
GAGGAGGAGAGGGGGGAGGGGAGAGAGAAGGGGGGGGTAGGGAGTGGCACGTAGTAAAGAACCACAAGAATGCCGACCGGGGCACAACAGGCGGGCAGTTCTTTAAAGGAAAGCTTCTTGATTCCTATCGCAAATTAATTTCATTCCGGGGATCAGCCTTACCCGGGGAAGGCGCGACCGGCCAAGGTACACGCCTTCCCGTTACCTATTTCTTATTTATTTATCTTTTAACCCAGATTTTCATGAGTTTCTCTCGCTTTGTCTCTTGATCGTCTTTTAAATCTATGCAGATGTGGATTTGAGAAAGAGGGAGGAGGAGGAGGGAGGGAGGGAGGAGAGAGGGAGAGAGAGAGAGGAGAGAGAGAGGGAGAGAGAGAGGAAGAGGGAGGGAGGGAGAGGGAGAGGGAGAGGAGGGGAGAGGGAGAGGAAGAGAGAGGGAGAGAGAGAGAGAGAGAGAGAGAGAGAGAGAGAGAGAGAGAGAGAGAGAGAGAGAGAGAGAGAGAGAGAGAGAGAGAGAGAGAGAGAGAGAGAGAGAGAGATTACAGACATACAGACAAAAAAAATCAAATTGAAAAAAAGTAAAAAAAAAAAAAAAAAAAAAAAAAAAAAAAATTAAAAAATAAAAACAAAACAAAAATAAAACACCAGACTACCACCTCTCTCTCCGCACTCGCTCCACTCGTATTCCTAGCGAGGCCGTGTGTTTTCCCACCTGGTTCTCGGCCCCGTAGCCCCGGTCACTGAGCCACCAGTACCTAAACATTACGCCAGTATTATTCACGAGACAGAAGATGCACCGAGCCTCTCGCCGTGTTATTAGCGCTGCTATATATTACCGGCAAACGTTGCATATACATTGCAGAACACGTTTTTTTATTCCTCCTGCACGCTGCTCGCACATGGGAATACGGATGCTGGGGAGGGAGAGGAGGAGGGGGGAGGAGGAGGGAGGAGGGAGAGGAGAGGGGGGGAGGAGGAGGGAGGGGAGGAGGAAGGAGGGAGGGGGAGGAGAGGGGAGAGAAGAGGGGAGGGAGGAGAGGAGGAGAAGGAGGGAGAGAGGAGGAGAGAGGAGGAGCAGGGAGGGAGGGAGGAGGAGAGGAGAAGAAGAGAAGAGAGGAAGAGAGAGAGGAGAGAGAGAGAGAGAGGAGAGAGAGAGAGAGAGAGAGAAGAGAAAAGAAAAGAACAAACGAAAGAAAGAGAATAACAGACCCAAAAAGAGAAAACACGAACAGAAAGAAACAAAACGAGAAAAAGAAAGAAAGAAAGAAAAAACCAAACGAAAGAGAGAAAGCACCCTGTTCCTGCATCGGGACCACGCCGCCCATCCCACCGCGCGCCCGTGCCTGACCCAACTTCAACATGTCCATTACAAAGACGAGCCAATTAGCCACACCGCTCCCCCATACTCTTTTTTCCTTCTACTCTCTTTCTCTCTACTCTCTTTTTCTCTACTCTCTTTTTCTCTACTCTTTTTTTCTCTCTACTCTTCTTTTCTACTCTTTTTTTTTCTCTCTCTCTACTCTTTTTTTTCTCTACTCTTCTTTTCTCTTCTTTTCTCTCTACTCTTTTTTTCTCTCTCTTTTTCTCTACTCTTCTTTTCTCTCTACTCTTCTTTTCTCTCTACTCTTTTTTCTCTACTCTTTTTTTCTCTACTCTTCTTTCTCTCTACTCTTTTCCCCTCCTCTCTTTTTCTTACTCCTTTTCTCTCTACTCTTTTCTCTCTCTACTCTTTCACGCACTTTCATAACCGAATTAAGTATTCATTCCCACGGCGACTTTTGCCGACGCTTCTAATGATGAAAAGAGAGTCAATTTCTAACTTCCTTTTTTTCATTTTTCTTTTTTTTTCCTTCTTTCTTTCGAACTACACTTCCTCATCCACTTAACGGGTATAACGTGATGATATTTTTTCAACGCATGGCTACGTCGTTCGGTAATTAAGTAAAGTACGAAGATGACCTTTTCCGATACGAAGTTGCGGTAGAAGAGAAAAGGGGAGAGAGAAAAATACCGTTGAACATAGTAGATGAAAGAAAGGAAGGGAGGATGGAAATATGGAAGATTATATAAGATTATAAGAAATATGGATTATATAAGATTATAAGAGATAGAAGATGAAGGATGGATTAAGAAGAGAGAGAAAATGGAGAGAGATGGTGGAGGAGAGAAATGAGAAAGAGAGAAAGAATGAGGAATAGATAAGAGATAAAGAGAGATGAGGAAAGAGAAGACAGAAAGAGAAAAAAAGAAGAGAGAAAAGAGAAAGGAAAGAGAAAGAAAGAAAAAAAGAAAGAGAAAGAGAAAGAGAGAGAATAGCGCTTTCTACTCACGCAAAATATCACAGATTCATAACGCATGGCTGACTCCGGACTAAATGCACCCTATCCATCCTGGAATATTAATAATCGCGGAAGAACTTAAAATAATAAAACCTGAAAGATTATAACGACTCGAAAAAACCAAATGAATCGAAAAAAGAAAAGGATCGCATAAACCCATCGTTGATACAACACATATATTATAATATATATATATATATATATATATATATATATATATATATATATATATATATATATATATATATTTTTTTTTTTTTTTTTTTATAAAAATAAAAGCAATAAATACAGTGATTCTCCGGCGTCGAAAAAATCATGTGCCAATCATTTGTCATCAAAGAAAAAGCTTTTGGTCCTTTCTCTCCTTCCCCCTTTCGTTCTCCTCTTACATCCTGATTCCCCTTTTCTTCTCTTCCTCTTTATCCCTTCCTTTCTGTCCACTAAAAAAAAAAAAAAATCCTCCTCTTCCTCCTTCTTTCTTTCTCCCTTTCGTTTTCTTCCTCCTCCTCCTCCTCCCTTCTTCCCTTTAACCCCCATCTAAAGAAAAAACTAATCTCCCTCCTCTTTCCCCATCTTTCTCTCTCCCTTTCACCCTTCCCTCTCCCTTTATCGCCAAGAGTCAAGAAGGGAATAAAACGCCCTCGAAAAGCGGGGTAGTTGAGCCCAGATAATTCCACGCCGAGAAAATTACGACCAATAATGTATTTAATTGGTTTCTCCCTCAACGACCCCTCCAGCCCCCCCCCCCCCCCACCCCTCCACGACATGTCTATCTTCGACTGCGGATCTCCATCTCCTCCCCCCCCCCCCTCTCCTTATCTTCCTATCGCCTATTTTCATCATGAAATATCCCCTCTCTCTCTCTACCTCTATCTACCCTGTAGCTCGGAGGAACCTCCCGTCTCTCCCGATTGACTCTCCTTCCAAGACTTCACTCGACGTCAGCAACCCTTCACTCGACGTCAGCAACCCTTCACGTCAAACCCTTCACTCGACGTTCACTCGACGTCAGCAACCCTTCACTCGACGCCAGCAACCCTTCACTCACGTCGCAACCTTCACTCGACGTCAGCAACCCTTCACTCGACGTCAGCAACCTCACTTTCACTCGACGTCAGCAACCCTTCACTCGACGTCAGCAACCCTTCACTCGACGTCAGCACGAGACGTCAGCAACCCTTCCCTCGACGTCAGGGACGTCAGCAACCCTTCACTCGACGTCAGCAACCCTTCCCTCGACGTCAGCAACCGACGTCGCAACCCTCACTCGACGTCAGCAACCCTTCACTCGACAGCAACCCTTTCACTCGACACAACCCTTCACTCGACGTCAGCAACCCTTCACTCGACGTCAGCAACCCTTCACTCGACGTCAGCAACCCTTCACTCGACGTCAGCAACCCTTCACTCGACGTCAGCAACCCTTCACTCCCGAATCGCTCGTCGGTAACACAACCCGCGGCTTCAGACACGACAGCGAGGGAGGAGGTTCTCGATGCAACAACTCCGGGGACATTGCACCAACACCGGCGTCAGAAAACCACGAATTTCTCTCCTTCTTCAAACGACAAAACGACAAAACCACAAACGAGGGTCTTCTAACTCGACGAACTCCTTCCCTTCCTTTCTCCAGCAAGCGAATCCTTCCTTCCTAAGCAAAGGACGCATCCTTTTCTCCTAACGACAAAACGGCAAACGCGTAAAAGCAAGACAAGCTCTTTTTTCCTTCCTAACAATCGACGCATCTTTTCTCCCCTAACGACAAACGAAGGTCTCCCAACACGAGTAATAACCCAACAAACCCCTTCCTTCTTTCCCCCAGCAAACGAATCATTCCTTTCCAGACAAACGACGCATCCCTTTCCCCCAATCACCAAACGACAAACGACAAACGAGGGACTCCCGACATGAGTAAACAACCACGGACTTTCTGGCGGACACGAGATCTGGGCCACCGTCCCCACACGCCATGCACGGCGGTGGAGCAAGATCTTCAATGGGCGGCGGCGGTCTGGGCGGCTGGGGAGTCGCTGTGGGGCAACGCGGCGTGGAGGGAGACGCCGTGGAAGAGGAGAGAGAGGGAGGAGGGAAAGAACGGGGGTAGGGAAAGGAAGGAGAGGAGGGAGAGGAGGGTGTGTGTGTGTGTGTGTGTGTGTGTGTGTGTGTGTGTGTGTGTGTGTGTGTGTGTGTGTGTGTGTGTGTGTGTGTGTGTGTGTGTGTGTGTGTGTGTGACTGTGAGTGTGAGTGTGTGCGTGTGTGTACGCGCTCGAGTGTGAGAAGGAGAAAGACACGGACAGCGAGCCGCATCCATGACCAGCCATGAACTGTTTCTGCGTGTCCGCGCCATGCAGAATCACAGCGCCACCAGCCCTTGACGTGTCATGCACACAGACCAAGTCACCCATTCCCTCCGTCATGAAAGCGAATCCTCCACGGATATCTGTTCCACTGAAGGCATTCCATAACATACACGCCAGTCATTTTACAAAAATGAAAAAAAAAAAAAAAAAACATTATCTAATCAGTTTATCCATCAGACTTCCTTTAGACCTTCACTTTATCCCGTGTCCCTGCAGTCCATGAAAGTTTCCTGTATCCTGCATTCGTCCTGTACCCCCGTGCCCCTGCACCTGTACCCAGCAACCAGCACCTGCGGACCAGAATTCTCACATCAGGTGTCGGCAACATTTATATTCCTTCGACTCCTGAGAAATGCAGATTCTATTTTTTTTTTTCTTTTTTACGGTCACTGCATCCCATTGATAATCCGCCATAAACAGGTCGGGGACGTCCTCCATCTGCAATGACCGTGATTGCAGCGCTTCGTCCCATATCCTGGTTGCTCATTGGCGTGCGGCTGCCTTCGGAGGGTCATGCAAGCGAGGGAGTTTTCGCCGTACAATGACACGCACGCACGCATGACACACGCGGGTCATGCAGAACCACGGACGACGGTTGTAAAATGTTAAGGTTGGCGGATGCGATTCCCTCTGACAGAGACCCGCTGCGGATCTGACTAAGGGAGAAACTGCCTTTTTTGAATTGCATTTTCTCCCCTCATTCGCTCCTTAAAAAAAAACATAAATAAATAAATAAAACGCCATAGTTACACCCGATGATGACAATCGTACCACGACACGTACCAAAACAGAGACACTGACGCACCCACTTCCAAAATAACAATACAATAAAATAACAACAGATCAATAATAACACAACCTCTCCAAACGATAATAAAAAAAAAAAACATAGTGACAACAAAAATAACAACAGATCAATAATAACACACCCTTTCAAGAAGATAATAAATAAAAAAAAGAAAACACAGTGACAACAACGACTCAATTCTCTCACACCTTCCCATATACGTACACAGAAGTACTCGCCCACAAAAAACGACCCAAATGGTGACGACAACAGGGGCCTTTTCCATCACCACGGTCACGGACGACCATGTACGAGGCGGTGGGTCGTGTTCGCTGTACTTCGGTTGACACGGACGACCTTAACGAAAAAGAGACCGAGGGAGATGACAAAGATGCGATTGAGAGTGAGAACGAGGGAGATGATAAAGATGTGATAGAGAGAGAAAACGAAGGAGATGAGAAAGATGTGGTAAAGAGAGAGAGAAAAAAAAAATATAAATAGAGGAATAGAGATGGATAGATTGAGAAAGAGAAAGAGGAGGAAGATAGAAATATATATACATAATATATATACATATCATAATATATAATATATATAAAGATATATATTATATATATATATAGAGAGAGGAGAGAGAAGAGAGAGAGAGAGAGAGAGAGAGAGAGAAAGAGAGAGAGAGAGAGAGAAAGAAAGAAAGAAAGAAAAAAGAAAAGAAAGAAAGAAAGAAAGAAAGAAAAGAAAGAAAGAAAGAAGAGACCCCCCACCCCCAGCCCAGCCTACGCTCCTTGCAACAGAAGAGCAACAAGATCTCGTGCATCATCTCCAACCCGCCTATCTCTCGCTCTCCTCTCGCCGCAATTATCATGGTTACGGTATAATTAACAAACATGTCAGTGGGACTCTCGCCCTAATTGCTCCATGTGGTTTGTCACTGGCTTGGCCCGGGCTCCGGTCACACTGCCATGGCGAAAGGCATTACAGGCTCGCTACTGCTGTTGCCGTTGCACCAGCAGTCCGTAGGCGCATGCAACACGTGATGCAACGGGAGAATGGGCGAGAGAAGATGTCAGCTTGCGCCTACAGCCCTCGATGTGAAATATGCACTCAGATTGAAGCATTTAACCGCTTACGTAAATGTTCTATTTAACCGCTAATTAATATGTTCTATTTTGGACACTTTCACTTAAAAAAAAAGAAAAATAGAATGAGTAGTGTCCCCTCCTCCTTCACTTCCCTCTCCCCTCTCATTTCTCCCTTTTCACCTCCCCTCTCCATCTCTTATCTCTCTCCCTCCCCTCCATCCCCCTCAATCCCCCTTCAACCCCTCTCTTATCTCTTCCCACCCCTCTTCTTCCTCTTCACTTATGGGTACTGCCCCTTCACCTACCTCTTCCCTCCCCTCTCAATCCCCCTCTTATCTCTTATCTCTCCCCCCCTTCTTCCTCTTCACCTATGGGTACTCCCCCTCCTCTTCTTCTTCTTCTTCTTCTTCTTCTTCTTCTTCTTCTTCTTCTTCTTCTCTTCTTCTTCTTCTCTCCTCCTCCTCCTTCCTCCTCTTTCTTCTCTTTCTTCTTCTTCTTCTTCTTCTTCTCTCTTCTTCTTCTTCTTTCTTCTTTTCTTCTTCTTCTTCTTCTTCTTCTTCTTCTCTTCTTCTTCTTTCTTCTTTCTTCTTCTTCTTCTTCTTCTTCTTCCTCCTCCTCCTCCTCCTCCTCCTCCCTCAGCCTCGTCGAGAAGAAGGTGAAGCCTTGGGCCCCACCTTCTGGCCGGAACACAATCACTGCCTCAAGGGTTTAACTACAATTATGGCAGAGTTATGCTAATGGTAACGTGAGCTGATGGTAATATTCAATGGGACAGGGAGACACTGGGGGAGGAGGGGGGAGTGTGTGTGGGGGGAGGCAGAGAGAGAGGGAGATTTTTGTGTTTATTCATTATATATAGGATGAATGGATGTAGAGGGTGGGGAGGATAGAGGGATGGGGGGAGAGGGAGAGGGAGGGGGAAGAGAGGGAGAGGGAGGGGGGGAGGAGGAGAGGAATGTAAAGTGAGGGAGGGAGGGAGGAAAAGAGAGAAGAGAGAGAAAGAGAGAGAGAGATACACAAAGATAGAGACAGAGAGAGAGTCAGGCACCTTAAATAAGATCACAACAAGGAAATATCACCCCACTGCATCATAAAATTATACAACTGCATAACATCTTTTCTCGCTCTCATTTGTTTTCTTTTTTTGTAAAATCCTTTGTTATCGACAGGAAGTGACGGAACGGGAAACGATGACGGTACATCCTTATCGCCTAATCTTATCAGCCCTATCTTTATCCAAATGATAAAAACGTTTGTCATTCTTCTGTGACACGTGGCGAGATTAATTAATTCCCTCGTTGACACGGAGGTGACGCGGATGACACCTCACACCCCAAAATAAAAAGTTAATAAGAGGGAAAATGCGATAACGACGCCTCCTCAGCACTCGAACACATAAAAAACATTCTTACGGCCGGTTTGTTAAAATTGTGGCAGGCCCGACCCTCTATAGACATGCGTATAGACAGAAATAAATGCATATCTCTGGCTTTCAGATAGATATACATTCATCTTTATCTATAAGGTAGATATGCATGTCCAGAGTGATAGACATGCATTTATTTCAGCGTATATGCACGTCCTTATGATGAATGTACATTGGGTCGGGTCTCGCACATTTTTTTTCACAAACCGGCCGATGGTCTCCATACAGTGCCTTCCTACATAACATTCTCCTTTCGCAAAATCCTGCGACTTTTTCGTACGCGAGTCCTTGCCACGCAGAAATACAGTGTCGGAACTTACTTGTTTACGACGTAGGATTTAGAGTGAGTCATGGAGAAGTTGTTGTGTGAGGGAGTTTTCCTTGGCCTTGGGTTTCCAGCTGGATGCTATTGTACTACCATTGCAGTTTTTCTCTCTCTCTCTCTTAAGAGTATTGTATCCCGTCACGAACCGTCGCTCCTACGTCACACTTGCGTCTTTGTTCTACGTACATTCCTGGGACGTGAAATCATTCCAATCACGGCACAACGCAAAGGAAGGAGCAGAGAAACCCGAACGCAAGAACGCGGCTCCCAAATCATGCACGATTTGGAGATCCTGAGTGGCCTGCTTGTTGCACGGGCTCGAAGGATCCTCGCGCAGACTGAGGGTGACAGGCCGGCAGGCAGGCAGGCAGGCAGACTGGCCCGCACGCACTAACTAGGGGGTCACAACACGGCAATCATTTTTATCTGGCGCACCACACCCTCGTACCCTCATGCCCACAGCGGAGGGACTCTCGACACTAACTCACTCACACTCACAATGCAATAATGCCGACGGAGCCACGAGATGCTATCACGGACGCAACACAGTCAAGCGAATTTATAACCGAACGCCTCGCTTTCTCGAACACTTGGGCGCCTGTTTCACTTCGGCGAGCGGAGGGAGAGGGACGCCTTCGTCAGAGCGATCGCGAGAACGCTCCGGAGGCCGAGATACGAGTGCCTCTGAAGGCCCTTTGAAGCGAACAGTGTCATGCGTGCCACATCCTCGCGACCTCTGGCACCCTCGGCGCGCGCTCTAGTGCCCACCAACGTACCCACACCAGCGCCACCGCACGACTGGCACTCTCTGCCCGGCCTGGCCCTATATAGAGGTGCTCAACCGCGGCACCATACCCCAACCCTGACAATAAGAACATCCTGATTTGAACACATTCTTTCATTCTTTCGCTCTATTCACCGCGCCTCTGTCCACGGTCCGCGGGTCGGCTTCTCGAACATTCCGTCCAGCGGCTTCCCCGGGGGCTTCGGAGCGGACAGGCGGGCCGGTTGACGAGGCGCGCGGCGTATCGGTGCCCCAACTCCGGATGCCGCCGCGATAACGTGCATTAGTCACTCCGGCGGCGCGGGTGCCGAGCGGGCCATTTTCTCCTAACTATTCGCAGAGGAAAGAAAAGGACGAAGCCAAGATCCAGCGCGCCTTAAGCAGCCATCCCGCGGCGCCGCTGCCTCGCCACCCACGCACGGCGTCCTTCTGCTGTGGGCGGGGTCGAGCGCCAAGCAAATCTGCCTCATGCCATTGCCCTGGCTCCTGCTGGCACCTCCCCCCCCCCCACCCCCCGTGCTCCGGTCTATGCCTCGTCTGGCCACTACGAACCACTCCCTACGCCCCCTACCCTCCCCCCTCTTCGCTCCCTACTCACCAGCATACCACACTACCTGGCTACATCCCCCCTCCCCCCCCAGCTCCCCCTCCTCTCTACCCTTTCCCATCACATCCTCAACTCCTACAGATAAAATATAAATAAATAAAAATGAGTAATAATAACAATAATAATAACAATAATAATATTAATAATAGTTACAATAATAATAATAATAATAATAATAATAATAATAATAATAATAATAATAATAATAATAATAATAACAATAAATGATAATAATAATGATGATAAATAATAATAATAAATAACAATAGTAGAAAATATCAAATGAATAAATAAATCGACTTCGCTGCCTCCTTCACGCCCCTACAGGATACCCCCCCCCCGAATCCTTACGCATTCACAGGAAGGAATAATTTTACATTCGCTTCCTCCCCAAATTCACGCCACGACATGACACATCGGGGACGAAGGACAAATCCATGTCTGCCAGGAGGGGGGAGGAAGCGAAGGATAATGAGGAGGAAGAGGACGAGGAGGAGGAGGAGGAGGGAGGAGGAGGAGGAGGAGGAGAGGGAGGAGGAGGAGGAGGAGGATAGGGGAGGGGAAGGGGGAGGGGAAGGGGAGAGAGGAGGAGGGGAGGGAGGATAGGGGGGAGGGGAGGAGGAGGAGGAGGAGGAGGAGGAGGAGGAGGAGGAGGAGGAGGAGGAAGGAGGAGGAGGAGGAGGAGAGGAGGAGGAGGAAGAAGAAGAAGAAGAAGAAGAAGAAGAAGAAGAAGAAGAAGAAGAAGAAGAAGAAAGAAGAAAAAGAGAAGGAGAAGAGGAGTCACGCGATCAGTAAAAAAGGTAAGGACAAAAAAAATATCGACGCATATATAACAATAAATAAACAAACGAAAAATATCGAGATTGCACTAAGTAACACACCAATAGGCTTATCAGTTCACATCTCAAGAGTGAGCAGCTGGGCCTCGAGACTCGAGGATAAGAGCGAGATAAAACTCAACTGCTACTAAGTCCTTCAAAAGCACAGGATAATGTGGGTAAAATGTTTCAGATTCTAAAAGTTAATCCTCATTAAAATACCTTTTACGGATTCATTTGTAAATCATCAAAAGCAATTAACAACCAGCCCCCCCCCCTAAAAAAATAATAAAAATAAAAAATAAACACAGGAAATATTCTGCAACGAACTGGATAAAAAGAACGTAATGCATTTTTCCTCCTGAATCGATTAAAACTCAATCACTTTTTTTCCCGACACAAACCATTCATGAACCGACGCCATGAATCACAAAATCCCGCACCATTGTGACTCTTTTTCGGCTTTCGTTATGTGTCGTATCCTCTGACCTTGAACGCGGGAATTCACGTGATTTTTGGGCAACCTTTCTGGCTGACCTTCTGACCTCGTTGCCCCTCCCACTTTCCGCCACAAAGGTGTTCGTCGGCCTTGCTCCTCGGGGACTTATAGACGACTGTATTTGTGTCTGTTATTTGTTTCTAATTCGAGTTGGATCATCTATTGTGGGGTTCAATCCGTCTGTATAGAGCATCGAAGAACACGCTTGGGATCCAACACTTCGCACTTATACCACGATCAGGATACCAAGGCCTATTGATGACAAATTACCAATATCGCTTCTCATTAACGTAATTTCACTCGGCTCTCTTTCATCAGCCCCCCCCTCTTCTAACCCCCATTCTCCCCCCACTAATATCACCCCAGCCTCGCCCCCCCCCCCCCCGATCTAATAACACCTACTCCGTCGTCTATAGGCCTATCAGATATCAACCCCAATAAATTCATTACAACCTCCATACATACACCTCCGGTTCCCTCCCTCCCCCCTCCTCTCCCTCCCTCCTCCCTCCCTCCTCTTCGACACGCTCATTATGACTGTCGTAAACCGCGTTCTGATTGCTCCGCCCTCGGGTTTCATTAGAGAAATGTAGGCCTACGGAATGACGCTTTAACGTGAGAATTACGCTAAGTCGCACGCGCTTACACCCCCTCCCCCCCTTTCCCTAGTCACAGTCCAGAGTCCACGCTGATGTGGCGGAAATGGAGCGCTGTGCTGTGCTTTCACTGCTTGGGATATGTATATAGATATATTTTTTTTACACACACGTGGACCATGTGAATCTTCTAAATTGTGTGGCTATCTGAAATAATATATTTTTTTTTTTTTTTTAAGATTTCAAGAATGAATAAAGGTGATTTAAGGAATGTGTATATATATATAATATACATACATGATCATAAACACACACACACACACACACACAACACACACACACACACACACACACACACACACACACACACACAACACACACATATATATATATATATATATATATATATATATATATATGCATATATTTATGCAATTCTAACAAAAAAGTTTAAAACAAGCACTATGCTTCATCAAAAGTCTTTCAACTCAAGGTAAAAAAGAAAAAAATTAAAAGTCGCAAACAAGGCAAGACCACGGTGGGGGAGAGGGGAGAGGAGAGGAGGAGAGGGAGAAGGAGAAGAGGGGAAAGGAGGAGAGAAAAGAGGAAAAGAAGGAGAGGAGAAAGGGAGAAGGAAAAGGAGGGGAGGGGGACAGCGCAGGGAAAGGAAGGAAGGGAAAAAAGAGAGTGAACGAAGGAGAGGAGAGGAAAGGAAAGGAGGGGAGGGGAGGGGAGGGGAGGCCGCCCCATGCCTCGGAAGGCTTAACAAGGCTCCTGCCAAGGCGACGCGAACGTGGGAACACCTTATTATTCTTGGATTTCACCCTCTTCTTGTACGGAGGAAGGGAGGGGGGGATAGGGGGGATGGAGGGACGTTTCCTTCCCTTTCGTTGCCTTTCCCCTCCCTTTCCTGCCCCTCCCTTTCCCCCCGTTTCCTCTACGTCCCTCGTCCTTCACTTCTCCCCCCCCCTAACATCCCTCCTTGGCTGAGCTTTCGTCATCGCACTCTTAGTAGGCCTATTTTTCTATTCTTATTTTTTCTTTGTCTCTTTTCAACTTCATATATTTATTTTGTTTCAATTCGAGAGAGAGAGAGAGAGAGAGAGAGAGAGAGAGAGAGAGAGAGAGAGAGAGAGAGAGAGAGGAGAGAGAGAGAGAGAGAGAGAGAGAGAGAGAGAGAGAGAGGAGAAAGAGACGTGAAGGGAGGGAATAAAGAAGCGAGCGAAAGAGAACGAAAGCGAGGAGAGAGAAAAAAGAAGACACAAGAGAAAGAAAAATAGTAAGAAAAAAAAACGAAAAAAACACGAACACCCCTCATGATTCGTCCCTCTCACACCCTCATCCTCACAGCGCGCCCCACACCTGACGACCCAATCTGGACTCCGACGCTACACCACCCTCATAACGTATAATTATTCGGCACATAGATCACCTCTCACGCACCGAGGCCCATAACCGCCCACAAGCTGATTTACGGGCGGCTCCCAGCAACAATAACATCCATAATAATGATGATTGTGCGATTGTAGCATTGTCGGAGGTCGTGTGTGATTGTAGGCCGGGAGTGTTGGTATGTAATGTGAATGACTGTCTATCTGACTGGGTAGTTGAAGAAGTGAGCTTCGGTGAAAGGGAGAATGGAAGAGAAAAGAGGGAGGAGGAAGGAAAAAAGGACGAAAGCAGTGAAGAAAGGAAGTGAAAAACGCAAAAGAAAAGAAATTAAAAAAACGAATTAAATACATTACACACAGATACAAACATCACGTGATAATCAATCGCCTCAAAGACGTATAAACAAACCAAACGATGTAAAAAAAAAAAAAAAAAAAAAAAAAAAAAAAAAAAAAAAAAAGAAAGAAAAGAGACGCCAAAAGAAAGAATTTAAACAAGACGAAGAAACTACACAAAGACGGAGAAGAAAAACAAGAAAGAGAGGCTCCTGAATAACCCTTTCTTCCTCGCCACTTGTTTATGCAACTGTTTTTCTGACATTTATTTTCGTTTTCTTCGTCTTTGCGGGACAAAAATACGTCGGGGAGGGAGAGACGGGGTGAGAAAAGACGGACAAAGAGAGAGAAAGAGAATGTTGAGAGGAGAGGAGAGGAAAGAACTGAAGAGGAGAAGTAGAGCAAGTAGAAGAGAAGAGAAGAGAAGAGAGGAGAGATAAAGAAAGGAGACGAGAGCTGAGAAGAAAGAAAAAGAGAGAGAGAAAAAAGAGAAGAGACAAAATGAGAAGAAAAGTGAATCGAGAAAAGAAGAGAAAAGAAAGAGAAGAGAAAAAAGCAAGAAATCAGAAAATACAAATAAAGAGAAAATGAAAAATCATCAAATCGAAAAAAAAATCCCAGAAAAAATAATCAAATAGAAAGATATCAATATAAAAAAGAACGACGTAACACTCCACTCTTAAGCTCTGGTGCATCAGTGTCAACAGGTGGTCGCTACATCCGGGCAATGCAAGAGTGTAAACTAAGAGGCAGTATTCCTTTCCACTTCTCTCTCTCGTCCTCCATCTTCCTCGTCATCTTCTCCTGTTTCTTTGTTTAATTTAAGTTAATTAACTAATTTATTTATTTATTTCTTCTAATTATTTCTATATTATTAACTTATTTATTTTCTATCTTTTGTTTTTTCTTAATCGCGAAACCATTTCTTGCCTCTCTATACTCATTCTCTTCATTTTGCGTTTGTACAAGGCATTTGATTTACTGATAAGCTTTCCTTCTAGAAGTTACACGACTTTCCGCTACTGTGCCAGGTAATTTTCTTCTTTTTTTCTTCTCTCTTATCTACTCTTAATGCTCCCTTCTCCGCTCCCTTCCTCTCTTTCTCTTCTCTTCTAATCCTTTTCTCCTCTCCTCCCCTCTCCTCTCCACCCTCTCTCCCCTTCCTTTCTCTCTCTCTCTCACTCTCTTCTCTCTCTCTCTCTCTCTCTCTCCTCTCTCTCTCTCTCTCTCTCTCTCTCTCTCTCTCTCTCTCTCTCTCTCTCTCTCTCTCTCCTCCTCTCTCTCTCTCATCTCCTCTCCCTCTCCAAAACGAAAGTCAATTCCAGCTGAACTAGATATCGGGACCCTGATCTCTTCCATCTGGAAATTGAGAACTGAAAACGTAAGAGAGATAATACGAAGAAATAGGGGAGATAAAAGAAAACGGAGAAGGGGGAGACTGCGGAGAGGGGCCAACATACCGCTATATCAAAGACGTTCTATTTTCTGCGACCATTATTCCTCAACCCGGATAGCTGGGCTTTGCAGGGGCTTCCTTTCGTAACAGCTGGGGGAGGAAGGGAATGCGAGGGGAGGGGAGGGGGAGGGGAGGGAGGGGAGGGGAGGGGAGGGGAGGGGAGGGGAGGGGAGAGGAGGGGTGGAGGGGAGGGAGGGGAGGGGAGGGGAGGAAGTGGAGGAAGGAGAGGGAAGGTGAGGGGATGAGGAGAGGGTAAGACAGAGGGAGAGGGTAAAGCATAGGGAGAAGGAGAGGGAGAGGGAGAGGGAGAGGGAGAGGGGAGAGGGGAGGGGGAGAGGAGGGGGGGGAGGGAGAGAGGGAGAGAGGGGAGAGAGGGAGAGAGGGAGAGAGGGAGAGAGAGAGAGAGAGAGAGAGAGAGAGAGAGAGAGAGAGAGAGAGAGAGAGAGAGAGAGAGAGAGAGAGAGAGAGAGAGAGAGAGAGAGAGAGAGAGAGAGAGAGAGAGAGAGAGAGAGAGGAGAGAGAGAGAGAGAGAGAGAGAGAGAGAGAGAGAGAGAGAGAGAGAGAGAGAGAGAGAGAGAGAGAGAGAGAGAGAGAGAGAGCAAGGAGGGGAAGTCAGGGGGAAAATGCCAAAAGGAAAATATGAAAGAAAATGATCAAGAGATAGAGAGAAAATCACCACCACATTACCAGCAAACCACCTCTCCCCTCTTCCTCCTCCTCTCCTTCTTCCTCCTCCTTCTCCATCACATCAGAACACAGGAACGAGAGAGCGCAAAGGTCGATACGTCTTCTCCTTCCCTGATACCATCTCAGACTGCGAGCGACTTTCCTGAAGACGAGACGGGGCAGCGGAGAGACCAGGCAGAGTGAGAGAGAGAGAGAGAGAGAGAGAGAGAGAGAGAGAGAGAGAGAGAGAGAGAGAGAGAGAGAGAGAGAGAGAGAGAGAGAGAGAGAGAGAGAGAGAGAGAGAGAACCAGAGTAACGCAAAGATCACGCAGTGACTTTTCGTCTCTGAAGAAAAACTTTTTAGAAAACTTTTCAACCGAGTTGCTTCGGATGGGGAAGGGAAGGAAGGCGAGAGGATGTGGGGAAGGAAGAGAAGAGAGATAAAGCAGGGAGAGGAGGAATGCGAAAAGGAGTAATGAAGGAGATAAATGAGGCAGAGGAAATGAAGGCGGGAGAGATAGATGTTGTGGGGAAGGAAAATACAACACACGCACACATCTGTGAGTACATTACAGTTGCACACAGACAGACAGACACACACACAACACACACACACTACACACACACACACACACACACACACACACGATCGAGAAGGAATGGGGAGATAGAGAGAAACGCAGAAAAATCACCAAAAAAAAATAACCACAAATTACAATAGCAATACCAATACCTACTACTATTATTATTACTACTACTACTACTACTACTACTACTACTACTACTACTACTACTACTAATAATAATAATAATAATAATAATAATAATAAAAGGGAAGAGACTCGAAAAAAACAGAAAAGAGCAGAAAAACGAACCCGAAAATACACGTAAACCCCCTCATCTCCGTCCTTTTCTAAAAAAGACGAACCTCACGATTTGATTAGAGGCCGCCGCCGCCGCCCCGATGAGAGACGACAAGGGAGACATCTAGAGGGGAAAGAATGAGACATCCAGCCAGACCTTTCTGTGCGAGGGAGAGGGAGAGGGAGAGGGGAAAGGGGAAAGGGGAGAGAGAGAGGAGAGGGAGAGGGAGAGGGAGAGGAGGGAGAGGGAGAGGGAGAGGGAGAGGAAGAGGAGAGGAAAATAGGGAGAGAGAGAGAGGAGAGGGGAGACGAAGAGGGATAGGGGGGAGAGAGAGAGAGGGGAGACGAAGAGTGATAGGGAGAGGGAGGAGAGAGAGGGGAGAGAAAGAGTGAGAGAGAGAGGGGAGAGGAAGAGGGAGAGGGGACAGGAAGAGGGGAGAGTCTTGCGGGTGAGTCAAGAGAAGAATCTAATTTGACTCGATGGTTGAGGCAAGGATTTTCGGGAGATTAGGGGGAAACAGAAAGACCAAAGAGGAGAAGAGGGAGAATGGGGGGGAAAGAGAGGGGTGGGAGAGGGGAAGGAAGAGAGGGAGGATTAGGAAGGACAAAGAGAGGAAGGGAAGAGAAACTAATGAAAAGACAGACAGTAAGACATAGAAAAATAAAGGAAAAGAGTGAGAGTGAAACACAGAGATAGACAGATATCCTGATAGAAAAGACAGCCAAAGAGATAAAGAATAGAAAGGAATAAAACCAATAAGAACCAAAAAAAAAAAAAAAAAAAACGAAACCACACACAACTACAAACCACAAAAAAAGCGAAAACAAAAAGCAAAACACACGATTAACGATACAAAGAAAGGGAATAAGCGGCCGGACGAAACACAATCCACTCGGCCGACTTCAAAGGAGGAATCCGAGGGCCGTTGGGAGGTCCAGCGGCGTCCGGCGGAGGAGGACGACGAGCAGAGTTTTCCGGGAGTAGGGGGGCGGAGGGGGAGTGGGGGTGAGAGAGTGGGAGAGGGAAGTGGGGAGAAGGTAATGGGGGAGGGGGGGAGGGGGGGGGGGGAGTGGGAGAGAGGGGAAGTGGGGTGGAGTGGGGAATGGGACGAGTGGGGGGAGGGGGAGGGGAGGGGGGAATGGGGGGAATGGCGGAGAGTAGAGAGAGAGGGAAGGGAGAGGGAGTTTGGGAATGGGGACCGGGGTAGAGAGGGGAGAAGGGAGGAGTGGCGGGAGAGTAGAGAGATGAGGGGAGAAGGAGTTTGGGAGTGAGATGGGGGGGGAGAGAGGGCAGTGGAGGAGAGTGGAGAGAGGAAGATAGAGTGGGGGAGAAGGGAGTGGGGAGTGAGGAGTGAGGCAGAGAGGAGAGAGCGGAATTACCTCGCTCAATCTCCCGACGTTGTTGTTTCGGGACCCCCTGGGAAATGGTGGGGGAGGAAAGAGGGGAGGGTAGAGGGTAGGGGGGCTAAGTGAAAGAGGGGGAGTGGTGGGTGGGGTGGAGAGGTAAGCCTGTATGAAGGACAAATTGAGATACAAGAAGTTAGGTCGGTGGGGAAAGGGGAGATGGAAGGAGAGAGAGAGGAAAGGAAGAAGGGAAAGAGAGGAGGAGGAAAGAGAGAGGAGAGAAAGGGAGAAGAGAGAAAGGGAGAAAATGGAGAGGAGAGGAGGAAAGGAGAAGAGAGGAAAGGGAGAGAATAGAGACAGAGGAGAGGGAAAGGAAGAAGGAAGACGAGAAGGAGGGAAAGGGAGAAGAGAGAAAGGGAGAGAATGGAGAGAAAGAGGAGGAAAAAGGACACACACCAACAAAACCGAAATAGAAACCTGAAACACACACAAAAAAACATTCTAACAAACCCAAAAAAAGACAAAAACAAAACGCACAAGAGAGCCAGTCCATTAAAAAAAAAAAAAAAAAAAAAACTAAAAAAAAACAGGAGATAAAAAAATAAAAAAAATAGACAAAAACTTCACCCCGACCTACACGAGTTCACCCCAGCCCTACACCTCACTCTACTTACGCCCCTCCGCGCTGTTCTCCGTCAGCACCACCAACATACCTGGAAAGAGAAAAGGAACAGTATTAGTCATCACCATAACGGTTATTGCCATCACCATTAACACCTAAACGTTACAAAACTAAAACTAAAACGTTAAAAAAAAAAAAAAAAAAAAAAAAAAAAAAAAAAGAAGAAGGAACGAAAGAAAGAAGGAAAAAAAAGAAGAAAAGAAAGAAAGAAAAGAAGAAAGAAAGAAAGAAAGAAGAAAGAAAGAAAGAAAGAAAGAAGGAAGAAGAAAAGAAAGAAAGAACCGAAAGAAAAAAGAAAGAGTAAAAAAAGATAATTGAAAAACGGCCATCATCTCGAGCGGTGGTAGAGAGACACAATGAAACCGCAATTAACGGAAAAGGGGGATGGAACAACGCGCTAATGGGCTGGCGAAGGGGGAGGGGGGATAGGCCAGGGAAGGGAGGGGGATGGGAGAGGGCGAGAGAAGAATCAAAAGAAATGATAAAAGGGTGGAAGATGGATGGATGGATGATGGATAATATAATAATAAATAATAATAATAATAATAATAATAATAATAATAATAATAATAATAATAATAATAATAATAATAATAATAATAATAAAAAGAAGAGAGAGCAGAAGAGGAGGAGGAAGAAGAAGAAGAAGAAGAAGAAGAAGAAGAAGAAGAAGAAGAAGAAGAAGAAGAAGAAGAAGAAGAAGAAGAGAAGAAGAAGAAGAAGAAGAAGAAGAAGAAGAAGAAGAAGAAGAAGGACGAGGAGCATTAGAGGAGAAGACGAAGAAGAAGATGAAGGACGAGGTGCAGAGGAAGATGAAGAAGAAGAAGAAGAAGACAGAGGAAGCATAAGAGGGAAACGAACACAAAACAAAAACAATAACAAACAAAAACAAAGAACCCCCCTCCCCCCTCCCTCCCCCCCCGCCAAACAACCCTTTCCCCGGGGTTATGCACCCAAAAAATCCCTCAAAACAAAAGAAAGGCCAACTCTATGCTCCCTTTTCCTCCCTCATCACGCCCATGGCCCAGGTTATCGGTCGGGTGGGCGTGCGGGCGTATGGAAGATCAGACTACGGTATTTCGGGTCCGATGGTTTTATTGTGGTATTTAGAATCGGTTCTTACGGTCCCCTGAATGAAGCAATTTGTTATAAGAATCCCCATTGTTGATATTTCCTGCCATTACCCTAAAGGAAGAAAAAAAAAAGTCTGGAAAAAAAAAATCAGAAAAAAATCAGGAAAAAAAAGGGAAAAAACAGGAATAAAGGAAAAAAATTAGGAAAAAAAAAGAAAAAAGACAAAAAAAGACAATTCATGACTCCAGGTCGTGTCATGCGGCTATACAAATACTCGTAGGCTCGTAGGCATGCACGGACTTCCTTGAATGGCATGACGGAAAATTGGTTTGTGTTTTGGGTTGTGCACAATGGCGCCAGATTGGAGTTGGTGATTATTTTTTGGAAAATTTGCTTTTGATTGTATTTCGTTGCCATTTTTCGTTGTTCCAGGAAGTGTTGAGAGAGAAGAGGGAGAGGGGAGGGAGGGAGGGAGGGAGGGAGGGAGGGAGGGAGGGAGAGAGAGAGAGAGAGAGAGAGAGAGAGAGAGAGAGAGAGAGAGAGAGAGAGAGAGAGAGAGAGAGAGAGAGAGAGAGAGAGAGAGAGAGAGAGAGAGAAAAAGAAAGAAAATAAGAGAAAGAAAGGGAGAAAAATAAATAAATAAATAAAGAAAGAGGGAAAAAAAAAAGAAAAAAAATACCAACAGACCAGAAAAAAACGAACACGAAGGACACAAGAAAAGAATCAGAGAGAGAAAGAAAAGAATCAGAGAGAGAGAAAGAAAAGAACAGAGAGAGGAGAAAGAAAAAAGAAAGAGAGGAGAGAGAGAAAGAAAGAAGCCGAACCAAGACACTCGAACCCAAAGCGATAATCTCCCGGTTCGTACTTTATGGCAGCGATCCGTCTCGCCGTATATTGCGAATCCTGGAACCCATAGAGCTGAACCATTTAACTTGAGGGATGATAAGCCAAGGGGACGGTGGCAGACTTCATGGGGAGAGGGGAGAGAGGGAGAGGGGAGAGAGGGAGGGAGGGAGGGAGGGAGAAGAAGAGAGGAGAGGAGGAGAAAGGGGAGAGGAGGGAAGAAGACATGAGAAGGGGTAGAGGAGGGAGGGAAGAGATGGGAGGGGAGAAGAGGAGAGAAGGAGGGGAGAGGGAGGTGGGAGAGGCGGGAAGAAGAGATGAGGATGGTAGAGGAAGGAGGGAAAAAGAAGAAGAAGAAGAAGTAGAAGAGCGATGAAAGGAGAGGAAAACAATTGAAGAGAAGAGACAATAGAATAGATGCGAGGGGTAAGGAGGAGGGATGAGGAGCGAGGTGTGATGAGAGGAGAAGAGAGAAGGAGAAGAGATAGAAAGGATATGAAAGGAAAAAGAAAAGGGGATAATAAGAGATAAGTGAGAAGAGAGAGAGAAGAGAAGAAACAAGAGGAGACACAGTAAGGAAAGGGTGAGAGAAAATGGAGAAAATAAGAACGAGAGAGAGAAGGGGGAATTATAGGAGGGCGGGAGGGGGGGGGAAAAGACATTATTTTACTTCTCGTGATTTGTGACCTCAGGGATAGGAGAGGAAAGGCACAGCATAAAAGCAAAAGACTGGAGGGAAGAACCAAGAAAAGGGAGAAAGAAAGAAAATTTGCAAAAAAGGAAAATCAAATAAAATAATATAGGATCACCCACCCACAAAAAACATACTTTACAATCATAAAATAATCGCAGCAAGAGAGGAGAGAGAGAGAGAGAGAGAGAGAGAGAGAGAGAGAGAGAGAGAGAGAGAGAGAGAGAGAGAGAGAGAGAGAGAGAGAGAGAGAGAGAGAGAGAGAGAGAAGAGAGAGAGAAAGAGAGAGAGAGAGAGAGAGAAAGAGAGAAGAGAGAGGAGAGAAAGAGAGAGAGAAGAGAAAGAGAGAAAGAGGAGAAAAGAGAGAGAGAGAGAGAGAGAAAGAGAAGAGAGAGCGAAGAGAGAAAGAAGAGAGAAAAAAAAAATATCCCTCCCCCCAAAAAAAAAAAACACAGCCTACACTTTTTATCCCAGATATCAGATTAGAACACGTGTTTTTGACACAAGAGCAACGAAGGGGAGGAAGTTGAAGCTGCTATCACTGTTGCAAGTGACACACGGAATAACTGAGGGACTTGTTTATGCGTGTGTGCAGTGGCGCCTGAAGAAATTTTGGAGGAGGAGTAGTCGTGGGCCAAGTCTGTTATTTTGTTTTTTTTTTCGTAATTTTGGCTAATGTGCATAAATGTTAAATAAGAGAGCTGAATATTGATAGAGAGGGAAGGGATGAGGGAGAGGAGGGAGGGAGGGAGGAGGGAGGAGAGGGAGAGGGGAGAGGGAGAGGGAGAGGGAGAGGGAGAGGGAGAGGGAGAGGGAGAGAGAGAGAGAGAGAGAGAGAGAGAGAGAGAGAGAGAGAGAGAGAGAGAGAGAGAGAGAGAGAGAGAGAGAGAGAGAGAGAGAGAGAAAGAAGAAAGAAAGAAGAAAGAGAGAAAAGAGAGAAAGAAAAAGAAAGAGAAAAAAGGGCAGCAAGGGTGGCACAGCAGCAGTACAACCCCTTGATCCCTCCTCCCCCCCTTCCTCCCCCTCCCCCCCACCCCACCCCGGCTCTCAAGGGGATGAGAGCAAATCCCCGCCGTCACCACGTTCAAGGGAGAGGGGGGGTAGTAGATGGGGGGAGGGTGTGAAGGGAGAGGAGGGGGGAGGGGGGACCTTGTGACGCGAATCCCGTATTTCTCACGCCTTGTCTCTCAAGTCTGTGTGTTCTTTTAGGCCTCAAGATGGATTTTCTTCGGATTTATACATGGGGGGGGAGGGGGGATAGGCCTATAGCTACAGACAAAGGAGGAGAAGAAATGGAATAAAATTATAAATTCGAGGATTCGTTCAATATCCTCCTTCTCCTCCTTTTTAATCTTTTTTTGTTAACATCGATCTCAATATTTCCCCCCATTTTTTATCTCATTTTATAACATCTACACAGTCTCTCATTTCTATCCGACTCATCCATCCTCCAAAAGCGAACGTGCAACAAAACACGATCTCCTTGACATCATACAAAACACACACACATACACACAACATGAAGAAATCC
>NW_020869790.1:218926-228926 GCF_003789085.1 Penaeus vannamei | reverse complement strand
TTTTCATAATCCATTTTTTTTTTCTTTTTTCTTTTTCTCCTTCTTCTACTCCTCTCTCCTCCTACCCACAACCTCCACCTCCTTCACCTCCTCCTCCCTCCACCTCCTCCTCCACCTCCACTCCCTCCTCCTCCTCCTCCACCTCCACTCCTTCCTCCCCTCCCCCTCCTCCTCCACCTCCACCTCCTCCTCCACCTCCCCCCTCCATTAACCCGTGACTTCCCAAGAAGCGAATAAAGACTGACATTGAGTTTGGAGAGCGAGCCACGTGGACCCTATGGTATGGACTCTCAAGGGCCGCCCCGCCCTGCCCGACGCCCTCCTTTCCACTACCCTTCCGCCCTGCCTCCGACCTGCCCTCCACCCTGCCCCCTGTCTCCACCGTACCCAGCCTGCCCTCACTGCCCTCCATGCCCGCCGAAGCCTTGCACACACCCTGTCGCCTCGCTCACTTCTCTGTACAAACCACTCTCTCTTTTTCTTATTTTCTCTATTCTTCTCTTTCCCTCTCTTTTTTTATCGTCTATTTATCCTTCAATTTCTCCTACTTGTTTTGTCTCTCTGCATGTAAATGTAGGCCTATATTTTTTTTTTCACCATAACCGTCTAATTAAATTGAACCGAAATTCCAATCCAAAGACAAAAAATGAAAAATAGCGAAATAGAAAAATAATAATTAAAAACAAATCAATTAAACATAAACAAATAAATTAAATAACAACAACAACAAAGCCGCCGTTAAGATGAGTAAAACAAAAGCAATTATGTTGAGGTGTAGCTAATAGAGCCATCTGCTGTGACAACGCCCCTCGTCTCTCTCTCTCTCTCTCTCTCTCTCTCTCTCTCTCTCTCTCTCTCTCTCTCTCTCTCTCTCTCTTTCTCCCCCTCTCTCTCTCTCTCTCTCTCTCTTCTCTCTCTCTCTCTCTATCTCCGTCATCTCTCTCTCTCTCTCTCTCCTCTCTCTCTCTTCTCTCTCTCTCTCTATCTATCTATCTATCTATCTTTCTCTCTCTCTCCCTCCCTCTCTCTCTATATCTCTCTCTCTGCTCCCTCCCTCCCTCCCTCTCTCTATCTCCTCTCTCTCCCTCCTCCCTTCTCTCTCCTCCCTCGCTCTCTCTATCTCTCTCTCTCTTCCCTCCTCGCTCTCTCGCTCTGCTTCTCCCCCCCCTCCCTCTCCTCTCTCTCTCTCTCTCTCTCTCTCTCTTCTCTCCTCCTCTCTCTCTCTCTCTCTCTCTCGCTCTCTCTCTCTCTCTCTATCGTTCATCTGCGTAATGACCGTGCGAGTGAGGGCCATGAACCTCCCCATCAGGCCGTAATTGCGATTAAATTGATTCATGGATCATCATACAAACAGCTTAAGGGAGATGATCAGGTTGCGTATGTAGGGGGAAGGGAGGAAGAAGGGAGGAAGGGAAGGGAGAGAGGAAGGAAGGGAGGGGGGAGGGAGGGAGAAGGCAGAGAGAAGTGAGGGAGGGAGGGAAGGAAGGGGAGGGGGGAGGGAGGGAGAATAAGGGAGAGGGAGGGAGGGAGGGAGGGACCGGGGAAGGGAAGGAGGAAAAGAGGGAAGGAGAGGATGTGTAAACAAAGGGAGGAAGAAATTGAAGGGAGAAAGAGATGGAGAATAGGAGACAAGGGAGAAGACGGTAACATAAGGAAGAGAAAGATAGAGAGAGAGAAAGATACAAAGATAAAAAGACAAATATATATAATCATGGAAAATCCCTACAAAGAGCGAGAGCGAGCGAGAGAAGAGAGAGAGAGAGAGAGAGAGAGAGAGAGAGAGAGAGAGAGAGAGAGAGAGAGAGAGAGAGAGAGAAGAGAGAGAGAGAGAGAGAGAGAGAGAGAGAGAGAGAGAGAGAGCGATTAGAGGCCAGGGAGTAAGAACCGGCCATAGGGTGACCACATTCTTGAGTCATACAGTAGCAACAGACGCTAGGTTGAGAGAGAGAGGGGGGGGGGAGACAGGGGGAGAAGAAGGGGGGTAGGGGGAGGGGGGACATGGGGGAGAGCGTCGCGTGGGGAGAAAGGGAGGAATGGGAAGGGACTGGAGGAAGAAAGGAGGAGGAGGAGGGAGAGTTGGAGGGTAAAGAGGGAAAGGAGGAAGTGGAGAAGTGGAAGGAGGGAGGAGGGAAGAAAGAGGAGGAATGGTTGAACAGGAGGGAAGTAGGAAGAAGGGAGGGGGAAAGTGAAGGGGAAAAGAAAGGAAAAAAGGAGGAGGAGAGGGAAGGAGGAAGAAAGGGGAATAGCAGCTGTTCAAGAGGAAGGGAAAGAGGAGAACCAGGAAGGGGCGGAGAAAGAGGGAAGGAGGGAAGGAGAAATAGGAGTGGAAAGAGAAAAAGAAGGACGGGGCGGAGTGGTACAGGAGGAGGGAGGGAGGGAGGGAGGGAGGGAGGGAGGGAGGGAGGGGGGGGAGGGAGGAGGGGAGAAAAGAGAGAGAGTTAAACCAAGCATGAGAAGGTTTTTCATCAAGTACCGAGATTTCTTTCTACCAAGGAACGCGTTGGGTTAACATGTCGGATTAACTGGATTTAGAGTGCCGCTTAGCGAATATTTACTTTGGCTACAGTGGATACGCGCGGATCCAGCCACTCATCGTTGTTACAAAGCCAGATACAGTAGGGTACAATATGCGAAAATGTTTGCACTTATATACGCATTTATTTATACACTGGATGGGGGGGAAATCGTCTTAATTTTGTTCAAATGAACAAGTATGGATATATACGAATAAGTGAGAGAGAGAGAGAGAGAGAGAGAGAGAGAGAGAGAGAGAGAGAGGAGAGAGAGAGAGGAGAGAGAGAGAGAGAGAGAGAGAGAGAGAGATAGTGTCTTTGTGTCTATCCATGTGTTTTAATGGAAATATAGCACGATAAACTTTCCAAGAACCGAAACATGATCCGTTTCATGATTAAAAAATATTACGTCAAAGTTATCACTGCCAGATATCTCCTGTTGTCACTTCCTGCCAGTTACCATCTCCTGTTATCAAACCTTAATTAAATTACTGGAGGCGGCGACATTCCCTTCCAACATATATACCGACAAGGACAGACAGCATATCAAATGAAAAAAAAAAAAAAAAAAAAATCAGACGCCCCTATCCATCAACAGATAGGCCAGACATGGATACAAACAGATAAATAGGATAAGTAGGATAAATGTCTACAGATAAATAACACGATAGACTACTCAGGATCTATGGGATACGCAAGCACACCAAGGCATGCGGGCACAAGCACATATGGCGCCCATCAAGGGAACATGTGCGGGGCATGTGGTGGGCGTGACAGCGGGGGGGTGGGGGGCGGTGGCACTCTCGGGGAGCCACATGAGATGCTTTCTCTACAAACAGGTGGATCCGTCATTTCCTCTGTCGTCTCATTTCCTTTTATTGATTTTGGTTTTCTTTCCTTTTTTCCTTTAATTCTGGAGGCTATTTCTTATTTATTTTGTTTTTTCCTTTCTTTTCTCTTTCCTTGTTTTTAAATTCCATTTTTAATTTTCAAGTATTTTTTCCCTTTTCTCTCGTAATTCAAACGTTTTTTTCCCTCTCATTTCTTTACTTATAAGTCCTATTACTCGTATTTTCATTATTTTCTATTTCCTATCTCCTTTCCACTTTGTCTTCATTGTCTGCTAAGCTTATTATCTCATTCAAAAAATCATCTTTTCTTCCTCTTCCCAAACTCGATTTATGTCTGCTGATCCTTATCAAGCAAGAAATGATGCTCCACCTCCCCCTTCCCTCAGTCACCCTTACCCCTTCCTTTCATCCACCTCACCTTCACCCCTTTTCCTCTCTTTCAACCCCCTTCCCCCTTTCTCCTCTCTCCACCCCCACTCTCTCCCCTTTCCTCTCCTAGGACCCCTACCTCCTCCTTCAATCCCCTCTCCAGTCACTCCCCTTTCCTCTCCTATCACCTCCCCCTCTCCCTTTTTCCCCCTTCCTCTTCTTCATCTCTCTCTCCTTCAACCCCCCATCCCTCTCCCTTCCCTTTCGCCCACAGTCACCCTCCCCCCTCTCCCCTTTTCCCTCTTCCTCTCCTTCCCTCCCTTCCCTTTTCGCCCCACCTCTCACCTTTCCCTTTCACCCTTTCCCTCTCCCCTTTCCCAGTCACCCCCTTTCCCCTCTTCCCTCTTCCTCTCCTACCCTCCCTTCCCCATCTCCCCCTTTCCCCTCTCCCTTCATCCTTCCCAGATCTATTTCTCACTCTCGAGGCGCCTCCTAATGCCCCGATCATTCACTCGAAGATGCTGTTGTCTTGCCATCCATCTTGACCTCCGCTGATCAATAATGCGAGGCTGGACCTGACCCCGGGTCGAGGAGGAGGTGGTGGAGGGGAGGGATGGAGGTGGAGGTCGACCTTCTGGTGGGAGGGTGGAGGGAGGGGGAATTCCACCTTCTGGAGAGGGGATGAGCGAATTCAACCTTCTGACAGGAGGGGATAAGGGCGAGAATTCCCCGGTTCGCAGAGAGGGAAGGGGAGTGCAGGAAGCTTTGATTGGTTATTGGCTTCGACAGGTAAAGTACGCCGGTCTCTTATGAGATTACTTGCTGTCCTTCTGCATAAGTCAGGAGATCAGCGGGTTTGGCTGAGTTTTGTGTGCGTGTGGGCTGTGTGTATGTGGGGAGGGGGGGTGAAAGGGAGAGAGGGAGGGGGAGAGGGGGAGAGAGGGAGAGAGGGAGAGGGAGGGGAGGGAGGGAGAGAGGGAGGGGAGGGAGGGAGAGAGGGAGGGGGAGGGAGGGAGAGAGGGAGGGGGAGGGAGGGAGAGAGGGGAGGAGGGAGGAGAGAGGGGAGGTGAGAGGGAGAGGAGAGAGAGGGAGAGGGAGGAGGTGGAGGGAGGGAGGAGGAGGGAGGGAGGGAGGGAGAGGGAGAGAGAGAGAGAGAGAGGAGAGGAGAGAGAGAGAGAGAGAGAGAGAGAGAGAGAGAGAGAGAGAGAGAGAGAGAGAGAGAGAGAGAGAGGAGAGAGGAAAGAAAGAGAGGAGAAAGAGAGAAACAGAAAGAAAAAGAAAGAAAGGGAGAGAGGGGGAGAGGAAAGAAAGAGAAAAGAAGAAAGAGAAACAGAAAGAGAAAGGAGAAAAGCAACCCTTCCCGTCCATCCATCTCCCTTCCCAAATCGTGTCCCAAGTTCCCTCCTCCAACATCTTTCAAACTTCCCGCCATCTTCAGACTGGAAATCTTGCGTGCTGTTTCGGTCTTCCCAACTTGATGGAGATGGAACGGGGAAGTAAAAGGAAAAGGAATAAGAAACACGGGGAATTAATCCACGGAAGAGGAAGAGCGCAAAGAGCGAGAGAAGAAAAGGAAAATGTGAAAGGAAGACAAAAAAATATGAAAGATCAAGAGAAAGAGGGAGCAGAAAAGGAGAGAGAGAGAGAGATAGATAGATAGATAGATAGATAGATAGATAGATAGATAGATAGAGAGAGAGAGAGAGAGAGAGAGAGAGAGAGAGAAGAGAGAGAAAGAGAAAGAGAAAGAGAAGAGAGAGAGAGAGAGAGAGAGAGAGAGAGAGAGAGAGAGAGGAGAGAGAGAGAGAAGAGAGAGAGAGAGAGAGGAGAGGAGAGAAAGAACAACAAAAAGAGGAAGACAAAACAAGAAACATAAAGAAAGAAAACAAAGAAAGAAAAAAACAACAAAAATAACCAAACCGAAAAAACCGAAAACGAGAAAAAACAGACAAGAGAACCAGAGAAGAAACCCCGACGAAAGCTGGCGCGCAACCTCCGTAGACTTTCCCCCCGCCATTACCTCGGCCTCGCGTTCCCCTGTGACAACGAGTAATCTAATTCTAGAATGTTGTTATCAGCGTCGTAATTAATGCAGGCTGCTGGTGGCGGGCTGGCCTGCGTCGGGTAGGTCCTGCATTTTTCAACAGCATGAGTGGAAGGGCCGAGGAGTTGGTGGGAAGGAAGAAAATGAATTGTAGACGTGTAATTACTACTTAAGAAAGAGAAAAAAAAAATGGACGAGATAAAGTTACTTAGCTAGAGAACAAGAAAAAAAATTGGACGATATAAAGAGATAAATAATACTTAAAAGGAGGAGAAAAAAAATGGACGAAATGAAGACAAAGAAATAAATAATACTTAAAAGCAGGAGAGAAAAAATGGACGAAATGAAGATACTTAGCTGGAGAAGAAGAAAAAAAATGGACGAAATAAAGACTAAGAGATAAATAATAATTAAAAGGAGGAGAAAAATGGACGAAATGAAGATAATTACCAGGAGAAAGAGAAAATAAAAAATGGACAGAATAAAGACAAAGAACTTATAGGACTTCTTCACCGGGTTAAATATGCAGATTGCGGGAGACGTTAATGATTTTATAAATCAGTGATTCGAATAATTAATAAAATCTTCAGTAATATATTCAGATCCAGGAAAGTGTGGAAAAAACACAAAAGAATGCAAAATATACAGACAAATACAAGAAGAATGAGGGGAGGAGGAAGAGAGGGAAGAGAAGAAGAAGCAGAGGCAGCGAGAGAAGCAAGGGATGAGGAGGAAAAGGCAGATGATAATAAAGGAGGGAGAGGAAAATGGTGAGGAAGAGGGAGAGAGAGGAGAAGGAAGGGGAAACGAGAAGAGGAGAGAGAAAGAAAAAAAGAGAGGGAAAAGGGAGAAAAGAGAGGAGAGGAGGGAGATAAAAAGTGAGAGAGAGAGAGAGAGAGAGAGAGAGGAGAGAGAGAGAGAGAGAGAGAGAGAGAGAGAGAGAGAGAGAGAGAGAGAGAGAGAGAGAGAGAGAGAGAGAGAGAGAGAGAGAGAGAGAGAGAGAGAGAGAGAGAGAGCAGAGAGAGAGAGAGAGAAGAAGAGACGAGAGAGAATGAAACAAAGACAGACAGACAGAATTAGACAGAGACAGACAGACAGAATGAGACAGAGACAGACAAACAGACAGAGACAAACAAAGAGATTAAAACAACAGACAGACGGAGAGACGGAAACAAAAACAAAAAAAAACAAGAAACCCGCCATCGCTCTGCCTCACTGCGTGTCGAACCGCGAAAAATACTCAATTGACTTCTTTTGAAATCGAATCCAACGCCAGGCATCTTCTGTCACGGACCAATGATGACATATTTCGATTACCTTGATCAGATTTTTTTTTATCACTATTATCATTATTGTCATCATTATTATCATCTTTTATCGTCTTCAGTGTCTTAATTATCATTATCATTATTATCATCAATTACCTTGATCAGATTTTTTTATCACTATTATAATTATTGTCATCATTATTATCATCTTTTATCGTCTTCAGTGTCTTAATTATCATTATCATTATTATCATCAATTACCTTGATCAGATTTTTTTTATCACTATTATCATTATTGTCATCATTATTATCATCTTTTATCGTCTTCAGTGTCTTAATTATCATTATCATTATTATCATCAATTACCTTGATCAGATTTTTTTTATCACTATTATCATTATTGTCATCATTATTATCATCTTTTATCGTCTTCAGTGTCTTAATTATCATTATCATTATTATCATCAATCACCATGATCAGATTTTTATCACATTATCATTATTGTCATCATATTATCATCTTTTATCGTCTTCAGTGTCTTATTATCATTATCATTATTATATCATAATATCATTATAACTATTATAATTAATTAAGACTAATAATATTAACTGCCTCATTAATACCATCATCATCATTATCATTATCGTTTCTTTTTTTTTTTTCAAAACAACTGACGAATCATAAAATAAGGAACGAAAAGGAAGAATGGCAAGACCGAATGAACAAGGAAGTACAGAGGAGACACGAAAGTAGGAAGTAGGGAGCAGTTAGAGGGGAGATAATAAAAGAGGGGAGATAAGAGGAAAGGATGAAAAGGGGAATGACTGATAAAAGGAGAGGGGAGGAGGAGGAGGAGGAGGCGATAAGAAAAGCAGGAAGAACACAAAGGAAGAAAAAAATACACGAAACGGTAAATAAAATTATACATGATTATATGCATTTGCTTCATGATTGATGATGATGATGATGATGTGATGATAATGATAATGATGATGTAATGATGATAATGATAATGATATGATTAAATGATAATATGATAAATGGGTGATGAAGATGAAAATGATAATGACAAGGATAAAGAAAGTGATAACGATAATGGTGTTGACAAGAACCGAAACTACTACACCAGCGAAAGCCTCAACCCCACCATACAAAGGATACCTCTAAGATGGGCGTGTCAATGATAAAAAAGGGACCATGAGATACGAGGAGCAGGTGTGGTACAGGGGGGAGAGGAGGGTGGAGGGGGAAAGGGGAGGGGGGGAGGGAGGGGATAGGAGGGGGAGGAGAGGAGAGGTAGAGAGGAGGGAGGACTTGATGTGGGTGTGATTGGTGTCTGGCGGATAGGAGAGCAACACGTGATTAACAACAGTACAGTATCTTCTCTCTCTCTCTCTCTCTTTCTCTCCCTCCTTCCCTCTTTCCCTCTGTCTCTCCCTCCCTCCTTCGATGAAAGAGACCCCAGTCCACCTACGAACAGAGAGATCCTTATAAGAAATCCTTATTAGCAACGGTGGTGCACCTGCGTAACCTCCCCCCCTCCCCCCCCACACCTGAACCCTCTCATCATCCTACCCACACCCACACCTACATCCACACCTCCTCTAAGCTTCCCCTGTGGTTCCGTGTGAAGGGGGATGGGGGCGGGGTTGGGGCGTGGGGGACATGAGGGTGAATACCGATACCACATTAAGGATTCACGCTTACCTCCCTATCTCCCTTCTCCGCCTCGATCACCCTTCCATCTCGGAGGCAAAATCCACAAAATTCGGAAGCCGAAAAAAAAAAAAAAAAATCTCAGATCATCCGTGAAAGCCTACGACTAATAAAAAAAAAATACATTGATTCATTTATCAAATGGCCTATCAATAATTTAAAGAAAAATCATCAGATTCATTTATCAAAGAGCCTACGGTTATAAAAAAAAATACATCAGATTCACTTATCAAAATGCCTAAGAATAATAATTCTAAAAAATTCAAAATTCACCCCTCAAAGAGCCTACGATTAAATGACAATTAAGACAAAAAAATAAAAAAAATAATAAAAAAAATAAATAAATAAATAAAATAAAAAAACCGCCCATTCGAAAATCCGGCATCTTTCTCCCGGATTACCGAAGGCTGAAGACCCCGACGCGACAAAGGACGGGAGACAAATACCCTAGACACTAATATCTCGCGCGAAGAACAGCCCAACAGCCGCCCGCCCCGCGACACCTTCGGACGGGCACGCAGTGAGCGCGGCGCTATAAATACGCGCATGACGGTGCAGTTTTCGTCCCAGTAATCCACCGCAATGCACGTTCTGCGAGCACTGGAAGGACAAGAAAGAGGAAGAGGAGGGAGGGAGGAGGGGGGAAAGGGGGAAAAGGGAAAAGAGGAGGAGGAGGGAAGATGAAGAGGATGGAGAGGGATGGAAGAGAGAGGGAGAGGAGAGGAAGGAGGGAGGAGGACGGGAGGGGAGGGAGGAGGAGGGAGGAGAGAGGGAGAGAGAGAAGAGAGAGATGAGAGAGAGAGAAGAGAGAGGAAAGAGAGAGAGAGAGAGAGAGAGAGAGAGAGGAAGAAGAGAGAGGGAGAGAGGGAGAGAGAGAGAGAAGGAGAGAAGAGAAGATGAGAGGAGAGAGAGAGATGAGAGAGAGAGAGAAGAGAAGAGAGAAGAAGAAGAAGACAGACAGAGAAAAAAAGAGAAAAAAAAGAGAGAGAAAGAGGAAAACAGAGAAAAAAAACAAAAGAGAAAAAAACTGAAAGAGGAAACGGAGAAACGAAGAAACGAGAGAAAAAAGAAAAGAAACAGAAAGAGAGAGAGAAACGAGAAACGAGGAAGAGAAAAAGATAAACAAAAAACTGACCCCACAGCACGCGGACCCTCCTCCTCCAGCATGTCAACACAGAATCGCCTTATATCCGGGCGGCCATTTAGAGGCCCGAAGAAATGAGCAAGGAAATGT